>QUSF01000027.1:7520868-7534982 GCA_003676055.1 Chloebia gouldiae | reverse complement strand
TGCAAGATCATCAAGTCCAAGCATTCCCCCAGTGCCACCATGATTACCACTAATGCATGTCCCCAGGTGCCACATCCACACTTCCAGGGATGGTGACTCCACCACTGCCCTGGGCAACCTGTGCCAGTGCTTGACCTCCCTTGCAGTGAAGGTTTTCCTAATATCCAACTGAACTTCCCCTGGCACAGCTAGAGGCTGCTCCCTCACGTCCTGTCACTTCTTACCTGGAAGAAGAGACTCAGCCTCCCTTGAATTTCCCACAAAGGGCAGCTGAACAGGAGGGATAAGGGGCTGCTGAGTCACAGCCCAGATTCTCCACCCAGGTACCCCCTATACCTAACCTTCTGCCTCCAGACACACTTGGAGTAACTGTTCCCTTTCAATCCCTGTCATTTTGCTCCTAGCCCAAGGGCTAATTCCTGCTTGTTTGCTCCTAGCCCAAGGGCTAATTCCTGCCTGTTCCCTGCCCAAGCTATCCCTGTCCTCTCCCAGATCCCTTGGCTTCCTTGTTGTCTCTTGGGCTGCATTGAGCTGTGCTGCTCCTTCCCATGCCCTGCTGCTGCGTGGGAGTGAGAATAAAAGGGCTTGGAAACCTGATGGATGAATTTTTCCTGCTGGTTTTCAGTTCTTCCCAGCTGCCCTGAATCTGGGGAGAGCTGCTCCTGCTGCCCTTCACACTGAGGGCTGTGGTCGATCAGGTCAGGTCTGCTGTCGATGGAGGGATGTGATTTGTATTGACTTCTCCCTCAGAAAGATGGACAGGTCCCTTTTAAAGGAAAACATTGCCTTTTTGTGAGAGGATATCTGGTGTATGTAATATAAAACTGTGGAAATTTCAGTTCTGAGCTCGGATCCCAAATTGATGTTCCTTGGACGTTGCCATGACTGCGACAGAGTGACTCATCCCGTTCTGGGGAGCAGCTTTGCTTGTTGTACAAAGTCACCAGGGAAATAATTTTCCCTATCTATACATACCAAGGCTGTAAGGTTTGCTTCAGCAAACAAGACAAATAATATTTCCCGGTAATAGGAGCAGCCAACTGGAAAATGAGACCAATAGGTTCTATTCTTAGTTCCATCATTAACCTTGGACATATTTTGTAACTTAGCTGGAGCTCTCCTTAGCTGCCTGTTAAGCAGAAAAAGTTATAAATACAGGAGATGGTTTTAGTAAGTAATTAAAATTCTGGTGCTTAAGTGCTTCAGAAATGTAAGATGTTCACGGCACCTCCCAAAACTACAGAAGGAAAGTCCTGCTGTGCTGCTGCAGGTTTAGGTAAAGCCTGTGAGCTGGGTATAGCAAATGTGCTCTGGGGGCAGATTACCTCCTTTAGCAAGGGCCATCAGTCTCTGTTTTTGTGAAGAATTCCCTGTTTCTCTGAATTCTCCCTGTGGCTGGAGTAGTTTTCTGTAGTCACATATGGCGCCTTTGGGGAGTCCCAGAGCCTCAGAGCTTGGTGGTGTTGAGTTGTGTGGTTGGGTGATCAGCAGGTTCTGATGTATTTTGGACAAAGGGAAGCATTTTAGATCCTGTCTGAGATTCCAGGATAAGGCAGGAGGCTGGGAGCTTTCCTGCTGTCCTCCCCACATGGGTGGCAGTGGGCATGGACACTGTGCCTGCTCTTGGGGCAAGGAAGAGGCACTTCCAAGGGCTTTGTCCTGGTCACTGACGAGATGTTGAGATGTTGATGTGGCATCTTCACTAACTTGCAGTCATGGCTGTGGGGCAGAACTGGCACAGGGTGCCCAGAGAAGCTGTTGGCTATCCCTGGAAGTGTCCAAGGCCAGGTTGGACAGGGCTTGGAGCACCCTGGGATAGTGAAAGGTGTCCCTGCTCTGTGCAGGGGTTGAACTGTGTGGGCTTTAAAGGTTTTTCCCACCCCAAACCATGCCATGAAATCCCTGAAAAAACCTAGGTAACTTCTTCTGTGCTTCACTACAAGTCACTCTTGTGCTGGAAGCTTCTGTTTCCTCTTCCCCCTTTTCCCATAGAGGACATAAAATACATCAGTGCTTTATACACAGCTTTTCACAGTGCAGGGGAATTTTCTGCCTTAGATTTTGTTTTTAAGGCAGGATGTAGAAATGACTCAAGTGGGCATCCTGACCTGTCTTGATGGCTACATGTCCCTTTATGTGAAAGCTGCATCCCAAAGTGCCTGTTCTTGTGGGAGCAGGGTGTGTTTATCCAGGATCCCAGGTAACCTGGCTGCTGCTCGTTTTGCTTGTTAACCTTAGAGAACTTTTGTTGTGGCAGTTGTTTGGGGGTTTTTTCATGTCCTCCTGAGCTATTTTGACCTTGAATTATTCGGGGGAGAATATTTAATGATTTCCCTATTAATCCTTAATGCATTTAAATAACTGTTTTCCTTATTTGGTAAAACATCTGTGTTGAGCTTTTAGAGTAAAATGCTGCATTTTCCATGTCTGTCACTTCTTGATATTGCAAGGATTAGTCTTCTACTACCCCACTTGTCAGGAATTATTGATTGGTCATGTTGGAGAGAGGCTTGTCACTTTGGAGATACATTTGGCTTTTGGAATATTAGTTTATATTTATGTGAGTCCTGCTGGAAAAACAGCTGGGAGCACATCTGTGCCTTCAAACATGAATTACCAGGCAAACATGATTTGAGGGGGAAAGCAATTTCTTAGGTTGTTTGTTTTGATTCTGCAGGTGTTTGGGGGGAGTGTATTTATCCCTCCCTTTTTTCCCCCAAATATTCTAAATTGGCTGCTGTAAACCATTCACCAGGATTGGGGAAGGGTCTGTTTGAGCACAGACTTGGACCTTTTTGAGCCTTTAGCACCTACAAAAGGTGCAGCACCCACTGAGCAGTGAGAGTACCTAGAAGGGCAGGTGCACTGCAGAGAGAAATGAGAGCTGAAAAGGCAATTTGACATGTTTGCCCAAATAATCGTTTGGTTTTTTTTCCCCAAAGCAAGTTAAATCCTGCCTGTTCCAGGGTTGTTTTGTTTTCTTGTTTTTCCAAATTAAAGTAAAACAAGGTAGGAGAAACCATGACAAATGACCAGTCTCCACACATTACAGCCAGGAGAGAAGCTACAGCTGCAAACCCTTGACTCTTTGTGGCTCAACTTGAGGGAACAT
Source organism: Chloebia gouldiae (assembly GCA_003676055.1). Lineage (NCBI taxonomy): Eukaryota > Metazoa > Chordata > Aves > Passeriformes > Passeridae > Chloebia > Chloebia gouldiae. Next base: position 7,531,870 of record QUSF01000027.1, on the reverse strand, counting down.
CTTAAAAAAGTTTGGAAGTCTCCATGTGGATGCTCTACTTTCAGTACATTCTGCCTGAATGTTTCTTTTCTTTCTCTCCCAGGTTGTGACCAGACTTATTCACTTGCTAGGTGAGAAGATTCTTGGCAGTCTGCAGCAGGGAGGTGAGACTGATTCCTGGACTATTCCCCTTGATGCTGGGGCTTCCTTGGAGCTACACTTGCATCCTTAAATTTGAAAAAGGCAGTGCATAATTGCAAAGGAGATTCATTGCTAAATTTCAGCCTGGAGAAGAGAAGGCTCCAGGGAGAGCTCAGAGCCCTTCCAGGGCCTGAAGGGGCTCCAGGAGAGCTGGAGAGGGACTGGGGACAGGACACAGGGAATGGCTCCCACTGCCAGAGGGCAGGGATGGATGGGATATTGGGAATTGGGAATTGTTCCCTGTGAGGTGGGCAGGCCCTGGCACAGGGTGCCCAGAGCAGCTGTGGCTGCCCCTGGATCCCTGGCAGTGCCCAAGGCCAGGTTGGACAGGGCTGGAGCAGCCTGGCACAGTGGGAGGTGTCCCTGCCATGGCAGGGGTGGCACTGGATGGGATTTGAGGTCCCTTCCAGCCCAAACCAGTCTGGGATTCTGTGGTCTGTTACTGCTGTAGGTGCACATCGATGGTGATTTCATTATATCTGTGTACACATGTTGGTTTTGGCAGGGCATGGCCAACTGGGTGTGGGAATGGAATGATTTGTAATTGAGATCCAGAAGTGTTGCTGCCTGTGTGCAGTAAAATTTCCTTGGAATTTCTTGCAAGAGCAATGTAAAGGGAGCACTGGAAATAGCAGCTGTAACAGGCTGGAATCAGAGCACCATGCTGAGCAGCAGCAGCACAGACTGATTTAAAATGCCTGGATTTGCAGTACTTTAATGAATATTCTGGGAGGAAATGGCCTGCCATGGGTTGGTTCTGAGTCTTTGTGTTTATGGCAGCACCAACACAAAGTCTCTTTCCTGACTGAAGGGAGTAGGAGGGAATTCTCCCAATTTCCTTGAGCAGCATTTGAAAACAGATGCCTGTTAACTTGTGGGGCGTTTTGGGGCTCTTTGATGCTGAGGATTGTTTGGGTTTTGTTTGGTCAGGGGGTTTTAATTCCTTCAGTTGCTGGTTTTGCCAAATTCCAAGGAGACTGAAAATGAAGGTCACCCACTTTCCTGTTTCAGAGCAGTCTGGGGAAGGGGATCTGCTCTTTCTACACCTGCTCAGTTTTCTGGGCACATCCACTTGTGCACAAAAGCCTGGTGATAATTGTACGTAAACTTCTGTGCCTGCTGAAATGCCTTTGTGGGCCAGGGCAGAGCCTGCACTGCCAGGGAAACAGGGCAAAATGGGGGGAAAAAAAAGTAGAAGGAAAATTAGTGAGAGTAACAGGAGTCCAACCAGAGAATCACAGAGAATCATTGAAGTTCTGAGGAGGGAAGGGCCTGCAGAGATGAAGGGGTTGAGCTGTGATGTGTAACTTACAGATCTGTTTAAACCCACAGATATCTTCTTGAAGTTCACTAGAAGGAGGGGGAAAACTATTTCATGTTCTGTGCAGAGCTGTTTTAGAAGATTTTAAATGAATAATTCAATTGATGAATATATTTTAAAAAAAAAGTTTATCTGATATTTCTTTGTGTCCTGCATGGTCTGTCACTCTGGCATTGAGCCTTTGAATGGGTTTGCACAGGGGATGTCAAGTACTTCCACATGCCCATCTCAATAATTCATCTTAGGCCTTTGCTGAGTGAAATGAGATTAGCAGAATGTGAAATCCCAACTTAAATTAAAAAATTTGGTGTTCTCAGAGCTGAGTTGAGAGGCATTAGCAGCAGAGTGAGATTTTCTGCAAAGGCTCAGCTAAAGAGAAAAAAGAGTATCAGAACAAGAACAGTTTGTAGAACACTGACCTTTACCACCTCCAAGCTGTCTGGGAAGATCTTGATCTTCCTCACATGCATTGCAGATTTCTCTCAAAAACTGCTTTTCCTCTGCCCTTACTTACCAAATTATATTAGAGATAGTTCCCAGGTACTTTGCAGCTACTTCAGAGGTTCCATATTTTAAGCCCATATCTGTAAAGCTCTGCATCTTTCAGAGAAGGGAAAACAGGTAGAGATGCACATTTTCTGTAGGAGCTTTGTTGAAAACAGTTTTTTCCTTCCTTGCTTAGGTATGTAATAAGAAAAGGACTGTTAAGTTTTGGAGTATTTTAATATTGACAACAGGTTTGGGAGTTTTGTTAGTTAAGCTAATTCCTCTTGTGGAATCAGTTCCAAAGTTGTGGTAAAGGGATTTTAAGTGCCTTTTTATCTTTGTCTTCCTGGGTCAGATAGATCCATATTTCATTTAACATATTCCTGGCTTATTTTTAATGTTGCCTAACTTCAACCCACGCATGGTGTACCAGCAACCAAAAATGATGCAAACTGATCTTCATCCTCTTAAAATGAAATATGTGGGAACTCTGCTCTCACATGCTGTGGAGGTTTGTGTTACATTTCTCTGACATTGAGCAGCTTGGTGACACAATGGCACTTTTCCTCCTGCCTGAAGGTGACATTCCGTTTTTTGCAGCCTGGCTGACTGATGGGAGGTGTTTTCTCTGTGAACAGGTCATCCTCTTGGGCTGCACAGCTCCAGCAGCAAGTGGGATGCAGGGAATCCTGCCAGCAACCTCTCCACGGTGGCCATCATGCCGGTGTCCGAGGAGGTGCCGCTGACAGCCTTCACCCTGGAGCTCAAGCACGCCCTCAGTGCTGTGGGTGAGTGTTCCCTGCTGGTCATTCTGGAGCAAACAAACCCTGCTGCTCATTCTGGAGTGGCACCTGTCACAGCGGGGTCCATGCTGTGTTAGGGGGTAGCAGTACCTGGGGATTGGTCACAGGGCTGGGCAGGAGTTTTTGGAGAGAATCCTGTGACCTTATAAAAAAGGAGGGAGAGGGATTTTTGTATGGCCAGGTCCCCACAGGACAGTTATAAACTCAGGGCAGGATTAGGTCATGTTAGGGAGAAATTCTTGTGAGGGTGAGGAGGCCCTGGCACAGGTTGCCCAGAGAAACTGGGACTGCCCCATCCCTGGAAGTGTCCAAGGTCAGGCTGGAGCAACCTGGGAGGTGGGGAAGGCGTCCATGGGCAGGTAATCCTTAAAGTCATTTCCAACACAAACCATTCTGTGGTTCTGCAGCAGTGGTCAGGATCAGCCTTTTCCATGCTTCTTGCTTCTCTATTCCCATCCTTAATGTACATTTAGTTATAGTGGATAATTTTTTTATCTTAATGACTTGGAAATACTCACCAGCCTCTCTGGCCCTTGTCTTGGCTGCCCTCAGCTCCCCACAGTCACTCCAGGAGACACATCTCACACTAGGGCATGTTCCCATGGCACCTGGGAGTCTGATTCTGTCCAGCTCATGGGTGAGAGTGTTCCAGGCCTCCTCAGCTGAAAAGCTTCATCCAGCAAAGGGTTTCTTAGCAGTTTTCTTGCATTGTGGTTGTACATGAGTGGCAAGGATAAGACTTGGTGGAAGAAGCTTATGGAGGAGATCCAGACTGGCACTGGAAATCCCAAATTTAGTCTGAAATCATTGTCCCATTTGCTGCCAGGTTGTTTGTCTGTCTCATGCCCACAAACCCATGTGTTCAGCTCATGGTTGAGTCATTAATTGCTTTATCCATGGGTGAAGATGCTTGTGCAGATTCCAGTTCTTCACAAAACTCATGTATTTAATTCAGAATTAATTTTGTGTTCATTAGTGGTTTTTGACATTTCCTGAACATCCTCTTTTCATCCTCAAACGGTCTTACAGGTCTCTTGAGTGAATCTCCTGTAGTCCTTTGAGAAATTATTAGTCCTGCTCTCTCATGGCTTATTTAAAAGTACAGGTTATGTGATGCTTGAGGCGTTACCACTTACGTTTATTGGTAATTTTCTTTCTGACTTTTAGTGTCTGGAGTTGACATTCCTTTTTGTGCTTAAAAATCTTCTGGGTGAACAGCCAGAGGAAAAAGCCAGTGGTGCTTGAGCTCTTTAACCTTCTGAAGTCTAAATTTATGTGCAACTTATGGTGGAGACTTGTTACAGTGAGAGCTAATTTGTGGGTGTTTGAAGATTTCTCTTATTTTGGAGATGGCAGAAAAATGTTACATCCATAATGGAGCTGTATTGCTAATGGGGACTCCTTAGGGATCACTGCCAGCTTGTTTTGATGTGTGACAACACTAAGAGCCTGTAAATAAAATAAACAGAAACTTAAGTAGGTAGATGGACTGTTCAGAATAAAAATACCCATTTGGGCTGAAAGCAGCAGGCAGGTGCCCAAGGGGGGTTTGGGGAGGTCACTCAGCCTTTCCTCCTTCACCCTTTTCCCTTTCTTCCCCTGCTGTGCTGACGCCTGTGCCGTGCTTGGCAGCTCGAGATGGTTCTGTACACCCTTGGCACCTGAAGTTGTTGCCAAAAGGGAGCAGACGGCTGCAGTGGGAAGAGGAAAGTGTTGTGGGCAAACACAGGAGCCATCTGGTCCCAAACTCCGCTGGCACAGGAGCTCCCAGGCCCCGCGCCCGGCCCGAGCTCCCGCAGCCCCACGGAGCTCCCAGGCACTGCAGAACCTCTGCAGAGCTGGCCTGGGGCTGTGGGCAGCCTGCAGGTTTTCTTTATTTAGCAGAGCAATGCTTTCTTTTTTCCTATCTTTTTTTTTTAAACTTGTAGCTTTTGTATTTCCTCCTCTGCCCTCTGGCTGGGGGCTGTTTGGGCGTTCCTCACAAAGTGCTGGGAGCCACGTGCAGGTGCTGCTCGGCTTTCAGGGAAGGGGATGGGTTTTGAAATGATTTTTTTTCTTCTGACTTCCTGCAACAGAAAATGAACTGAGTAGTGCAGTGAAATTTAAATTTTGATTTGTTTTTAGGTTGTTTTCTTATTCACCTGCACATTTGGCACGAGGGGAACTGTTGCCAAAAGCAGCCGTGGCTGCCCCTGGATCCTTGGAAGTGTCCAAGGCCAGTCTGGACAGGGGTTGGAGCAGCCTGGGACAGTGGAAGGTGTCCCTGCCCATGGCAGGGGTGGAATGAGATGAGTTTTAAGGTCCTTTCCAGCCCAAACCATTCTGGGATTCCATGTGGAAAGGTTTGCGCTGGGGCCTTGCTGAGCAGCTGCTGCCACCTGTGCCCTTCCCTGAGCTCCCAGGTGGGCTCACCTGGGGTTTGGGTGTGAGCTGGGATCAGACCTGCCCTAGATTTATGGAAGTGAGAGCTGTTAATATGCTTGACAAGGCTTAATTGTAAATCTTCTCTGAAAGGAGCCACAGTCTGGAAAATTGCTTTGAAAATTTGCTGCTATCCACATTTTTTTCCCTTGAACCACCCTTTTTTGTAATTGTAAGTTAAATTGCAGCATCTGATTACAATACTTGGCTTGACATTTAATCCATATTTAATGTTTGATCTGTATAATTTCTTTGCTCTGGGCTTCAAATATGTTCCAGAGCAGTTGAGAGCAGCCTTAATGTGTGGGGAGAACAGCTGGTTTTAGTTTTCTTCTGCAACTTAATATATTTATTACAGAAAATTCCTTCCCCTTCCTGTTAATATGAACTTAGCTGGATATTGTAGTGATGCCTTGAATTCCTCTGCTGCATGTTGGAGATGAGGATTGAAGGAATGATGAGGATGCAGGGAGGAACACTGAGACCATTGCAAGAATCATCTGCTGCTAGGAAGGAGTGTAGCCTCAGGATACAGTCTGACCCCAGTCCTGGTTGGAATGCAGGCTGGGTTGTAATACAATATAACACTAAAGAAGTGGTTTTCCTTTTCCTGGAATTGGCAATGACAAGGCTATGAGCAGTGCTTGGAGTTGAAGCTGGTTGCAGGTGAATTTATTCAACAGGATTTTGAGGCTTGTCTTGGTAATTTTTAGCTACTTCTGTATTATTAAAAGTAATGCCAACTAGAAAATTTCAGTTTGATAGTGAATATTTACTATCCACAAAAACTGGAAAAGTGCTCAGAATATTCTTTCCCTTCAGAATATTCCTTCCTTCCACTTTTGTTTGTAATGAGACAGGACTTAGTGGTTTCATTGCGTAATTCTTTTTTGTGGATTTAATTAATTTTTTTTTCAAATTTCCTTTTTTTTTTTTTTAATGTTTTGATTTGTAATGGGAGCAGCTCAGGTGAGCAGCCTGCTCTCCAATAGGGGTGCATTCTGCATATAGGGAGCACCTGTGTGGGACCACCTACAGTTCTCCCCAGCCTATTGTGCTTCTTTTGACATTTGGTGTTTCTGTGATTTATGATAATTCACATATTGTTTCCAGACAGTGGGATTGTGTCCCAGTTAAATGCTAAGGGATGTTTGTGCTTCCATGGAGCTTCCAATCACAGAATGGTTTGGGTTGGAAGGGACCTTAAAGCTCATCCAGTGCCACCCCTGCCATGGCAGGGACACCTCCCACTGTCCCAGGCTGCTCCAGGCCCTGTCCAGCCTGGCCTTGGGCACTGCCAGGGATCCAGGGGCAGCCACAGCTGCTCTGGGCACCCTGTGCCAGGGCCTGCCCACCCTCCCAGGGAAGAATTTCCCCCCAGTATCCCATCCAACCCTGCAATCTGACAGTGGGAAGCCATTCCCCTTTGTCCTGTCCCTCCAGGCCCTCGGACAGTCTTCTTCCGTCTTTCCTGCCAGCCCCTTCAGGCTCTGCAAGGCCACTGAGGTCACCCCAAACTTCTCCTCTGCAGGTGAACAATCCCAGCTGTGCCAGCCTTCCCTCCCAGCAGAGCTGCTCCATCCCTCTGATCCTCTGGTGCTGCTCTGGATCTCTGCAGCAGCTCCAGCTCCTCCCTGAGCTGGGGCAGGGCTGGGGCAGCTCTGCTGCTGTCACAAGTGTGGGATGAAAGGTTTATTTGAGACCTGGCAGCAGCTGGACCTGCCTTCATCTTGAGACAGAGCTAGACTAAAAATGCTCTGAGCTCTGTGGGCAGAGCAGAAGGTCCTGCAGGGCACAGTGGCCCCAAGGTCCTGCAGGGCACAGTGGCCCCAAGGTCCTGCAGGGCACAGTGGCCCCAGGGCTGCAGCCCTGCTGTCCCCTGGCTGTGCTGCAGGCTCCAGTGTGACAGCCCTTCCTCTGCGTCTGGGGCTCTGGGTCTCCAAGAAAGGAGGCTGTGCAATATCCAACTTTGAGAAAGCAGGAGCAGAATTTTCCAGCTCTGAACTGGAGTGCCAGGAAAGGGGGTAGGTTTTTCTGCTGTGCAATTCATCATGCTGATGAATTCTGGTCAGTGTTCATGATGTCTATTTTTATTATTAATTCTTTTCCTATTAATCCTGGTACAGCTGAGAGCATCTTTTGATAAGAAGTTCTTCTGCAGTATTCAGATTTTTCAAAAGTATTTGCCTGACTGTTTTTTTGTTCCTTTACTGAGACCAGCTAAAAGACACCACATGGCTGTGCAAATTCTGGTTCTATGTGGGAGCCCTCTGATCTCATAGAATTTCAAACTGAAGTAGGGAGGGATTCAAATCCAACATATGTGTCTCCCTCATTCCTTTCTGCCCTTTAAATTTTCCTTCTTTTCAGTTCTAAAAATGTATAATGTATTGGACAGCTCACTGAAAAATCTTTGCTAATAATTTATTGGAGTTTTTAATTACAGTTCTGTCTGTCTTTGCACACAGATTAGATTTAAATTTGAAATGCTCACTGTGGTGCCTGAACCCTGGCACCACTTAGTATTTTTTTCCTGGACAAGATCCTCTGACATCCAGCTCATTTATCAGTTATGTGACTTTGCCACGTAATTTTGTAGCCTTCTATTAGGCCAAAAGTACATTTTCTTTTAATGGAGTCCAAGCAAGTAAATTTGTTCTGCTGAAATTTTTCCACAGTGTGTATTGTACTGGCCTTGTCTTTTGATGTGGGTGTATTTTTCAGGTGAGGTGGATTTGAAACCATTTCTGAGCCTCAGAAATCAGTCTCTGCCCTCTGGGCCACTCATTTCTCGAGGCAGCTTTTGGACCATGTTTTATTAGACTTAGAACTAGGACACCTGTGTTCCTGCTTCTGCATGTCTTGGTGTTTTGTGAAAAAAAATTACCAAAGTGAGTCTCTTGCTCGCTGGCAAGAAATTGAGGTTTTATGTCCTGTGTGGTGTTTTTTTCCCCCTCTCTGAGACATGAGGTTGGAAGCTTTGCTGCAGCCCTTCTCTTCAATGCCCTTGTTTGTTAGCAGAGAAAATGAACCAGACCTCTGGCATTTGCCAGCTTTTCCTTCCTTTCCCTTCTGTTTCATGGAATTCTTAGTTTTGTACTGAAAAACAGATGGCCCTGGAGTACAGCTTTAGATGCTCCAGGAGGTTTTCCCAGAAACCACAATCCCTGGGCCTGGGGTGAGGCCACTGCCTGTAGTTCTCTCAGCTGAAGCACAGAAAACCTGGATTTAAGAATTCCTGTGAGCTCTTGGCTGACAGAAGAATCCCCCAGGCTACTGAAAGTCACCACCTCAGGCTTGAGAAATCCAAAAGGTTGAGAAAGCTGTGGATAGCTGGAGACTCAGGGAATGGCACTCAGTGTTTCTTGCTCTGACACTCCTCCCCAGCAATCTGCTGCTGGCTGCTGTCAGAGACACACACAGGGCTTGGAGGAATATTTTATGTTACCTCACATCACCTCTCCTGTTCTTCACTTTGAGCTGTTCTGATCCTATTGACAGAACACTGAGGGGTGCAGGGATGTGTCCCTGATGCCAGCTCCAGCTGGAAGCTGCCCGTGAGGCGATGCCAGGTTTGGAGAGAGGGTGGTTAGAGGTGTGTGACTGTGACAAAGCCCTTTAAGGATTCACTGACACATGGGACTGGTCACTCCTGCCTGCAGGTGTGGCTGTTTGAGGACTGTGGATTTGAATCATGAAATGGTTTAGGTTGGAAGGACCTTCAATCCCATCTCACCCCGCCCCTGCTATGGGCAGGGACACCTTCCATTATCCCAGCTTGCTCCAAGCCCTGTCCAACCTGACCTTGAACCTCTAGGATGGGAATGATATTTTTTCATTACTTGGTTGCTTGCAGCAGTTAAGTTGAGATAACTCTTCTGTTGGTTCTGTTTTCTGAGCTCACATATGTTGGTGTTCTTGGTCACATTAATGGAGGGGTTTAATGGCTGATTAATTGGGAGTCTGATAGAAACTGGGAGTGCAGAGCAGATGGTTGGTATTTCTGAGACAAAACAAGTTGGTTCTGTTGGAAGCATCACTGTGTTCTGTGCTGGGGATGAGTGAAGGTCTGGGAATCTTTGTCCCGTGTCCCTGGCACGTGGAGGGATGGGGCGCTGGGCAGGCTCCTCCTGAGCTGGCATAGCCAGGGTCTGTCTGGGCACCCTTGTTTGTGTCCTATTCTGTGAACTGCTGCTTTCCCACACCAGAAATGAGGTCTGGATATGATTTTTAAGTCTTTCCAAGGCTTGTTCTGGTGTTGTCCACAGCCAAAGTGCCTCTGGCTGAAGGAGCACAAAGATCCACCCCAGCCCTACAAACTCTGCCTCTCCCCTTGGATAAAAGCTGTTCTGGCTGCAGGTCACTGGCTTTGATGGTGTCCCCTGGGTTTAGTGGTGTTCCCCTGGAGCCTGGGCCCCAGAGCATCACCGGGGACTGATGCTGCTGGATCTCAGTGCTCAGGGCAGGGGGGTAACAGGCAGAGGTGCTCATGCTGTTCCCTTGGTGTTGTCTCTCTTACTTAGCATCTTTATTGCATTCCTCAGCTCACTTGGCATTCCAAGCTGTTTGCCTACTAAGCTTCCACCACTGCCAGAAAGCTTTGTAAGCCACGTGTCCTGGAATACAATTTTAATCCACCTGTCTTTTCTACTTAACTGAGAACTCTGACCTGTTAATGAACATTGATGATCACTCTGCTGCTGAATGCTTGCAGAATTGCCCTGCACTCTGTCCCTTGCAGTTCTATCCTGTGCAGTGCCATCCGTATTCCCTCTGGGAGACCTCTCTTATCCCATTGTGCCATTTCAAAGCTATACCAAGACTGACACCAGGTGAACAGTGAGTCAGATAAAAGAATCTGCCGGTGTTAAAGATCTGGTGATAACCCCCTCCCCCAGCACTGGGGCTGTTCCCTGCTTTGGGATGGCTCAAGCAGCCACAGAGGGAGGAGGGAGGGGCAGGCTAAGCCCAGATCTGCTCTGGGAATGCTGCTCATTCCCTCTGCTTGGGACTTGTTGCTTTCATAGAAACCAACTTCCAGAACTTTTAGTGGAGGATGGGGAAGTCAAATACTATTCTTGAGTCATCCTCTTCTCTCTGCTTTCTCACCAACTTTATCCTGTGGTCTCTGCTTATGGGATATTTTTGTCCATTTTGTTTGCTCTTCCTTGATAATCAGTGTAGCAAAGAGCAAATGTTATATGGGTATTGGAAAGTACAAGATGGAAAACGGCACCTGGGAACTTCTGCAAGTCTAAGAGTAAAGTCAATTAAAGCAGAGTGAAGCTGTTGCAGCAGGACTTGAGCACTGGGGGGGATGTCTTGGTTGGAAAAGACAGGTGCCTGCTGGAAGGCAGGAGCCTCCCTTGAAATGGAAAATGTAAACCCTCTCCCTCCAAATTGTTATAATTTTGAAATTAAAAGGCTCTCTGGCAAAGATATGGGAGTAGGAATAACAGTTCTTTACTAAAAAAATGTAAATAAAAATGTAGTAATACAAAGCAAGAAAACAAACCAGTGCCAGAGTCAGAGCAGCCCTGTCAGGCTGTGGGTCAGGGTGGTGGCAGCAGCCCCATGCCAGGGTGGCTCAGCCCTCCTGCAGTGCCAGCTGTGCTTCTGCTGGAGCAGGGATCCTGCACAAGGGGGGAGTTTTCCTCTGGAGCTCCAGGGCTGGGGGAGATGGGCCTGGGCTCCTCTGGGAATGCAGGGGGAAGAAAGCTGCTCCTCTGGGAATGCAGGGGGGCAGAAAGCTGCTCCTCTGGGAATGCAGGGGGAAGAAAGCTGCTCCTCT
>QUSF01000027.1:7450236-7515543 GCA_003676055.1 Chloebia gouldiae | reverse complement strand
CACGGGGCTCTGGGCAGCCTGGCTGGGCTCACGGGGCTCTGGGCTGCACGGGGCTCTGGGCAGCCTGGCTGGGCTGCACGGGGCTCTGGGCAGCCTGGCCTGAGCAAGGAGACCCTGCCCATGGCAAGGGTTGGGACAGGATGGACTCTAAGGTCCCTCCCAACCCAGACCGCTCTAGGATTCTGTGCTGGTGCATCCACCAGATCTGAGAGCTGTCCCTGGGCTGGGACAGATCCCTCAGGATAACAGAGATCCTGGGACAACAGCACTGCTCTGCAGGCAGCATTTGGGGGAGGAGACACTGAGGAATTACACAAACTTAGCCTGTTGTGGGGATTTGTGCAGAATTTCTGCAGAAGGAACATGAGTGTTTGTGACCTCTTGAGGCCTCTCATAATGGTTTAATACCAGGAGGTGATCAGGGCACAAAAGATGACGTTTCTTTCTGTTGGCCTACACTTCAGATTTTTTTTCCCTTATGGATTCATATATTAGAAAATGGCTTACAGTATTTCAGAGCTCTTCAAAGTTTGAGCAGTAAGAGGAATTATGTCCTCTAATGGAGAATGTTCTCATCTTTATAATCCTCCAAACCCCCAGGTACCCATACACTTTGAAAGCCTTACCTTACAGGAAGGGTGTGTTTTTGCAGACACAAGGACCAGGTGTGTGTTGAGCACTCTGTTAGAGTTCCATCTGAAACCCCATCCATCTAAAGTGAACTTTAGCAATAAATTACTGCTGGCATTTTTCTTTGGAATCCCTTTTTACTTGGGAGAGTTTTCTGTTGAGACAGAATTGAGTCCCCCTTTGTCTCAAGCGAGCGCTGCCTTCGTTGTCTCCATCACTGTGTTCTTGAAGCACTGCTTTAAAGGAATGTTTTGAAATGCAGCTCTCAAAAAAAATAAACCCCCTAATTTGCACGCAGTCTGTCTGTTTAAGTGCACAGAAATATCACATTTTTGTCGTTGGGCCAGCGCGTGCTTCAGGGGAGCCATGCAGGAAAGGCTGGAGCTCGTTTGTGCCAGCTCCTCCTGAGCAGTCACTGCTGCTGAGGCAGCCAGAGCTGGTTCCTCGAGTGTCTCACAGGTGCTTTGATCCTGCTCCCTTTCACAGCCCCTCACCTGGGCTGGTTTAAGGATTTCATTTCTGAGACAAGCTCTGTCCTGTTGAGACAGAAAGCAGAACAGCAGAGGGGAGCTTCTTTTTCATCTGAGTATCTCGGGAGGCTTCTCATCCACTGATACAGAGCATTTGTGGTTTGTTATTGTTCCCAGCTGATATCTCTGCCTCTACCAGAGCCTGTGTCATGCTAAATATGTGCACTCCTGTATTGCTGGCAGCACATTTTGCTCGTTCCCTTCCTTCCTTCTGTAACACTGCTGTAATTTTTGCCAAATTGGGTTTTCTTTTTTTTTTTTTTTTTTAATTTTACTACTTGATTTGCAAGCTCCCACCTGTGGGTGTGCAGGATCTGAGGTAAGGAGGAGCAGGGTCACTGTGCTGGTCCTGTGTTGTCCCTCTCTGCAAAGCTGCTCTGCTGCTGTGTTGGCTTTGGGGTCTCTGGATGCTCATCACCCATTCAGCAACGAGCCATGGGCCATTAGCCATCACTCTGCACATTTCTGCATCCCTGAATGGGTGGACTTGGAGAGGATTAAGGGCAGAGTGGATAAATGGGATATTTTTTCCTTCTCTGAAACACTTTCTATGCCATAGACTGAAGTGCTTGTTCAGGGGTTCCAGGCTGGCACAGGGATGGTGTGAGTACTGTGTTTTTCCTGGAAAGGTACAGAATGCTGTTCTAGTCATTAAATAATCATCTAAATTGTAGTTAGATAAAGATGTTTCAAAGTGAGAATATAATTAAGACTGGGGAAAAGACAAAATTGCTCTGAATCATGTAAAGGCTCAGAATTACTCTGAACCTCTGCCTTTAGGAGGGCAAAATAAATTCTTAGATTGCCCATTTCTATAACACTAGTGAAGAGATTAGATTAGATATTTTAAATCATCCTGTGGCTAAAGCACAGTCAGAGTAAGAATGTCTTTGCAGAGAGTGTTGATGGCCTTTAGATAACAATTACACGAGTATCCTCCCACCTTGCTCTCAGAGCAGGAATCATGCAGGTCACACAGCCAGGGAGAGGTGACAGTGACAGGGGCTGGCTGGTCAGTATTTGTTCAAGGTATTGTGTTCTGTGACTCCAGTAATATCAATTATTTAGTTGTTATTTTGGGAATGTTTGTCTGGCTTCCCAATGACAGCCGGATTGGGAGGTTTTAGCAAGAGTAGCTTCCTAGTAATTATCATTGTGGTTTGTCATGACAAAAGGCTCATAGGAACTAAAGGTTTTCTTTCTCCTATGAGCATAAAAATAAAACAACTTGAAGTGATACGGTTCTAAAATTACAGTGTTTTGCTTTTGTTAAATGCTAACTTAATTTTAGTTAGAAACGTTGTGGAGTTTGACGAAGGAAAGGGGATTTGTGTTTAGGAAAATAATACCTTTGAGATGTAGTTCCAGGAATAATGACACATCTAGCCCTGCAACAAAGGCATAAACTTTCCATAAATAATTGTCCTGACCTTTAGCCCTCCCACATACAGCCCACCCCTTCTTTGGTTTGCTATGGTTGTCTTAGCAAAGCTGTTTGAAAACTAAAATTTCTAGGGAGTAAATAATGATTACAGAGCTATCTGGGAATCACAAGGCTTTGGGAGAAGAATGGGTTGAGCTGTTCAGAATCACGGAGTATCCTGGGCTGGAAGGGACCCACAAGGATCTTTACTCCTGTCCCTGCACAGGCACCCCAGCAATCCCACCCTGAGCATTTCAGCCTCTCCTGAGGAGCTGCTGTCAAAGGATATTTATAGATATTTCATCAGAGCATCTTTTCATTTCTCTTTGTTCTCTTTAGTTTTCTCCTCAAACTTATTATCTCACCTCAGCACTTGATGTGTCAAGTAGCTGGGTTTTTTTGCACACAGTTTTCTTGCTGACTCTACAGATGTGGCTCAGACCATTTCATTTTGGGCAGTTGGCTTGTTTCAGCAACTTGTCCTTTCTGCCTTTCCTTTGTTTCCAGCTCTGGCCCTCTGGAAAGGGAGGATAAAAGTAGGAGAAGCAAGTTCTGCCCTTTATATTATAGGGTCTCTGAGTCTGATGGATGCACCTGTTGTCTTCTGTGTCTGTCTGTGCTGCTGCAGCCTGTGCCACGTGCAGGGTGCTCACACTGCAAGCTCTTAGAGAAGGAAAAACTCATGGGCTGCTGCTGAGCTCCTTAAAGTCTGGCTTTGTCTTCCTTTTCAATGGCTTTATCCAGGGATGAAGAGGCTGGGATAGTTCCTGAGAGGCAGATCTCAATTGTTCTGCTCTCAGGAGATCACATTGGCTCTCTGCACTTTGGGTTTGACTCTGGGATTGCAGGGAGAATAAACTGTGGAGGATTTGCTGTGGCTGTGATGTTTGGCTGCAGCTCCAGCTCACCCTGGCAACTTTGAGTAAAAACCTGCTTGTCAATCCTGCCTCCTGTCTCCGCCACCAGACACTGATCTGTTCTTCAAGAAGGCACAAGGAATTTGTTTGTCCTGTGTTTGCACTGGGACAAAGCCCTGGCACAGGCAGAATGGGCAGAGCTGCTTTCACTGCCTGGAAGGGATGCACAGGTCACACTGTCCTGTACAGTGGGTCAAGCAAGGAGCAGGTGCCCAGAACCACCTGGGGACATGGTGGATGCTCCTATGCATTTCCAGGAACTTCTGCTTGGAGGCTGAGCCCAGTGTGGCAGCATTACTTGGGAGGGTTTTGCCCCTTTGTGTTCCTGAGCAATCAAGGCGGAAAAGAAATGATGCAAAGCTCTCAACACACCATAAGGAAAAACTTGCAACAGATTTTGAGATCTTGAGAAGATCATGTTCCTTTTCTGACTGTTGGTGCTTTTAGCCTGCAAGCGTGGCTGGGAGGTGAGGAGCTCTTGCCTGGGAACAAACTCTGTGGTGCTTCCCCCGCTCCATCCTGCTAAAAGAGGAGTTGAGTTTGGGATTGATGACCTGATCTACCCATGTAAAACACTTTAAGGCAAGTAAGTGCTGTGATGTGAGATCTGATATTCCTCCTCAAGTTGTCTGGGGGGCTGCTGGCTGCCTTCAGCAGGCACAGGGATGTGGTGCTGCTGCTCCATGGCTGGTGACACAGCATTTTAATTACACAACCAGCAATTAAGTGCTGGCCAAGCTGGCAGGATAGAAGCTAAATCTGCAGTATGCTCATATGTGGAGTCAGAAATTATTAATAAAGACACCAGTAGGTTTTGGGGGTTGATTTGATTTTTTTTTTTGTTTGTTTGTTACTCTAACATGGAGAGTAGCCTTAAAGCAAAACCCTTGTCATCCCGTCCTGGCTGAGAGCACCTGCTTCTTCATTCTGTCCTTTTCTCATAGTAATTGGTAACAGACAGGGTTTGGTACTTACCCTGTTACTTAGATGCTCAGTGCCTCCTCCTTAATTGGATTTTCCCACTTTAACTCAGAAACTTTCACTTCTGCACTGCATGGTGCAGGTTTGGTGTTTGGCAAAGAGGCTCGCTGCAGGCAATAGAAATTTCTTTCTTGTCTCCTGTGAAATTCTCTTAAAGTTTTTTCTGAGAGGAGTCATGAAGCCACTATTCTTTCCCTCGCTTGAATTTGTTAAGGAAAAATTGACAAGCTGACAGAATTAATGAACAATTAAATTCTTATCAGCGTAATGTGGTAATGCAACAGTGGGAATGACTGAGGAATGTGCTGCAAGGAAAGGAGGGTGGAAATAGCACCTCTGCCTTTTGGGGCTGTGTTTGGTTCTCCCAAGTGGCAGCATGGGAAGGTCTGTTTTCCAGCCCTGCTGCTGTGGAGAAGAGCTGAGATCCCTTGTGCAAAGTCATCTTTAGCTCCATGGTCCACAAAGGCAGAGAGAAACACAGGAAGCAAAAACAGGGAAGACTGCACAGAAAATATCTGAGCTTAGTGAGGTTTTAGGTGATGGCCCTGGGTCAGGACCGAGGTTTGGCTCCAAGGGGTGGAGGGGGCTGGCTGGTGGTGCAGGGGTAGAATTGACACCTCACAGCCCAACTTCCAGCAACATCTGAGGAATAAAAAGCTGAGATTTGAAGTGGAAATAACAAAGTGTTGTCCTTGACATGGACAGTTTGCTTCCATGGTGCTAACAGCTCCCTTCCCAGGCTGCAACTCCTTTTTCTGCATCGTGGTTATGAAACCCTGGGGTTCAGTCTTGGGCAACAACAGAACCTCCTGGGGACACTGAGGTTTTATGGTGCAGGTGCTTTGGAATCAGTTCCAGCAGTTAAGGAAGATTAATTCTTATTCCTCAGCTAAGACAAGTAACTAATGATAGCAGGCTTTTAACCCCTACATGGAGGAGAAGAGTGTGTGAGAGAGTGAGAAGTGTGAGAAGTAGATGTTGTTTTAAACTGCCACTGCAGAGCTGCAGAACTTGAGATGGAGCTGGTGAGCTCCTAAGGTGGATCACTGAACCTCCAGTACAGGGAGGGAACTGGAAACATGGGGGGAGTTAGTTTCTTAAACTATTAAACCTGACCACAGGCATCCAGGCAGTGTGCTCTTAGCATGTGTGGGAGGAGAGGGGAGGAATTTGCTGCCTGAAGGAGGCAGCTCCAGAGGAAAACACTTGGAAAACACTGCCAGAAACACAGATCAGTGTTTTCCCCTATGGGATCCTAAAGACACTCAATATAGAAGTTACAGAAAGGATGAAAGAAAATCCTATGGGAATTTCCTGGACTCTTGGTGTTTCTCACAGAAATTGGAATACAGTAAATGTTTTTCAGCTCCTTTGCTGGGTTCAGGACTTAACATGGACAGAGTGTGGTGAGGGGCACCCCAGGGCAGGAGGGATAAGGGGCCCAAGTGCTGTTGTGGCCAGTTCCTTGTGTTGGAGCATAAAAGTAACATCTTGAGAACTTGCTTAACAATGTTTCTCCACTCTTCCATTTCTATCTAGATAATACACAACATATTTTCCCTTTTTTTTCCCCACCTGGCTGTGTCTGCCAGTCTGTAAATCTCTTTTCCCTTTCTAACACATCCAGTCCTTGAGATTTCTCAGTTTCTTTGCACTGTTTTTGCTCCACACTCATTCCTTCTTGTCTTTTTTACATCTTCCCTTTAGTTAATTTCTCAGTCTTTGCTTTCAAGTCCTCTCACAAATTGTGAGATTTTCACCTATTGTGAAAAAATGGCAGTTTTTTTGCCATCCTGGTGTGTCCCTGTGTATCAACAGAAACACACTTTGCTTTGAAATTGTTCCAGATCATGCAGCGAGCTTCAGGACTGCACCAGGTTTGCAAATAGGTTATTCATTGCAATGTTTAATGTTGTTTTCAGTGGTTTATAATGGGGCACAGGTATCCCCTTCATTTGGTGTGTCTGTCTCACAGTGCTTAAAATTCACAGGGCACAGAGCTGACAGCTTGAAATGTAGAAAAATTAGATTCAGGGTTGTGTTTTTTCCCAAAGTGCTCAGAAAACAGCCTGGGAAAATGCTTGTTCTGAAGTAAATTATGGAACAAAACTGTTGCTGAAACCATTGTTCATTTTTTTTTGTGACCTTGGCTAGGAGAGGTTTGGAAGGGCAGCTCCAGCCTCTCCAAGGTGCTTTTGGTGCTTTGTGCCACTGGCAGCTCTGAAGGGTTCAGTCACTCGGGAGAGGAAGGGACAGGCAGGATTTCATGGGGCTGGGGTTCAGCTGCTGGGGGGTTGAGGAAATGGCTGAGAGCCTCAGAGCTGTGCTCTGCTTTGGTGAACCACAGCGTGGGCAGTGGGCAGGTCACCCTCTGGAGCTCTGGAATGCCTCTGGAGCACTTAGAGGGGAGAGAAATACAAACCATTACTGGGAGGAGTTGTTTGGGGTTTCAGGAGGATGTTGTTTATCTCAAAATGGAATCGGATTTATGCTGCTGCCTCCTGGGTTGGATTTCTCTGTGGAGTTTGCTTGAAACCTGGCATCCAGTGATTCTGATGGAGCTGACTTCACTCCAGCAGGCAAAGGGGTGACCAGGTGACCCCTTGTGATGTGTGGGTGCAGTGCCAAGACATGGTCAGTGTTTATGTAGGGGCTGCTGAGGTTTGGGGGTATCTTTGCCTCCTCTGGCAGGAGGGATCTGGGTGCTGGCCAAGATCCCTGACTCCAGCCTGGTGTCTGGCAGCCCTGGATGGAGCCTGCCTGGCACAGACTGGGCCCTTCTGCACTGGGTTCACACCATTTCCTGATTGCCACTTACACGAGACAAGAGCAGGGATTTTTTTTTTTTTTTTTTTGCAATTGCTGTCTTTTCTTTCTCTCTCCCTGATGCAGTCAGGCAGCATCCCTGAAATTCCTGTTCCATTTCCAAGTGCTTGCTGGAGGTACTGAGCTGGCATGTAAGGGCTGTGCTTTCCTCTCCTCTAGCAAGACAGGTCTTGAACAATATGTGCTGCTAAAAGGGTCCCATCTCTCATCCTGATCATGTTCTGAAGTTCCAGCAAATTAAGCTGAGATATGAAAGGAACTTGAAAAATGCTGCTTCTCTGGGTTTAAATGGAAGAATCAGGCTTGCTGTGCAGCATCTGCAGTCTGTCAGTGCCCAGCAACAGCTGAGGAAGCAGGATTTCTGCAGCAGGGAAGTATCAAAATGATACAAAGGGGGTTCAACCTGTTTTGTGTCATGGAAAAAAAAAAAAATCACTCCAACCTCTGAATACTTGAAATATCTTTCCTCCAGTTCCTGTTCTCCAAAGTAGTCCCTTTGTACACCAGGCCAGTCTGTCTTTTGACTTTGGAAAGGCAGAAAGTTGGCAGCTCTGAGGTTAATCCTTGTGGCCTTTGCAGTCTTCCCCCATCAGGGCCAGAACTGGCTGGGGGCATTTTGGAGGAGGGGAGGCTGTTTGGTGAGTGTATTGTGGCTTTTGTGTGTAGATAAACATCTGTACCTCAGTGCACAGAGGAGTGCAGTTTCTCTGTGTGATATCCCTTTTTGAAGCTCAGACTGATGCATGGGGGGCCTCAGAGCTTGTGATTGCTCCTGTAGGTGCTCAGAGAAGTGTCCTGTGCTGGGTGTCTGTGCTCTTGGCACGAGTGGAGCATCCATTGCCACATGCAGATAAACCAGAGGGAAGGCTGGATTCCCAGCATCTTTCAAAACCTAGATTTGATTCCGGGGCAATATTCAGGAAGTAAAATAACAGAGAAGCAGCAAAACTCTTTATCCTTAAAGATAAAACTGCATCTTTGACTTGGTGTTTTACTTGTGCTGCTCCTTTGGAAAGGCCAGAGGAGTAAGGTAAGGAAGATGGGCTCCTACTTGGAAAAGATGATGATAATGCCTGTTTGGATATCTAATTTGAGTCTTATCCAGGTCAGCCCTAGAGTTAGGCTGTTTGAACAAACAGAAAACAACCCCTAAAAATAAATCAGTGAGTTTATTTGCTGTTGTTAGAGCAAAGCTCCTGAGACATGGCTGGAGCTCCTCTGAGGGCCTCAGGCTCTGAGTTTGCAGATGGCTGGGGAGAGGCTGCAGCCTCACTGCTCCTGAGAGGCTCTGCCTGGATTTCTGCAGGGAGGGACCATCCTGGGCAGTGCCTGGCACCTTCATCCTGGTTTAATCATGTTTGTGCAGAGTTCAGAGCTCTGTCTCCTGTGAGCTGGGGGAAAGGCACAGCCTGTGGCTGCTCCCAGATCCCCAGACCTGAACACCAATTGCTCAGAGAGCTGTGGAACAGTTGGGTCATCACATGCCCACAAAGTCACATGGATTGGCACCCACAAATGCTTAATGATCTGATTTTTCCTTTTCCCATCTGCAGCACCTCTGTAATTGCTCATTTGCTCCCATCTGCCACAAAGGTTGAAGGTTATAACAGCTTCTATAAACCCTCCAAGCAGCAGGAGCTTGGGAGTCATTGACTTCAAAGGTATTGCTTAAAAAAACCTTAAAATTAATTGCAGGTTGTTTACCTGGACTCTCCTGTCCTGGCCTCCAGTCTTTCCCACCAAACTCATTTATTCACAGCAGTGCCTTGATAAACAGATGAAATTAAACAAGGAGGTGGTGGAGTTGTGGGTCAGCTCTTGTTGCTGGTTTTTACCTTTTTTTATCAGATGTAAAAGCATGTGCTGTGTTCACTTCCCATGGAGCAGCTGTAAAGCTCTCCAGGCAAGTCCCTGTACTTTCAGGAGTATGATCCTTGCACTGCTGTGATTTTGGGGAATCTGTCCAGCCCTACCTGGGCAGTGAGCTTTCCTGTTAAGAAAAAGGGAATTCTTCATTCTATTCTCTAAAGTGCTTTGGTCTTTCTTCTGCAGCTTCCAGATGTTGTGCTCAGGATGGGTTCTTCCAAAACTTTAATCTCAGAGGGGTGGGGAAGGAGGATATATTTGTTATCCAAAAAAACTGTCTTCTTTTGCAGATGATAACTGAATTGTTCCTTGACTCAGAGCAAGGGACAGGATTTAGTGACATCCCCCAGTGGGTGCAGTTTGTCATTCACCCCCTTCCCTGCTCCTGTGCCCCTCTCTGAGCGTGCTGCTGCCAGCTGGGATCGGAAAACAAAAACCTTGGTGCATTTTATAATTTACTTTTATTATTTGGTGCCTTTTGTCCCTTCTAATGCCTTCCTCCTGTATCCCTCCTGTATCCCTCTTGCTACCCCAGGGCTGGGTAGCCCTGACAGCTCTCCTGGAAGGGCTGAACACATTCTGCTCATTTATTTCTCTGTCAGGCACAAATCTCTTTGTTTAAAGCTTGTTCTAAAGTTAGTGTATAAAGCAGAAACAAGATCAAGGCTATAAAAGGACATTGTATTTGGATTTACTTGCAGAAAGGGGATGTCACTGGGTTTATGATAAATAGAAGATGCTTTTTCTGCCAGATGTGCTTGTCTGGCGCAGGGTGTGATCGCTGCAGCGTGGCAAGGCCAAAGGGAAATGGCTCCTGAGCTCTGGCTTAAGGAGTTGGTGGGAATCAGGGGGCAAAGCTAAGTGGGAAGATGGAATCAGTTTGTTGTTAATGGAGGGGAAGACAAGAAAAATTCAGGTCTCTGGATCAATATGTGTGGGCTGTGGAAGGAAAAAGCTTCCTTCAGGGCAGCTGCTGAGAGAGATCCTGCTGATTTTTGTATGTTAGGATATAAACCCAGTAATGTGTGGTTATTCCCTCTATTTAGCTTAGAAATGGTGCTTAGTTGATTAACAATTAATTAATGTTGTCAAGATTGAAAGTTCCTTGTGAGGGCTCATGTAAAACCATGGCTGCAGAAATGCACGGGTCTGGGTGCTCTGCTCCTTTGGAGCTGGGAGAAAATCACTGCAATAATTCCGTCTGATTTATGATGCTGGGAAATTTTATGGTCAGGAAGGCTGGGAAATAATGTTATTGGAAAGATATAACTGGGATTAGATTTCAAAGCAATGTTTGGGTATATTGCTGCTGCTGCAAGACTCAAAGGTGCCAATTGGAGATAGTCCAGTTGCAACTTGTAGCAGACTTGCTCCATTTCTGAGCCAGTGACTGAACCACGCAGTGCCAGGATCAGCCACAGAACACACCAAAACTGCTGCTGTTTATGTAAAGAAGAGGCTTTTCCTTATGTCACCTTTCCTGATGCCACTCCATGTTGCTCTTCACATAAACAACATCCAATTTCCACTCACCCCAAAACAAGGAACACCTCCACAATTACTCCAAGAAGGATCTAGAACCACCACCACCCTTCAGTTAATGTTTCTGTAGTGCTCTGAGAGCTGCAGGCTCAGTCACCAGCCTGTTTTGGGATCGTGGTCCCTGAAGTGCCAGGGTTCCCTGTGTGCTGGACATGGTGGATTTCAGGGTGGATTTCAGTCCTGAGGCTTGGAAGCTCAGGCACCTTCAGTTTTGTTTTGTGCTCACAGCAGGGTTGGGGGAGTGGTTGTCCAAGGCACCACTTTTTGCACGTCTCCAAAATGGACATGGTAAATACAAATTCATAGAACTGCAGAATGGTTAAGGTTGGAAAAAACTTTTAAGACCATCAAGTCCAACCATTCCCCCAGCACTGCCCAGGCCAGCACTAACTCCTGTCCCCAAGTGCCACATCCATGTGGCTTTCCAACCCCTCTAGGGCTGGGCATTCCACCACTGCCCTGAGCAGCCTGTGAAGGGCTGGACAATCCTTCCAGGGAAAAGCTGTTTTTATGGCTTTGCTGCTTCAGGAGTTTTATGGTTCTGAGGGTGTCTTAATTCAGGTTTGTTGGGTTCTAATGGAGCTTAATAAAGTCCCCTTGACAATTTTTCTATTTTTCTGCCTCCTTTGCCAGGTAACTCCCATCAGGAAGGAGGGCCAGGAAGCTGTGTCCCACCCTGGGGAGGCTTTGGTGAGAGACACAGCAGAGCTCTGCAGCAGCCATGGCCTTAATCTTTCTTTAGCCAAAGGAAACAGCATCTCCTCAGAGCATTGAGGGAGATCTCCTTCATCCTGCTGAGTCAGTCAAGAGGAGAGATGGGGCTGGTGAGGCTGGATTCCTCTTCCAGTCCAGCTTCCTTTTTGAAGCTGACACAGACTTTGGAGGTGGTTGAGCTGCAGCCTTGCCTGGCTGACCCCTTAGTGTCCCCTCTGGCTGCTCCCAGGCTCGGGGTGTTCTTTCAAATACAGGCAGCACCCTGCTGGTGTATTAAACGTGGCTCGTGGGGGAAATACTGGTGCACAAAATACTGGTTTTGTATTGACAGTGTTTCCTTCAGCCCCTGAGGAGGAGGACAGCCTGCCTTCCTGCTGGCACTCTGATCTGGGATGTCCTGCTGCACTGGCTGCCTTCTCCTGAGCCGGATTCATCCCAGCTCTGGCAGCACGTGCAGAGCTGGCACATGCACAGCTCACAGGGGAATTTTCCTTTTATCAGTTCTGCTCTGGCCTTCGTGCATTACAGTCACATGCCAGCAGCACTTCCCCAGGGGATGAAAGCAAGGGCTCATTTCAGCAGCAGGAATTTTCCTGTAAGACCTTCTGGCAGAAAGGCTGAGCTCTCTGTGTGAGCTGTGCTGAGGTATTTAGGGAAGCAGGTCTCCAACCCTGTAACTCCTCTCCTTGCTTTGTAGTAACTTCTTTCCCAGAATCACAGGATATCCTGATCTGCAAGGGACTCACCAGGATCACCCAGCCCAGCCCCTATCCCTGCCCAGACCCCCACCAGCCCCACCCTGGGCATCCCTGGCAGCGCTGGCCAAAGGCTCCTGGAGCTCTGGCAGCCTCGGGGCCGTGCCCATTCCCTGGGGAGCCTGGGCAGTGCCAGCACCTCTGGGAGAAGAACCTTTCCTGCTCTCCAGCCTGAGCTGCCCTGGCCCAGCTCCAGCCGTGCCCTGGCTCCTGTCCCTGGTCATGCAGAGCTGCCCCTCTGATCTTCCCCTCACAAGGAACCTGGAACTGCAGTGAGGACTCCTCTGAGTTTCCTCTTGTCCAGACCAGACCAAGTGACCTCCTTGTGACCATGAGTAGTAAGCAAGGAATAGTGCTTGGAGTTTAGCCAGCACAGCTTCTGGAGGCTCATTCAGCACGGGGATCATGATTTGGTGAGTGCAGAAAGCAGCACTTAGGGCAGCTGATGCCCAGAGCAGCACCTGCTTTGTGTTGCTCAGGTCAGGCTGAGGCGGTGGCAGGGCTGAGAACAGAGCCTGGCTCTGGCTTCCAGCTCCTCCTTGAGCTGGGTGATGCTGGTTCAGCTCTCTCTGCAAAGGGCATTAATGAATCAGGCCTGTCCTAGGCACTGAATGCATTGGAAAAAGGTTTTCGTTCAGATACTGATTGCACCTCCTGGGCAAGTCTTTGTGTTCTGATAGAAATTATTTGAAAGTCATCTTGTAGATCATTGTTCCTAGGCCCCTTGTCACTGTCCTGGAGCAATGTTAGTCGTGGCAGGGGAGGTGCTGTATCCAGCTGCTCCTTCAGGCAGCTCTAGGGTGAGGAGAGCTGCGTGTGCAGCTCCAGGGACATTCTGTGTGTGCATCCCCTCTCTGGGGTGCTCCTTCCTCCCCTGTAACAGCACTCCCCTGGCCCTTTCCTCTGCAGTGAGTGACATTCAGCTCTGTGTCACCA
Organism: Chloebia gouldiae; assembly: GCA_003676055.1. Lineage (NCBI taxonomy): Eukaryota > Metazoa > Chordata > Aves > Passeriformes > Passeridae > Chloebia > Chloebia gouldiae. The sequence goes on along the minus strand of QUSF01000027.1, from coordinate 7,502,423 downwards.
GGAGGTTTTCCCTGTCCTGTGCTGTCACTGCTGTGCAGGTACAGCCCTGGCACGAGTTATCCATCTCCCTTTGTGCTCCTCTAGCCCAACACTTGTATTTCCACGTTTCCCTAAACCAGGACATGTCCCCTGTGAAATCTGGCCTGGTATTACAAGAAGTGCACGATCTCTGGGTTTTTTTTCTGCACTAGTCCTCAGGCTGTTAACATGGATCTTGCTCCTGGCTTCAATTTCTTTTCCTCTTCAGTTTGCAGCTGTCCAGTGCTGTGGGAGCCCAGGGATGCTGGGATGAGTGCCTGGCAGGGTGCTGGCACACGCTTCCCCTGGCAGCCTGCCCGTGTTTGGGGAGCTGGGAAGTGCCCAGGACAGAACCAACTGCAAGGAGGTGTTGGGAAGTCCCATGTAGTAACATTGCTGGGGCTGTGATGGCCTAAAGCTGTAGGGAGAAGGGGGAAAAAAATCCCCATTTCTATCTTTCAGGAGGTCAGGTGGTACCTGGAGAAAAGGAAGGGCTCAAGCACATTTATCTTTTTTCAGGATTTAGTTTGCAAATTCCAGGAATGCTCCTGCTCAGGGTGTTGGTGCTGGAAGAGTCAGCTTTGTGGTTGTGAATAAATGAAACATAATTTAGTCAGGCAGCTTATGGGAGGTTCCTTTACAAGCAAGAAAAGGACTTTGATTCCCATCTTGCTTTGGGATCAGTGAATCTGTTGGAGATCTGTGGCTGTCACATTAGTGAGGTATTGGCAGGGACTCTGTGGATGCATCAGGAGAGGACTTGCCAATAAATAATGATCTTTTGTTATTCATGTAAAAGTATCATGCAGCAAAATAGGAACAAATCCAGAGTGCTCACATCAAATCCTTTGTATTTATGGATGTGTGAATCAGGAGAAACAGTTAAAGGGAGGGAATCCAGTCTGGAGTTATTCATGGCCTGTTTAAAATTGTCTTCTAAGCAGAAAATGCTTTAAGGTACTTGACTTTCGGGTACTTTAAGGTGCCCTAAGAAAGGCACCTGATGTGGGCTGTCTCCAGAGAGCAGGAGGTGCAGGGAAAGGTCTGCTCCTGGTGGAATATCGGGGCTGAGGCAGTGGGAAGTGCCAGGCACGAGCAGCAGAGTACCAAAATAGCTGCAGTCTAAAAGCCTAAAAACAATGGGCAGGATAAAAGTATGATTCCTTTAACTCAGGGCATCTTGTGGGAAGAAGCAGTAGGAGAAGAGAAGGGGAATTTAGAGAGGAAAGCAAAATGAGCCATTTTCTGCTCTTGGATTGCAGCAGCACAGATCTGTCATTGAAGTCATTTACACCCAGGATAACCACGAACCTGTCCCAAAGCATTTCAGCAGCTGGAGGGGATTTATTTGGATGGAAAGAATGTGTTCAGCATAGCTTGGCCAAGCGACACCTACGGTGGACTTGGCAGCTGTTAGCAAGTATTTATGGGATGTAAACAGCAAGGGGAAGGAGGATGGAAATAGAGCAAACTGTGGGGGACAGAAAATGGGATGAAAATGGGAAAAGGAAGATTTTTTTATTGCTTTATGGCCCAGATTGCAAAGCATCTATCCAGGTGGGATGAACTAATCAAAAATGCTTCTTATTCACTGGACAAAGTATTTGAAAGCAGAGGCTGTAGCTTTGCACTGCTTGGAAGGGCAATTTGCCTCCACTGCTGTGTTCTGTGGTTCTGTAATGGGTCTGTGGGATAGGCAGGGATCCCTCTCCCCCTCGGGGATAAAAGATCAGATGTGATCAGTTGTCCATAGGATCAGATCAAAGGTTCCACCTCTGCTCACTCATCTCTAATAGTGGGGAGCAGCAATTAGCAGCTTCTGAGCCTCCTGAGCACCAGCTTGCACCTCCCATTTGTCATGTTTAGTAGCCACTGACAGCCTGGTACCTTTGATTCATCCTTTCCACATTTAAATCCATTTGTGATTTGACCTCTCCAGCATGTGGTAACAGTGGCTTTCCCCAGATTGTGCTCTACATACACCTGTCTGCAAATTCTTTCCTTTCCATTAAAATCTCTGCGTGGTGATATCATTGCTGACCCTGCCTGTTTCCCATCAGTCGGGATCTTCCCCAGTCAATGATTCCAGTTTACTTTCTCCTCCTGTGAAGTCCATCCCATATTCTGGTCACCTTCTGTGCTTTTCGCTGTCATTTTTAAGTTCTCTTTTTTTGGGGTGAGAAGACTGAGCTTGCTTGCCATTTTCAAAATGCTGGCCTGTCCTGGGTGTGTGTTCTTATGCTTTCTGTTTTATTCTGGTTTCTTTGATTTGTCACTTGAACTTGCACTGAACAGGAGGTTATTATTTTTCAGGGAATATCCCCAGGGGTTCCCAAATCCATGTTGGCAGAGCTGGATAAGAGCTGGTTGCTGCAGGGGTGTTGCTGCTTCTCTTTTCCTCTCCTCCTCAGCACTGAGGTTCATCTGTTGCTTATCACCTGACTCCATTATTGCTCGGAATTCCTTCTGCACTTGAAATCAAAGAATAAGTTTACTCTCCTGAAGGAATTTGTGTCATACTCAAAAGTTGCCTTCTCATCTGCCTTTCTCCTGGACTTGTGTGCAGACTCAACCTCTGCCCTCTCATCACTGTCTCTGCTCGCTTTTGTTTCCACCTTCAAATTCATTATTAATCCCTGTGGTGCCCCCTGCCAATACCCCAGGCTGGCTCAGTTTCTATGAATGACCAAGAAAGAAACTCGTGGGAAGGGCTCTGAACTCCAGCCTTTCCTGGGTGCTCTGGGGGGACCCCAGTAGATTCTGTCCCTCAAATCCACGCTGACCTTCCCCTCGCCCGTCCACCACTCTTGGCTGCTTTCATCTCCCTGCCTTTGCCACTGATCCAGGCTGCGTGGTCGTGTTCCCTCGGATCCTCTGGGAGGATTCCTGCATTCATAATGTTTGTTCCTGGCACCGGGGCTTGTTTAGCGAGAGATTGGCAGCTCAGCTGGCGCGGGCTCGGCTTCCTTAGAAGGCCCCATTCATCACCAGCCTTTGCACTCCTTCAATGACTGCTTGGCTGACAGTGGCTCTTCTTTCCCTTCCCTCCCTCGGCACAGGGGCTGCTCCCAGGTGGGCGTTATCCGGGCGCTGATCGAGGCTGGAATTCCCGTGGACATGATCGGGGGCACCTCCATCGGCGCCTTCATGAGCGCCCTGTACGCCGAGGAGCGCAGCTACAACCAGATGAGGATCAAAGCTCGCCAGTGGGCCATGGTAAGCGCTGGGAATGTGAATTCCCTCCACTGGGAATGTTCCCTCCCTTGGGAGCACTGAATTCTCTGCACTGAGAGTGTTCCCTCCCATGGGAATACTGAATTCTCTCCCCTGGGAATGCTAAATTCCCTCCCATGGGAACACTGAATTTCTTCCCATGGGAGCACTGAATTCCCTCCACTGGGAATGCTGAATTCCCTCCTGTGGAAATTAGGAATTCCCTCCACTGGGAATGCTGAATTTCCTCCCATGGGAATGCTGAATTCCCTCCCATGGGAGTGCTGAATTGTCTTCCCTTGGAGTGCTGAATTCCCTCCACTGGGAATGCTGTGCTTCTCTTCTCAGTGGAGCAAGGCCCAGGCACAGCAAGGCACAAGCAGCACCCCAGGAAGGTGCAGCCTCCTGAAATTCAGTGTTTGTGCCACAGAACAAGCCCTGCCTGGTAGTGATGGATCAGCTGGAAAAGCTGCTCCATGTCCAAGGAGTCAGGAGGCAGCTGCCTGGCTTAGCTCTGCACAAATCCTGGTCATGCTGTCAAGGCACAGTGATGTTGTTTCAGTGTGCTCACCTGTGGTTGTCTTTGTTTTATCTTCTCTTTTATGTGCTGGAACCTGTTTCCTTTCCAGCTCTCAACAAATGTGTTTCTCTTTTGTGTAATTCTCTCTCTTTCTCACATGCTGTCATGTGTCAGTGGAACTGAGTGACTGAGGTAATCCTTCTCTAAATAACTCCCAAATGTGTCACTCCTGGTCCTGCCTGTGCACTCCACAGAACTCTGGGTCAGGAGAAGTTCCTAACTTTCAATATTTAGTACAAACAAAAACTCATTTTCAAAGTTAACCCAAGTTTTGGGAAGGTTGCTTTAAATACTGATTTAATTGGGTGAGTTTATTTATCATGGAATCAAAGATTGGTTTGGATTGGAAGGGACCTTAGAGATCATCTCATTCCACCCCTGCCATGGGCAGGGACACCTTCCACTATCCCAGGCTGCTCCAAGCCCTGTCCAGCCTGGCCTTGGTTTTATTTATTGATCAGATGTTGGATGAAAACTGTCCCAGATGACACTGGTTCAGTCTGACTGAAGGTGAGGTTATTTCTGAAGTTTGATGGTTGCAAGTTTGTATTTTTCACATCAACCCCACATTTTCCTGTAGATTTTCTTACTGAAAATGAAGCAACATAGGGAATTTTATGAATAAGATTAAGAGTCTTAGGTCTTGGATTTCAGGGGGAAATAGGATCCTGTCATTGGCATGCGGGCTCTGTTTATGTCTCCCAAGGATCCTCTAATCTGCCCTGGCTTTGCAAGACAAACTGTCTCTGGGAAGATGGATTGTGTGAGGAGCTGAAATCCGGATTGAGGCCCTGGGATGTCCCAGTGGGCAGAGTGCTCTGGGACTGATTCACCTCCCCACCACTGCTTGCCAGAAGAATATGGATTTTTGCTTTTTATTTAAGAACTGCCTGTGCCTGGCTGTCTTGGGAAGCACCCAAAACATAAACTGTTTATGATCCAGAGCAGTTTGCTGGAATCACAAACCTGGGGGAGGCTCAAGATTAAAGACATAAAACCAACTGCATTGAATTGTGTCAGACATCCCTTAACCTTGTTCTCTCTCTCCCACCTTGTGCTTCCAGGGCAGCAACATCTGAGTGGGTGCTGATGCCTCCCAGCTTTCCCAGCCCCCAGCACTCAGGCTCTCTGCCCTCTCTCCAAGCTCTTGGTTAAGATACAGCCATGGAATTTTCTTCTGTGCATTTGTCCAGAGGATTCTCTTCCTGTTTGTCAGGTCTGCCCTGTGCAGGGTGTGAGGCAGAGCTGGAGATGTTTCCTGGGCTTCTCAGGACTGTGTTCCCACTCTGGAGCTTGCCAGAGCTGGAATCACAGTCATTTTATCAGGAATAGTTAAGAGATTAAATGAAGGCATTTAATCTGTTGATGAACTTTTGAGCACAAATTGCAAAACATTTCACATGGTAAGAGGCAGTTTTTGGCCTGGGGCTGTTTCAGGTATTGGTTCCTTGAAGCCTGTAAATAAGTAGTGGGAGAAGTGATTGACCTCTGTTAGAGCAAACATTTCATCTTACTAATGAAGAATGGATTTTCATGAGGACTTCCATGAGTGTTCTTGCAGGTCTGTGTCCAGCCCAGAAATTGTCTAAGGGTTTGAGGAGAACGAAAGCAAAGCCTGCCCTTCCCACTGGTGCCAGCAGTGTCCCGCAGCATGGCTACAAACTGAAGAGAGCCATGAAATCCCCTCTGCAAGATCACAATGTGCAGAGAGTTTGGAGCATTAGAAATCTTTTATCAGTGGCTATTCTGAGGTGTTGACTCTTGTATGGTGTTAATGCTGAGCAGGGAGAGGGGAAAGGAGCTCCAGTGTGTAGGAAACAGCCAGGAGGTTTGTTGGGGATTCTTGGAAGATCCACTTGAAGGGATTGAGTGTGAGAGAGCTGAAATATCCCCCAGATAACCCCAAAATTGCCCTGTCCCAAATGGGACCCTCCCTGCTGTCCCCAGGAGCAGCCAGGCAGAAAGGCTGGAGCATTCTCTGCTCCAGGACCTGACGATCCTGCTCCTCTGGAGCTGTGCTGCTGAAGGTTACTGCTCAGTGGGGCCACGTGGGAAATGTCTTCATTGGGATGGATTAGTTAACTCTGAGCTTTTCTTATCTCTCTTTTTAATCCATCAGAGTGGATGGTGTTCGTCCTGCATTTATTTCTCTTTTTTGGTATTTTTAGAAATTGGCATCTCTCTAGCTGTACACTTGGTGCTGGGAGAAGGGATATTTTTAATGGGATGTGTTTTCTGCACCTAATGAAGCAGTGAAGAAATAAATTACTCTTGTCAAAATACAGGTGGAAATATGAAAATATGAAAAAATATGAAAATTCCCAGTAATATTAATTGCTGTTTATTGTCTCTGTGTGTCTTCTGCACCTCTATTTAACCAGCAAAGTGAACAAGCCAAAGCTTTAGTGTTTGCACATTGTTGTTTTATTTAATTGGAGGATCAATATCTCAAAGTAGAAATATTTCACAAAGATGGAATATTCTTTGAAAGCAGTATGGTTATAGGTGTGTGTGAGGCTAAAACACTGCTCCTAGTGGGGATAGGGGCTGGCTGGGTGGGACTTTGCCATCATTTGCTGCCTGTCACTGTCTGGTGGCACTGACAGCTCAAATAAATGTGGGGGTTCTGCCCAGGGAGTCAGGAGGTTCTGCCTCTGACCCTGCCCTGTTTGTACATTGAGAGATCCTGGACTTTAATGAGCTGGCCAGAAATCAGAAACCAAGGAAAAGCCTTGTTTTTTTTACCAGTAATGCCAATCCTCATCTAGCCCTGAGTTACATTTTTATTGTACCGATTTAACATTTTTTTCTGTGTGAATTCCTTTCCTTGTTTTATCGAAACTTTATGGCTGAGTGCTGAGGATGCACTGCATGAGCTCTTGAGTAGTTTAAAAAATACTGGATCTCTGAAATTTTTGTTGTTGCATAAGTTTTCCTATAACCTTGGGGGTGTTTCATAGTCAGTAACACTGAAAAATCCTGTGATTATACTGGCTTTTCACACCAGTTTGCCACAATGCTGCATCAAAGAACAAAAGAGCCAGAATGACAGTTCCTTGTGTCCATCATCACGTGCCTTTGCTCTTGTCCTTCTGCTCTGTGAGCAGACCTTTGTCCCTTCCTTGCTGAAGTTTTTTATACCCCAGGGTCAGTTCAAAAAATTACTTTAGGATTGAAGGTCTTTTTAAAAAGAAAACTCATCTTGCAGCAGAGCTGTAGTAATGATAATTCATGAGAAATTAATGAAGAATTGGGAAGAAATTCCTCCCTGTGAGGGTGGGTGACCCTGGCACAGGGTGCCCAGAGCAGCTGGGGCTGCCCCTGGATCCCTGGCAGTGCCCAAGGCCAGGCTGGACAGGGCTGGGAGCAGCCTTGGACAGTGGAAGGTGTCCCTGCCTGTGGCAGGGGGTGGAATGAGATGATTTTTAAGGTCTTTCCAACCCAAAAAATTCCATGATTCCATGACCTGCAAACCCTGAGAGCACTGGCAGAGCTGGCTCAGGGCTGGGCTTCCCATCCTGGTGGTGTCAGGGGATGAAATTCTTGGGGCTGCTGGAGCTGATCCCAGAGCTCCTGGGAGGAAGTGGAGCAGGAGCCAGCAGGCTCTGTCTGCCTCTCCAGAGGGTGATCTTTAACTGAAGTTATCTGGGGAACAGGAGGTGGTTGCAGCTATTCCTGGAAGGCTGAGGGAGGCTGTTGGCCTCAGCTTCAGCTAAAGGGCATCTTCCAGCTCTGAGAAATGAGAATATTAAGAAAAAACTGTTAATTGGAAATATTTTGTCCATGGGCAAGATCACTGTCAGGATCGGGAGAAATGTGGAGGCTCAGCATCATAAATACCATGTGCAGCAAGGGAAGCCTGATGGCTGCTGCTGAGTGGGAGAGGTTTTTCTTCAGTATTAAATAAAGGGCTCTTTGTAGATGCCTCTTCCCCTGATTTAATCATTCTGAAGAGACCTGATCCCTATTTTAGGTGCAGCACTAATTCCATCTCCCTCTGAAGCTGTGGGTAGCATTCTATAGTTAGGTTGGCACACTGTCCTCAGCACATCAAGCCCAGAGTGAAGATGTGAATGAAGCTTCATCCTTGGGTTTGTGCTCAGCCTTTTACATTCTCCCACATTTCCTCTTCCCATCCTTGTTCTTAAAGATCTTTTTTTTTTTTTTTTATCCTTGCACTCGTGTTCTCTGGGCAGATCCCTGACAGAAATTTAAAAGCAGCTGGACAGGACAATGTAGGCTGACCCTGCTGCTCTTAAATCACTGCCAGAGTAAAGCCAAGGCCAGATGTTGCTCACAGCTGCTTTAACAGCTGACAGGTTTGAGGCTGTTCCATGTGTCTATCTGGGAAGGATGCCCTGATCTCTGAGAAGTTGTTAAATTACAGAGAACATGTAGAGAGAGAAAATATTTCATCTCATGGAAATATTTCATCCAGTGAAATCCTATTTAATTTGAAAGGAATTAATTGGGTTTTGTGGTCTTCTTTTACATTTTGACTATGGTGTAATATATTAAACATTGAATTTTGTTAAGATTTATTAGGATTTGACAGCAGTATCATGGTTATGGGCAAATACTATGGCCTTAATGCCATAAAGTTTAGGGATTTTCACCATTTTCTCTTGTAGGTCAGTACATAGGTGTAATAATGCTGTTGAAATGGAGAGAAAAGGAATCTGTGAAATCTTAATTCCAGGATCTGTGTGTTAGAAGGGCTGGTGTGCAGGGACCTGCAGTGATTTAAGAAACCTGGTGTGGTTTGGTTTCCCTTGCTGGTGCTGAGTTTGCAGCAGTTAAATGCTGGGTCCATAACACATCCCAGTAACTGACTTTGGGAATGACAAATAATGGACCCTGCTCCATAGAAAGTGTTTAAAGCTCTATGACATGTGCTTGACTGAACTTTGTTGGAGTCCCAGAGAATCCCAGACATGATTTTCTAAATGCTTCCACTGAGGCAGAGAAAAGCTTTAAGTCTGGGAGAAAAATTGAGTGTGATCCCCAAATGAGAAGAGATGGACGAAGCAATTCATCTGCCATGGATTTATGGGCTCCTTCCCACTCCTCTGAACCACACAGGTGCTGTGGGAAGGGTAGTGGAGAGGAAGACAACTCAGAACATCTTTTTTAATTGAGAAAATGGGAAGGATGGAGCTGCAGCATCGGCGGCCTCGAGCACGGGCTGAGGGCTGCTCTGGGCTCTTCTGGGGCCCAGGGGAAGCAGTGCTCCTCCTTGCAGAGCTTTATTGCAGAGCTTGCTTCTGCTTTGGGGTTTACTGAATGGACATTTACCACACAGGGACCTCCTGGTTGTAGATTTTGCAGTTGTATTTCTGTCCCCTCAACACTTTCTGCACTTGTGATGCTTCCAGCATGTCAGCTCTGAACTCTGGAATGGGATGCCTCTGGAATTGCAGCCTTAATGCACATATTCCTATGGATTCTGGCCTGCATTTACCTTTGAAATGCCTTTTTTTCTTTTCCTTTTTAGGTTATGAACTCGGTGTTTAAGACTATTCTAGACTTGACATACCCAATAACCTCTATGTTTTCTGGAGCAGCTTTTAACAACAGCATCAACAACATCTTCAAAGATAAGCAGATAGAGGTAGGTTGTTTATTCACTTTATGGATAGGAAATTACATCCCTGTGTTCTGTTGGAGCAGAAATAGCTTTTTTTCCATGCTGATATGAAAATCTGGAGCTGTTGGGTGACTGAAAATGTGGTGAAACTGTGAATGTGGTGGTCCATGGCTGCAGGAAGGAGCCTGCTCTTTTTGGTAGATTTAGAAAACACAAAAATTATTTGTAGCTATTTCAGTTTGACAAAAGCATCTCATTGTCTGAGAGAAGAAGTGAAAATTGTGACACTGAAGAAGAACAGCTGAGACTGTTTAATCATTTTTTTTCTGCAAATCAGGTCACAGAGACCTTCAGGGCACAGCAGAGAAGGGCTTGAATTGGGTTGTGATGGCTTTGGCTTTTCTGAATTTTAGTTTTGAAGCTGGAGTGAGTTTTTCTGAGCAGCCTACTGAAAACTGCAATAATGACAGAGTCCTTTGTGTCCTGGGTTGCACATAGTGACCTTTTTGTAGTTGCTGGGTGTTGTGGGGTCCACCTGAGTCAAGAGCCACCTTTAGAATGCACCTCTCTCCCTTCCCTCAGCAGCAGCAGATTGTCAGGCACATTATCAGTGTTTGTCTTCCTACATTACCCAGCTCAGAGAGTGTTTGGGTAGCCTTGGAATTTCACCTGATATGCAATTTTAACCAAATTATTCCCATGTTTGCATCCTTGTGATGAAAGATCATGTAGCACATTAACACTGTATATACTTTAAATATATTTGGTAAAAATAATCCAAAACATTCCCTACCTAAATGCAAATATGAAAGTAAGTGATTAATCATCATGTGGCTTAAAATAGCAGTTTGCTGTGCAGAGGGGATGGTGCTGGAGACAAGCAAGCTTTAGAGAATCCTGGAATCATCAAGGTTGGAAAAGGCTCAGATCCCTGAGTCCAGCAATTCCCCCAGTACTGACAAAGCCACCACTGACCCCTGTCCCCAGGTGCCACATCCACATGGCTTTTGAGCACTTCCAGGGCTGGTGACCCCACCGCTTCCCTGGACAGCTGTTCCAATGCCTGACTACCCTTTCCATGAAGAAATTTTTCCTGCTATCCAACCTGAACCTCCCCTGGTGCAACTTGAGGCTGTTTCTGTCTATCTCTGCTTTGGATTCCAGCAGTGAGTTCATTGTACTTCTTTTTTAAGATGCAGCAGATTCCTTCCTTAGGAATTTCAACAGCTGTAGTTGCATATTCTGGTCTTCCCTTGGCAGCCACAGGAAGGTTTTGTGTGAGAGAAATCCACTCCTGAGGCATCCAGCAGCATCATCTCTGTGCACGTGTGCTGGCCATCACAGCCCCTCAGTCCATGCCCAGGGTTTCCTCCTGTGGGAAGAATTCCCTCAGATAAATAAGGAAAAATGTTGTGTAGCTCAGCCAGGAAAGAGGGAGTTACTCCTTCACTCTCACCTTGGGGTAACCACTCCTGGAACTGGGAGCTGCCCCAGGGTAAAGGGAGACTGAGAAAGTAACAGGAGCTGAGCCAGGAACCTTGAAAAAGTATTTTCTCAAAGCATTTAAAGGATCCAAACTACAAACATCCATCTTTTCTCCCTGGCTGTGGTGGGTTTGGCTGGGTAGAAGTGATTTCTGGAAATTCCTATCAGATCCTTCCTGGGAGGATCTGCAGTGATCCCAGGAAAACCTGGGAACTTCCTACCTGAGGGGCTGACCCTCGTGGCTCTAGAAAAGTTTATAACTTAGAAGCTCTGTGCCAGATCCTCCTTTGTGCTGCTGTGGCTGTGAGGTGACACCCCTGAGCTTCCCACAGAGCCCTCACCCCTCTCCCCCATGGAGGCAGGAGCGCTGACGTTGAGCTGTTATTTCTGACACTGGAGGGGAGGTTTCCATTTTCTCTGAAATTTGCTCTCTGCCAACCCTTGTAACGTGGGTGTCTCCTGATTCCCAGCTCCTGTGGGGGCCCTGGTGACAAAAACCCCATCACTGCTTCCAGCCACAGGCACTCCCCAAGCTGGGATCATCCATGTGAGACCCTCATGGGGCACACCCAAACCCAGGATGGGGCATTTGGACACAGACCCAGGCCAGGGTGCTAGAAAGAAATTTCTCAGGAAATAGAGCTAATTTCCTCTTGAATTACCCATCCTTCTGTGAGATCATCAGCCTCTGGAATTTTTATTCTCCATGCCAGAATTCTTATTCCCATGCCAAAATGTCCTTGTAAATCATCACAGCTGGGGGTTCAGGTATGAGGAATTGGACAAGACTTTTATTAAGTCCTGTTTCAGACTTGAATGATGCTCTGTTCCAAAATCAGTGGAACAATCCCTGAGCAGTGATGTTTTATTGCTGCGTGGGAGGGCTTGGGTTAGTTTGCTTTGTGCAGGTGTTTGCAGGAACATGAAAGGAGGTGTCAGAGAGGCTTCTTCTCCCATTCCCCTATTTTTGCTTAGTATGTGGTTGATGCACTGAGAACTGCAATCCCCAGAATATCTTCAGCATGGAGAGGCACCCTAATTCTCTTGTAATCACACTTTATTAATCCACTTTGCTCTGGCATTTACTGGGGTTATCATTACCCCCATTATCACTGGGGTTGTGATACTGGTGCAGTGCCTATAAGCCCTCCCCAGTCCCACCAGCTTTGCAGAGCTGCTGAAGAGATTAAACTCACCAGAGAACCCCTGCTTCTTGGCAGTGCAGAATTTCAGGCTGAACAGCACAGAAATCACAACCAGGTGTTACAGCCTGGCCAGTGAGGGAAGGTTTCCAGCTCCAGTGGTCCTGGATTCCAAATCTGTGTTTGCTTTGGGTTTAAGGCCCATTAAAGCTGTGCTGGAGAAGGCCCAGACACCATGTCCAGTGAACAAAGGCTGCCTGGGAGGGCAGGATTTCCTCTTCAGCCTTGATTCAAGTTTTCAGGATGACAGAGCAGCATCAGCTGTTCCTGGGCACAAGCTCAGTTTACTCAGACAAGTCCTCCTGCTTCCCCTTGGCAGCTACCATTTCACCAGGCACCATGGAAACTTTCCAAAACTGTCCTCTCTCCAGCAGAGCCCTGCACACTTGGGAGGTCACCTTCCCCTTTGCTTTTTCCAGCAGGTGGGAGGTGGGACACAGCTGAAACCAGAGGGAGAACTTCCCCTGCCAGGAGCTGGGCTGGGTGGTTTGCTCTGGCCCCGTGGAAAAAACTCTCAAAGCTCTTGGTTTAGCCATCCTTTTTGTGTCTCACCTTCCTGCTGGTCCATACTCCCCACTGTTGTGTTACCCTGCAGGAGCTCAGGTAACCTCTAGAACCTTCTAGATGTACCTTGCAGGGTTCTTTGTTCCTGTAGGCAGTGCTCCAAAGTTTGGTGTCTTCCTCTTTGATTCCAGAAAATGTCGGGTCTGTATTTTCTGCTGAAGTGATGACCCCTGGCTCCATCACCAGGAGGTACAAATTGACCATTGTTCAGTCACAGCCTCAGGATCCCTTGGGATGGGAGTGACCATCAGACCCCCACCCTTCACCTGAAATTAAAACAAAAACACCCTGCAGAAGGTGACTCTGGTTTGTGTGAGGAGCTCTCTGCTGCCTCTGCACACTCTGCTGGAGCAAGGGGCTCTTGCTGCTGCAGAAAGCACATGAGGATTTTTGTCTGCCTTGGTTCTGAATGAATTGTTTGCATGAGAGACAAATTTATGAATTCAAACACAGGACTGAGGAGTTTTCCTCTGTCCATGCAGGTGTGTGTCTGTAGCTCTGTTTGGTAAGGTCCAGAGGTTGTTGCTCTGCTGTGTGTCAGGCACAGGGTGTGATCAAGCACAAGGTGACAGATTTAGTAAATTTGGGACTCCTCTTTTGCAGGATCTGTGGATTCCTTACTTCACCATCACCACTGACATCACTGCCTCGGCCATGAGGGTGCACAGGGATGGTGAGTGTGGGCATGGCCTCTCCAGGCCTTAAATCATCATGGGAGACTTCAGGGTCACCCCTTGTTCCTGGAATTTGTCTCACCTTTCAAATTTGTCTTTCCTTCTGTGTTACTTGCTGAGCACCAAACTGTGGTTGTACACAGGTAGCAAGGACAGGGCTGCTGGGGAGGAATTAAATGAGATGCTGCAGTCACTGGTTCCAATGGCACCTTTCTGTGTACTTAAAGCATCCTTGAAGTGAAGTGCAGGTATTTTAGCCATAAATCAGACTTAAAGCAACCAAAGCCTTTGACAATTCAAATTCCCCTAAATGAAGCTGTGTTCCCCCAGAACAGGCTCTGCCTGAAGCAGGGGCTGAGTTAGGCTCTCATTTGTGCTCAGTCCTTTCTGTTTCTCACTGAGTGAGGAGGGGAGGAGGATCTGAGGTGCCTGGGGTGTGTCCCTGCCATTTTTGTCAGTATGGGGTAACAGGGCAGTGACAGCCTGCAAGGGAGGCCTCCAGGTGCCCCAGATATTCCTGGGGGGAGCTGCAGCCTTTGCTGCCACATCTGATGTTTGTCCTTGGGGCTGACACAGGTCACACTGTCCATTCCTGCCATGCCAGGGGGGTTATGGAGCTGCTGAAGGACTCTGGGCTTTGATCAGGGCAGCTAAAACAAGCAGAAAAAGGATTAACCCTTCTCAGAGGTTTTGTATTCCCATTCTACAGCAGGTTAAGCCAGTTGAGGTCAGGAAACTCACTCCAGCCAGCTGCTTGTCCCCGTGGAAGTTTAATGCAAGGATAGGAATCAGCTGGAGAATGGTTAAGGTTGTCTCCACTGAATGGAGATAAATTAAGTTCCCAGCTGCTGCCATTTCCCATCTTGGTTTGCTCTGTGAGGTGTAACACACGTCAGCAGTTTCCTTGGGTGGAAGTTCCACTAAAACTATTAATAATAACCCCCAAATGTGTCAGCATTAACCTGTGCTAACAGCAGGAGTGCTGGGGTTGTAATTAGAAACAGAGCTGTTATCTGTTTTAAAAAGAAAACACCAAAAGAAAATCAATTCCCAGGGAATTTGCTGGGAAGAGTTGCTGTTGGAAGCACCAAGCAGTTAATTACTGAGCAGTGATTTAACACTGCAAGGCTCACTTATTCCTGGTATTTTAAAGATTCACTTCTCAGACAAGCCTCTTGGCCTGTGGAAACGCAGTGTCTTCCCAATTTGGTTGATGCAAATGTTAAGAGAAAAATCAGTGTATAGGAGCCTTAAAGCAGAATATTTTACAGGAAACACAGGCAGTCAATTTCTACTTGACTAAACTTTGTTTCTAGCAGCTTAAAGGATAATTACTGTTCCTTACAGCACCAGCAGAAATGGCCCAAGAGAAGATAATGATCCCCCAGGCATTTGCAGTGGTTTCACAAGACAAAATGTTTGCTTGTTGCAGAGGAGGGAAAATAAAATTTTGGGGGGGTTCTCTAGCTTATATTTTCAGGTTCAGGTCCCGCTAAAAGTCAGGGGTTTGTGGATCTCTGCAGAACACAGTGTCTGCAGCTGCACTTGCTCTGTCAATCCCTCTGTCCTCAGGAGAAATCTTTTCCTTCCCCCTCAGCCCCAGCCCCACAAAGCCCTGGTGCTCCCTGCAGTAGGAATATGCTGAGATGCCACAGAAGGCAGTGAATGTGAGGAATGGGCTTAAACCCTGGGTTCTGGCTTTGCCTGATGTCTGCACAGTCTTTGTTTTATCCTAGCCAGTAGTATGATACAGAAAATAATAAACAGTTTTAATAACTTCCTCACAGTGTTCTGAGGAAAGCCTCTATCTCTTGATTATCTTAATGAGTGCAGCAGCCTCCCCCCTGCGTGGCAGTAATTAATGGTGGCTGACGAACGCTGCTGCCCTCCCTGCAGGCTCCCTGTGGAGGTACGTCCGGGCCAGCATGTCCCTCTCGGGGTACATGCCTCCCCTCTGTGACCCCAAGGATGGCCATCTCCTCATGGACGGGGGCTACATCAACAACCTGCCAGGTAGGAGCACAGCTCATGGCGGGAGAAATCCCCACACCTGCCCATCAAACAGCCTGCAAGCCTTGGCGCTCTTGTTTTTTCCCTAAAACACAGAGAAATCTCACAGACACCTTTAATCTCATGGGGAATCCTTGCTCTCAGCTTCCTGGGTGTTCCCTTTATCTTGGCTTTATTAATACTTGTTTTTTATGAAATTTTTCCTGATAGCCAAATTCTGAACATACAACTCTCAGCTAAGTCTGAATTTAGTGCTTGCTGAAGGGAGAGAGGAGGAATCAAACCACATACATACAATGTACCTTGGAGTTTCTCTTCAATCAGTTAATTAAGAAATAATTCTGAGAGAGCATCAGCATTTGCTGCTCAGGCTGGTGTCACCTGGAGCATGTGGCAGTTGGGGAATCATGGGGCCATGGAAGGGAGGATGTGGGGTGTGGGATGAGGTCTGAACCCCCCAGCAGGGTCCAGGGGTGTGAGTTGGCCGTGTTTGGGATGTGTTTTGTGTCAGGTTTCACTGCAGTCACGAGGGTGGGTGGCTCAGGGCTGGCAGCAGAGCCCTGCAGGGTCACTGCAGTTTGTGACTCGGGTAAAGAGGGAGGAACCACAGGAGAGACTCTGACCTGAGCAACCCAAGTCCTTTACATCTTCCTGTCACACCCTGACTTTATTTTTCCAGGGCTGTATTTACCTAAAACCCAGAAACTGAACTAGCACAAAATAGATCCCCCAAATCAGCATCTAGCATTCTCTGTGCTTGTAAGCAAGAATTGTGAGCTGCAAACCAAAGCACCTCTTGCATCTCCACAGCTGGAGAGGGCAAAGAGCAGACACAGGTGACACAGAGTGGGAAACAATAGACTGAACGAGCCCAGGAATATAAATCCAAGTTACAGAACAGATCTGATCTAAAGGAGTGTCTAAATTAAGCCTCTAAATTGGCTCTTTAGAGCTGTGGTTTTCCTACGCAAAACTATTCTGGAAACTGCAACTATCTTGGACTCTGGGGGTGTGAAAGAAATATAAATCCATTCTGTGAGGTTCATGTCCTTCTCTTCCCTCCCTTGGCGCTTCCCTAAATCCTCACCCATATCCAAAGACTGCAGCTCGTCCTTTTACTGACCTTGAAGTAGGAAGTGTTGCCTCATTTCTCTTCCCACTTTGAGATGTGAATCCTTCTCTTGGATCCCAGAGCTGTTCTCAGGCTGCCATCCAGCCTCTCCTCACTGGCATGTCCCTGTCCTGCTCCTCCCTTTGTCACCTTCTCCCTGCAGCATTGGCACTGCTCTCTAAGGCACTGCCACTTGTTCTCTCTGCCACTTGTTCTCCCCCATGTCTTTTTTTAGGATTAATTGGGTTTGATGTACTCTATCCCATTATACCCAACATGGTGTCAGCACCCTGCTGCTGTGTCCCCTGTCCCCTGCTGCCTCACAGGGCTTCTGGTGACCTCAGGGAGGGTCAGGTCATCCCACTGATCTGGGGCAAAGCATCCCCTGTCAGTGATGTCCCCCAGCAGTGGGGACTCACCCTGGGGTCACCCAGGGCTTGGCTGGTGCAGGATTTGGGATCCCTCCGTCCCCACAGAGCCTCCCTGAGTGGGAATGGTCTGGGCAGAGCTGCTGCAGACTCATATGGAATCACAGAATTGTTTAGGCTGAAGATCCCTCTAAGACTGAGGCCGGCCATTCCCCAGCACTGACCCGGGTCCCCAAGTGCCACATCCCCTGGCCTTTGGGTGCCTGCAGGGATGGGCACCGATGGTCACTTCTGTCCTGCTGCTGGCTCGTGAGGGCACACCCGAGCCCTGCAGATCTGCAGCTGGGGCAGCAGCAGGGAGGGCACGGGGGCTCTGACACTCCTGTCCCCAGCTGACGTGGCCAGGTCCATGGGGGCCAAGGTGGTGATCGCCATCGACGTGGGCAGCCGCGACGAGACCGACCTGACCAACTACGGCGACTGCCTGTCCGGCTGGTGGCTGCTCTGGAAGAGGTGGAACCCCCTGGCTGAGAAAGTCAAGGTATGGGGGCTAGGCTGCAATGGCAGCTGGTTTTCCAGAGCACTGGGAGGAGCGGGAGGATTCCCTCTGTTACTCAGGGAGCAAGTCTGAGCCAGGTTTGTTGTTTTGCTGCATTTCACAGAATCACTGGGTTGGAAGAGGCATTTAAGGCCATCGAGTCCAACCCAGCCCCAACCCCTCACCTAAACCCTGGCACCCAGTGCCACATCCAGGCTGTTTTTAAACACACCCAGGGATGGCCACCACCACCCTGGGCAGGCCATTCCAGAACTTTATCACCCTTTCTGTAAAAAACTTTTTCCTAATATCCAACCTGTATTTCCCTTGGTGCAGCTTGAGGCTGTGAGCTCTGGTTTTGTCAGTGCTGCCTGGAGAAAGAGCCCAACCCCACGTGAGCACAGCCACCTTTCAGGAGCTGTAGAGAGTGATAAGGTCACCCCTGAGTCTCCTTTTCTCCTGAAATTTGAATTCTTGTTCAAAGAACTGGGCAGTGCCCTGATACCACAGGGAAGACAGCGATGTGGGAAGGGGCTGGTAAAGTTCATAGAGCAAAGAAACCTTTTCATGGAGTTGCATATGTTCTGAAAAAGTCAGAATTGATTAATTTTACCCATAAAAGTAGTAAATCTGTCCAGCTCACTTTGTATCCTCTATGTCTCTGAACTGCTGATTTAAGGAGATTTTAGCACTTGGCAGTAATTAAGTACAACTGATAAACATGGGTCTGCAGAGAATGATTTTATTATTGTTATTTTCCTTTTGTTGCATGTGCTCAGGCCAACTCTGTTCCTTATTCTTCATTTCCTAAATTACCTGGCTCTGCTGCTGTCCCCCAAGTGAACATTGATTTTAATTCTTTCCTCCCAATTGCATTCCCCAGTTGGGACTAGTCTCAGTAGTATCCAGTGAAATATTCCAACTGCCTGAATGGCAGCAGGCACACATGGAAACATAGAATTCCTTCTGAACACTACAAAACACTTTTTCTTATTGGTAGTGGAGAAACGCTGGCCAAACAGAGGGCTGGTAGAGTTTCCATCTATGGAAATGGTCAAAACTCAGCTGGATGTGGTCTTGGACAGGCTGCCCCAGCTGACCCTGCCTGGGCAGGGGGATGGACTGGATGATCTCAGTGGGTCCCTGTCCACTCAGCCATTCTGCAAAATCTCTGCCCTGGCACTGGACAGATCACGGAATTACAGACTGGCTTGGCTTGGAAGGGACCTTAAAGCTGATTAATTTCCACCCCAAGGCTCCAAGCCCTGTCCAGCCTGACCTTGAACACTGGCAGGGATGGGGCATCACTGATTTCTGTCTTGAAGGATCATTGTGCCTCTCACCTCAGCACAGATCTCTAAGCTCTATATGTGTATTACTATAACCTGGGATGAAAGTCTGGGTTCAGGCTTGTTGGAAGGCAATTCCCTTCCTGGTGCTGATCATGGACTCCTCCCTGCCTGCCCACACTGGGACCCAGCTGGAGGTGCTGCTACCAGGCCATCACCAGGTGCCAGCTCTCTTGTTTTGAACAGGTGTCTGCTAAAGAAGGCAGGAGTGTTCCCTGATATAGAAAATATAAACCCCCCTCCCTCCAAATTGTTATAATTTTGAAATTAACAGACTCTCAGACAAAGATAGGGGAATAGGAATAACAGCTCTTTAACAGGAAAATTAAAAATACAAATGCAATAGGACAAAAAAAAAAAGAAAACAAACCAGTGCCAGAGTCAGAGCAGGCCCTGGCCCCCTGTGGGTCAGGGAGGTGGCTCAGCCCCATCCCAGGGTGGCTCAGCCCTCCTGCAGTGCCAGCTGTGCTTCTGCTGGAGCAGGGATCCTGCACAAGGGGGGAGTTTTCCTCTGGAGCTCCAGGGCTGGGGGAGATGGGCCTGGGCTCCTCTGGGAATGCAGGGGGGAAGAAAGCTGCTCCTCTGGGAATGCAGTGGGGAAGAAAGCTGCTCCTCTGGGAATGCAGGGGGAAGAAAGCTGCTCCTCTGGGAATGCAGGGGGAAGAAAGCTGCTCCTCTGGGAATGCAAGGGGGCAAAGGCTGCTGTGCTGTTCCCAGGTCAGATTGGATCCAGGTAGGAATGCTGGGCTCCTCCCCTGGGCAGAGCCTATCCCCATGGGATGCTGGAATTTTCTCAGCCATGCAGGGACACTCAGTGGCCATGAACAGCAGAGATCTCCTGGAGGGAGGATTGGCTGTGGGAGAGATAAAGAAAACTGCCCAGTGAACAGAGGATAACTGCCCCAGCTCTGACAGGTGGCAATAGAACACACACCCCCCTTTCCAGCCTGAGACAGCAGCTCACTTCTCCCCCATGGTGAGCACACTGAGCACCTTCTGGGACCCACTTGGAGGAGCTGAATTTGTGACTTTGTGGCGGGCAGGTGCTGAACATGGCTGAGATCCAGACACGGCTGGCCTACGTGTGCTGCGTGCGGCAGCTGGAGATGGTGAAGAACAGCGACTACTGCGAGTACATCCGGCCCCCCATCGACCGCTACGGCACCCTGGACTTCGGCAAGTTCGACGAGATCTGTGTGAGTGCCCCCCGAGCCCAGCTCTGCTCCTCAGCTCTGCTCCTCACAGCTCTGCTCCTCAGCTCTGCTCCTCACAGCTCTGCTCCTCAGCTCTGCTCCTCAGCTCTGCTCCTCAGCTCTGCTCCTCACAGCTCTGCTCCTCACAGCTCTGCTCCTCACAGCTCTGCTCCTCACAGCTCTGCTCCTCACAGCTCTGCTGCTGTTAATTAGTGCTGCAGCCCGTGCAGAGCAGAGGAGTGCATTGGCAGAGTGAATAATTGACACTCCATAATGCTGTGGAATGATATCCCGGCCAGGAGATTGGATTAGCAGCAGGAATTGAGTTAGTAATCTTGATTCTCTAATGACCTGTGAAGGGATGGATTGCCTTGCTCTGGTTCGTGGCTGTTCATGCTCAGCTGCTCGGCGAGAGCTGCTCTGGGCAGTTTTGGGGTTTGGCATTGCTGTGGGCTGGGGTTTGTCCTCACTTTCTCCTCCTGGAACTTGTTGTAGCATGAAAGGTTTGCAGAAATCCTGCAGGGAGGCCTTGATTCCTGGAAATGGAGGGAAACGTGAAAATACCTAGTTCTATGAATATTTGAACACTCCTATGAATAAAACATCATCCACAATTCCTCTGCATGCCTTAGAGGGTCAGAAAGTGGCACCAGTGTCAGGGTGTTGGAGAAATGGTGCTGGCAGGTCACACATCACTGGACTGGGTTGTGTTTGTTTGTGTCAGGGCCCAGCATGGGCAGAGCTGGCTCCAGGTGGGCAGGGAATTGTCCTGGTGACACATTCCAGTGTTCACAGCAGGAATGTCCCTGCCCAGGCAGGACAGCAAAGGCCATTCTGGCTCAGTGTCTCCTGTCAAGAAAGTGATTTTGCTGTCTCCTTCCATTCTTTGCCTGTTTTAGCCATGCAGGCGTCTTCCATGTCCAGATATTCCTGCAGAGCTCTTTGCTTCTCTCCCAGGCTGGAAAACCACCACTCCTCCTTGAAGTTAATCTCCATCACACTTTAGTGAGAAGCTGTGATGCTCCTTAACCTGCAGACTGATCTCCCTGGTCCTGGCTTAGCAAACACTGACCAACCCCAGGAGCACAGCTTAGCCCTGCAGATTCTCATCTGAGAGACTCCTTAGGACACACAGCAGCTACTCCAAACCACCAGCTGATTTCCCCAGTGTAAATATTTTCTCTGGGATATTTCGTTCCTCTTGGCTCCTGGGCAAATACTACTGACTGCTTGTGGATCCAGGACTTTGCTGATAAATAATTCTGTGTTCTTTGCCAGCTGGAGAGCCCTGGCTGATTGGAAAACCTTGACAGACAGGTGTGGTAGTTCGTCACAGGAGCAGATCGTGAGCTGTCACATCCCTGCTCTGTTCTAATGTGCTGCTGTTAAAGAGATGTAAAGGCACCAGGCAAATTTTGTCAGTGCAATAAAACCTGAGAGAAGGGCAGTTCCTCACAAGTGTCACTGTCTGTGAGCAGGTTCATGGCACCAGACACTGCAGGATGGAGGGGCAGCACCTCCTGGATCCTCATTCCCTGCAGCACAGCTCAGTAACTTCTGTCCACAAGGGAGCTTTAAACTGTGCTGTCCAAAGGGAAGGACAGTTCAGGCATTCCTTTATCCTTAGAGGCTGGGAAGTAATGGAGGGAGGGGTTCATTTCAGCTGTGTGCCTGGATTTTACAGGAAATGCAAACAGGCACCAGCATTTTCCAAGGAGCTGAAATCTCTTCATGTCAAACCCCTCGTGCAGAGCCCCGAGCAGGGGTGGCTGTGGGTCAGATCCTGCAGTTCAGCTTCTGCCTATTTTGGGTCAGCCTGACCCTGCCGGTGGCAGAGCTGTCAGCTCCTTTTTCTTCCCTAATCGCCCCCACCCTGGGCTGGGATAGGTTGTGAGAAGTGAATTCCAGCCCCAAGGAAGGCTCTGAGCCCTGATCCAAAAATGGGAGGAGAGACAACACCAGGGGTTTCGTGCTGCTGCCAGAACCAGGCTGGAGATGGGATCCAGGGCTCGCAAAACCCGTTGCTCTGTCCTTCCCATTTGATTTTTCAACACCATTTCTACCGTGTTCTGAGAAAAATAATAAAACTTACAGCATCTTTCCAGTTGTTTCCGTGCTAATGGCAGTTATTAATTACTTTATTTTCTCCTGATTATTTTTTTCCAGGAAGTGGGATACCAGCATGGGAAAACTGTATTTAATGTGTGGTGCAGGAGTGGAGTCCTTGACAAGATGCTGACGGACAGGCAAGAGACCTGCAAATCCAAAACTGATGTAAGTGCTCAGGGAAATGCTCTGTGCTCCTGGAGCTGCTCAGGGCTGGGACAGGGGACAGTGACTGCCTTGAGGCTGGTTCACAGCTCAGTGCTCTGGATTTCCTGGCAGGGAAGTTCCAGTTGGTTTTAAGAAGCAGTTACCACCTTTTTGAAGAATTTGGATAATATATTATAATATAAGGGCTCACTGTCCTTCCTCTCCTTCGAATCCATCTGATTTGAAACCCAAGTGCTACAAAGGCTTCATGTTTTACCCAGTAATTCTTTTTTGTCATCTTTTAGAGAGGGAAATTAGCAGTAATTTTTTAAGGGATGGCCAGAATGAATCATAGCTGTCAGGAGCCTCACAGAGGGAAGTTAAGTGAGGTGAGAGATGACACTGAGAATTTGCAGCTCTCCAGGGTGGGTGACAGAGCACTTTGGCTCGGAGACAGGGAGAGGATGGATGGCAGGATGGACACTGGGCCAGGGATGAGGGGTGGATGATTCCAGATGATTCCACATCCAGGTGCCCTCAGTGTCAGCAGAGGCTGTGAGTCACTGAGGGGGGGAAATGGCTCTGCTGGGAGGAGATTAATGTCGCCCTCAGCTCCAGGGGGACTTCCCAGCACCAGATGGATCTGCCCACGCTGCCTGGCAGGGCCTGAGTGGCTCTGGAAGAAACACACAGACTGAGCCATGGAGGAAACCACTGGAGATCCATGAGCCTGAGGAGCCCCCAGCCTCCTCAGCCTGGGCTTTCTCCCTGGGAGCACACCTGGATGAGGAGGTGCTTCAGTGTGACTGCACAAGATGGGTCCTCAGTCCACCTCTGGCACCTCCTGATCAGACATGAGGGGCTGGGGTCCAGGTTTTGTGTTAAAAGTCATAAGGAGAAGTCAAGGCAGGGAGAATTGTGTGTCTCAGAGTTGGCTGTGTCCTACTTCAGCCTTGCTTATATTACCAGCCAGTAAAAAGCCTCGAACATTTTCAGTGCTGTGACAGACACTTCTTTTAAAGAAGACTGCTTTTTAAACTGCCCTTTTTACAGGCTTCAGTAACGGAGGGGAATATTTCACTTAAATCCTGCTATCACAGCAGCATGATGGACATTTATCACACCTACCCTGGGTTCTGTGGCACCTCCAGTGCCCTGGAGAGCAAATCTGTCACCTCCTCATTGCAGACACAGCCTGGCCCTGCACTCACTTGATAATGAGGCACCAAGTGCTGATTGCTGAGGTGCCACAGCATGGCAGTAACAGGGCTGGGAGAGGGACTCACCAACCCTGCCAGCTTATGGAGCAGGAACGGGCTCTGTGTGTCCCTGGTGCTCCCAAGGACCTGTGGGATCATCTGCTCATCCTCCTAAAACTCCAGAGCTCTCCGAAACCCAAGATTTTTGCATGTGACTTCTGTTGCAGTAGATTTATTTCTATGAAGTTACAGCTCCCACTGGGGTATTTTTCTTGCTTTTCTTAGTCCATTAGAGTCACTTAAGTCCTTTAGCTGTGTTATCTTCCAGGCAGAGCAGCTGATATTTTTAACTTGCCTTTCATTAGCAAAGGTTTTGATGCTTTATATGTTTTAGTTCTTCATCTATTTCTGGAGTGTTCAACATCTGAGAGCTGAGTGCCATTTCTTATCGTCCCATTTCCATGTTGTGAGCATTGCAATTTTATTTAAAAATCCAGATATTTAATCATTTAGATGCTTCTCCTTTGCTTTGATCATTTAGTCCCTGTTTATCTTGTCTCCAAAATGCAAATGAAGACACAAACAACAGGAACCTTACATAAACTTTACTTTGAGCAGCTCTTAATCTTCCCCAGTATGGAATGCTGCAGCACCATTAATTGGGTGTACTTGGGGAAGTTCTGTCTAGTGAGCTGTTATTCATAGTCAAAGCTAAATATAATCCAGTGGACTACAATAGTAACTGTCTTTCTCCTCTAATTTATTTCATAAAGATTGTGCCAAAGAGAAAACTTTCCTCCTTGGAAAAAAAAAAAAATACCAGAGAGGTCTGAGAGTAGGTTTCAGGTGGATCTAAGGCACTTCTTTGCTCTGTGTTATCTGATGGGAGGGTGATTTTGTCCTTAAAAGTGGTGAGAGGAAGCACTGAAACATTAAACTCCTGTTTGTAAAGCACCAAATGAGTGTGGGAAGACGCCTGGTTTCCCACAAGTGGTTTTCCAGTCCTGGTGCTGAGGCTTTGGGTGCCCTCAGACAGGCTGACCTGGGGGTCAGCTGGGGGACAGATGCTTCTGAGGTCAGTCACACTTCATCCCACCCATCTCACCACAGGAGCTGCTGATGGTTTTCCTGGGGGGTGCTTAGGTGCTGGGCCCTGCAGGATTTTGTTCAGCTGTTCATGCAGAGCCCTGGACTTCCATCCCATCCAAAGCCTGTCCCTGCCTGCTCCCTGCTCCCAGGGACAGCCTGGCTCTTGTCTGCCCCAGTGCTCTGTGCAGCCACCTCATCCTCCTGGCTTTTGGGGTGCAGGGACAGCCTCGGACGTGGCCGTGTCCCCGTGGTGGCCAGAGGGTGCACGTGTCCCTCCCTGAGCTGTGTGGCACAGACTGGAGCTTTTCTTCCCTGTCCTGGGAAGGAGCTTTCTGCAGATGCTGCACTGGGAACGTTCAGGTTGGATGTTCAAAGTGAGCCTGGGCTGAGTCATCCTTCCCAGCAGTTCCTAAAGAGTCACAATGAGCTTCCCAACTTCTTTATGTTTTAAGGTGTGTGTCCTGAGCTACTGCTGTTCCATTTCATACAGGAACCTTTTCATTCCCCCCAGGCTTTTTCTACCCCTGTTGCTTGTCCTGGATCTGCTCTGTGCTGTGGCTGTTCTAAATTATATAAAAATCAGCCAGAGATGAAAGGTCAACTGGGAGCACTTTGCTGCAGCAGCAGTGGGCTGCTGCTGTGACCCCACAGGGGTTGTGTGGTTCACAGGGTTGCTGTTCTTGCCAGGGGAGCAGTGGATTGTTCATAGAACCCCATGTTAGGAAGCTGCCCTGGCTGGGAGCACATGGGCAGGTCTGGGTGTTTGGGAACACAACTGTCACAGCAATTCCTGGCAGCCCAGTTCCCTCTGCCAGCTCTCCCCCATCCTCTTCCTCTGGGTTGGGGTTGTTACTGTGTTCATTACATTGACTGAGCTTAAAAAAGGATGAGAGGTGTTGAGGTGTCCACCTGGGTACGCTGTGCCCGGCCCCAGAGAGCTGCAGGAAGCCTGAGAGGGCTCTTCAATGCCAAAGTTGGGTTTTCTTGGAGGAGAGACTGGAGCAAGAACTTCTCAAAATAGAGAACACTCAGCCCACTGCTTGGGTGAGACAGAGTGAAAATAGCAAGGGTTTACTGGAGAGGGCAGTTGCAGTGGGAGATGTCTCTGCAGGCTCCTGATCACTGCAGCACCTCCAGCTCTGGGGCTTTCAGGGGTCTCCAGGGGGTCCTGGTCACCCCAGTGCCACCTGTCCCTGCAGCCTCTGTGGCATCACTCCAGCTGAGGGATGGGCCACCTGTGTGTCCCACCTGGTCACCTTCTCCCAAAAGCAGAAACTCCCTAGGGGCTGCACCTGGCCCAGCCAGTCCCTCTTACAAAGGGACCCTGATGGAGAAAAACACATGGAGTGAACTCTGGCCATGCCCAGGCCCAGCTCCTCCTGTGCTTGTCTCTGGGGTCTTCTTAATAAGCCTTCTTGTTGTGTGGGTGGAATAAGAGCCATTAAAAGCAAGTCCCACTGTTGGGAATCCCATCTCTGCTACCAGACCTGCCTCAAGAGAGCTGTTTTGAGGATTTCTCACTGATGAGTAATGGCTTTTGAGGGGGCAGCTGTGGAGAATTTGTGCGTCTGGAGCTTTGTCTCTTCAATATCATTTTTATACAGTCTCGGCTTGTTTGGATTTTCTGTGAACATTTGCTGACAAACCTTCAACTTCTCTGTGTTCCAGAACGTGACCTGTCCCACCACGTCCTTCACAGACCTGGCCGAGATCGTGTCCCGCATCGAGCCCGTCAAGGCCCCGCTGGCAGACGGTGAGCGGGCACAGAGGGGAGGAGGGGCAGCTCCAGTCTGACTGCCAGCCCTGCCCTCCCCTCCCCGTGCTCAGCGAGGGCCTGCTGGGCACTGCCAGCCATGCCCTGCTCCCCCCAGAGCCCTGCCCTCTGTGCCCCCTCCTGCCACCTCCTCTGGGACAGTGGGATCAGTCGGGATGTCCTCAGCACCTGCTGTCAGCCTCTTACGGATCAGCTCCAGGGGGAATAATCCCTCCTCGAGTCTCAGCTGGGGGAAATAACACGAGTGGCAGCTCAGCTTACATCCCCTCGGGCTGTCCCCGTGCCCTTCTGCACGCTCCATCCTGTTGGCAGGGGGAGGCTGAGTTAAAGCCCTGCCCCAAAGATGTTTTCCTGTGTTGGGCAGGGGGGAGCCTGAGTTAAAGCCCTGCCCCAAAGATGTTTTCTTGTGTTGGGCAGGGGGGAGGCTGAGTTAAAGCCCTGCCCCAAGGATGTTTTCTTGTGTTGGGCAGGGGGGAGGCTGAGTTAAAGCCCTGCCCCAAAGATGTTTTCTTGTGTTGGGCAGGGGGGAGGCTGAGTTAACGCCCTGCCCCAAGGATGTTTTCCCTGCTGTCGTGAGTAGGATCAGGAGTGACTCACTGGCTCCACTGCTTTTTGTGTGCTCCTGTTGTGGGAGCAGCAGTGAACTGATGAGGAGCAGGTAGCAGCTCCTGCATGGTGACACGGAGGTGCTCTGTGCCCCGTGCTGGCCCTGCCCTGCAGAGCAGTTCCCTGTTCATGGAGATCCCAGATCCAAAAGGATCAGAGCCTTGTAGGCCTAAAGCCCCTGAGTGTGTCACCAGGGCTGGAGTTCTTTCTAAACAGTCTCTTCCCCTCCTCCTGATTCTTGTTCCTGCAGAGGGAAAGCTAAAGTTAGCAGTGCTCCCATCTGTGACTGTTTGCAGAGATGTCCCTGTGGTAATTTGAAATGCTAATTACAATCATATGCCTTATGAAGAAAATATTAATCAAATGTGGTTGAAGCAGCCATTGTGAATAACAGTGAAGAGTTCATGGTATGTGGTTATTTAAGGCTCAGGCACTGAGACTTGCTGAGATTTAACCAGAGCACTGGGACAGATCCTCCTCCTTTCTGGAGCTGCTGCTGATTGCTGCTTCCTGCGGGCCAGGCCGTGGCTGGAGAGTGGCACATGGACATCTGGGCTGAGGAGGGGCAGTGCAGGGGCTGCTGGGGATGGGTGGGATGGGCAGGGGCCACGAGCTCCTCACGTGCTGAAATCCCTTGGCTGTAGGGCTGGAGGAGGGGGTGGCAGCAGCATGGTGCACGTGGGCACCGTGCTGGGAAGGATCCTTTGTGTTCTGCCGTGGGTGGCTCCGTGGGGCTGAAGGGACCCTGCCCATGTCTGGGTGGCAGTGACAGCAGTGACATTCCTTGGTGTCCTCTGTGCATGAGACTCCTGCTGAAGAGCTGTGGGGGAAGCTCCGTGGTGAGGTGAGCTCAGGGGGAGGGTGACACCTCCCTGCAGTGGCCTCGTGGCTGTCAGGTGGCTCCTGGGGGCTGGTGAGCTCTGGCATTGCTCTGCTCTGGGGTGAGGGGCTCTGAGGCTTCTCCCCTGTGTAGGGGAGGGGACAGAGAGGTGCTTGGTGGCCTGGCAGTGACCCTGCACTGTCACCTTTGTTCTCCCTGGAAATCCCTTCCCGAGGGAAGTCTTGGATCACAGAGGCTGAGAAAGGCTCTGCCTGTTCTGAGAGCACACTGCAGGTCTCAGGCTGGCTGAGGAAATTCTGGCAGTAATTTTGTTTTCAAGAAAGCAAAGGGAAAGGTTAAAGTTCTGATGGATGGGGCAGGAGCTGTGTGGGCTTGGGGAAAGGGCAGGGGAAATTGTGGGAAAAGGGCAGGGCAGTTTCTTCTCCTCTGTTGAGCACACTGAGAGCAGTGACCAAAACCATTAAAAAGTTTTGAAAAAGGGAGCCTGTCCCTCAGGCATGGCTGAGCAGAGGGACCTGAGTGGCAGAGTGCTGGGGCACAGGTGTCTCATCTCACAGCAGTGTTGGTGGCCCTGTTCCCATTCTCCATCCACACGTTCCCTCAGCCAGCATCATCCCTCTGCCCAGCTGTGGTGTGGACAGAGCCGTGGCTGTGGCCAGGGGAGCACGGGTGCCACTCCTGGGGGTGGCTCTGTCCCATCCCTGCTCAGGCTCACCCCGTGAGGGATTGCTGAGCCCAGGAGATGAAGCACTTGTAGCAGTGGTCACTTGGATAAAGGGATTTGTGGAGAAGAAATCTTCATGGTGCTGTCAAATGCCCGGGTTTGCCATTCAGCTGGAGCAGGAGACATCCCAGCACCTCTCAAGGGACACAGCAGGCACCAGCCACCTCTGCACCTTTGCTGCTTAGAAGGAACTTCTCTGGAGCAGCACTAATGCAGCTGAGGCTGTGCTGAGCTTCCAGGTGCTGACTGCCCCCGAGGCTTGGCAGTGCCTCTGCAGGAGCCCCTCCTGCCACACCACAGCTGTGCCAGCTGGGGGTTCCTGCAGGAATCAGCCACAAAGCAGAGACACCACAGCTGGGCAGGGGGATGGTCCTGGCTGGGGAAGTGTGCCCTTCCTGCAGGGAATGTGCTCACCCTGCTCAGGGCAGGCTTGGGGACCTGCCCAGGCTGGAATCTCCTCCTGGCTGGCTGGAGTTCAGGCTGAGCTCTTTGGGTGGTGCTGAGTAAGAGCAGAGCAGCAAGGCCTTGGTCCTGCTTGGTGCTTCTGGGAGGTTTTGTAGTGCCCAGAGCAGTCACTGTGAGCCTCAGCCTTGATGGAAGGTGATGTTTTGGGACAGCAGGGCCACCTCATGTTCTCCTTTTTCCCCTCCAGCACCCAGAGCTGCGCTGTGAGGGATGTGAGAAGGGTGGCTCTTGTGTCTGCACAAGGATCTGTTAAATGCTGAATAGTACTGGGAAAATCAAGGAATTTGGTCTTGATGGCAACTGGTTTTACTCAAGGTGTAAGCTCCAAACTCTTGTTTGTGGTGTCCGTTGCTGTTTAGATGAGTTTCCAGTTTCTCTGGTGTATTTTATTAAAGATTACTGTTAAGTGTTTTTAGTAAAAACTAACAATTATTCTCTAATTCACAGTAAAAAAAAAAAACTAGAACTAAAAATAATTTTAAAAATTAAAAAAAAACTAACATCTTTCATTCCAATGTTCTAGCAGTTGGTTGTAGTTATGTGCTAGGAGAAAAGGCTGTGGAACAGACTGTGCTGTTGTCTTCAGCGTGGAGCAGATGCTATTGATGGCTCCCAGGAGAAAGACTTAGTCAAGTCCTTTGAACAGGAGCCCCTCTCTTCACCAGTGGGCTGCATCCAGGTATTGCCTCAGAGCACACTGGAATTAACTCAGGAAAGGGGGAGAAGAGCTGGTGTCACACAAATGTGATTTTAATGGTAACCATAAAACACCATTTTCATGCCTTAAGCTGCATCCTGGAGCTCTGGGTGCCAGCAGAGGAGGGTGCTGCCTGCCGTGGGCCCTGCCTTGCTGCCCACGTGCCCTGGTGTCATGAGTGGCTGGGACAGGCTCTGCAGGAGCTGGGGGGGAGCTGGGACCATCACTGGCTCCCCCAGCCCAGCACAGTCCTGGAGTTGCTGTGGGGAGTCAGCCCTGCTGCAGGTGGAGTCATAAAAGGGTTTGAGGTGGGAGGAACCTTAAAGCTCATCCACTTCCAGCCCTGCCATGGCAGGGACACCTGCCACTGTCCCAGGCTGCTCCAGCCTGGCCTTGGACACTGCCAGGGATCCAGGGGCAGCCCCAGCTGCTCTGGGCACCTGTGCCAGGGCCTGCCCACCCTCACAGGGAACAATTCCCAATTCCCAATATCCAGTCAAACCCTGTCTTCCTTAAGGCCATTCCCCCTTGTCCTGTTCCTCCAGGCCCTCGGGAGCTCCTGCTGCCAGATCCTCCAGGTGATCTCCAGTTGCTGGGAGATACAGCTGCACTGATGTATCCTCATTCCATGGGAACAGGCTGGGGCTGGGGCCTTCCTTGCACATGCTGCTGCTGTGCACAGCTCTTGAGACTCCCTAAATTATGTTAATCTGCTGGATTGCTGGAGAAAGCAATTGATTGTCCTCTGCAGAGAGGAAGAGAATGTAAATGTCACCATCCCTGTGGAGCAGAGATTGTGAGACACTCACTTATCAGCTCCACAGCAGGCAGAGCTCACCCTAAGCCTGGGATCCCTGTTCCCAGAGCCTGTGACCACAGGGAGTTTGGCTTGGCAGCTCAGAGGCTTCTGAGGGTGTCCCACAGGTCTGGTTGGGCTGAGGGGTGGAACACAGCAGCTCTGCTGTGAAGGGCATTCCCCAGGGAGCATCCCCCCAAAACCCGTGTCCCTCTGGGAACTGGCAGCCACCACAGAAACCCAAAGAGTGGGACAGGGCTGCTGTGCTCTGGTTCCTTGGATTCTGGAGGGGTTCAGGACACCAGCTGACAGAGAAGACATGGTTTATTTTTGTGCTGAGGAGCTGAGATCTGTGTGTGAGCAGTCCCAGTTCACTGAGCTGCAGAGAGCTGCTGGCACTGTCCTGCCTGTGCTCAGTGGCAGTGGCAGTCATTCCTCTCCCAATTTCCTCTGCCTCTCTGCTTGCCAGTTAAACTTTGTGTTTTGTGTCTTCTCTCTTCAGATGAGTCAGACTACCAGACTGAGTATGAGGAAGAAGTTCTGGACAGCCAGAAGGATGATTACCTCGATTTCATAAGCAACCAGGTTGAGGAAGACTCTGACTCGGTATGAACCACACTGGAACAGGCAGTGGCTGGGCTCTGCTGGGTCCTGGCTGAATGGTGTGAGCTGGATGTGCTGGGAGAGATGCTGAGAGAAGCATCTGGGAGGGGCTGCCTGAGCACTGTGCAGAATTGCCTTTTGTTAGTACAGACACTGAATGGCACATGCTCACCCTGCCACGTGTGGCAAAACCTGGCCACAGTTAAATCCTGGTCCTGCAGCTCTGTGGGTTTGCTCATGAGGTGGATCAGGGCTGAGGAGCTGCTTCCTCCAGCTTGGGGAGAGGAGCTGAAGGCAGGATCTGCTAGCAGGGTGGGTAGGGAGAAGGTGCTTATGGAGGAGAAGGTGGTTATGGAGAAGATGCCCATCAAAAAGCCAGGAGGGGACAGGCACAATTTGTGCTGAAGAAAGCCCTCCCTGGGGCCAGTGGGAAGTGCTGCCCTGTACACACAGCTGACAGCCAGCCTGGGCTGTGCAGGGAGAGCTGCAAACTCCACCCTGGTAGATACTTGGAAAGCAAACCCCTGAAGAACCAGCTCCAGCACTTGAGCCAGCCTTTAGAGCAGATAACTGGATTTATCTTCCAGAGGTCCCTTCCAACCACAGGGGCTTGATTCTGTGGGACAGCAGGCCCACCCTGAGGTAACTGTGAGACCAGGTGGGCTGTGGTGTGACCCCCAAGCTGAGCAGCACTGCTCAGACAGGTCACATCCCTGCTGCTCTGACTGCAGCAGAGTTGAAAAGATGCCTGTTGTGTTAGTCATGAACAGTTCCTCAGTGGAGCACAGGATGGACTGGGAAGGGCCCATGTCAGGGTGTCAGATGGTGTCAATGTTTTGAGAGAGGTGCTGGGGTTCTGTTTGCTGGGCTTACCCAAGCTGGTGGGAAAGGAGGTGAAAAGGACAGGTTTTATCCAGCTCAGAGAGGATGTTTCAGTTGTGAAGTTTCAGTTTGTGCTTCCTTTTCTCCTGCAGGATGAGGAGATGCACCTGAGGAAGCGCAGGAATGTGCCCGGCGGGGAGGGCCATGCGAGCAGCACGGGAGAGCCGGGATAGAGCTGGGGAGAGGCCGAGCTGGGAGCCACAGCCAAACTACTGACAGAGCAGCCCTATTTATTTATTTAATACTTCAGCAAACCAAAACAATGCTCAGATGAATGAAGCCAGAGTTCATCCTTCTCCAGCCAGGGTCGGGCACTCAGCACCAGCACAACCTGCACCGAGTCCTTTGGAGCTCTGGGCAGGGCGTTGCTCCTTCCTACAGGTGCCAGGAGCAGCAGTTATTGATCACAGACTGGCAGAGGGGAACTGTGCAGTTCAAAGCTGCTTGGATTTTTGCTGCTGTGTTTTTAGGCGCTGTTTTTACTGCCAAGGCCCAAAGAACTCCAGGGACCTCCCCGTGCAAGGTGCTGGGAGGGCTCTGAGCAGCAGCACTGGAGAGAGGGAGGGGTTTGTGGGTTGCAGCCTTGCTTTCTTTTCATACGAATCAGGGAACTGTAATAAACTCCTCAGTGACTTCTAACTATGTACTGGTGAGCAATGCTCTGACAGGAGCAAATCTGAATGTATTTCACTTGGAATCTAAACCTAAGAAATCATTGTGAAGGGTGGCCATAGAGCCTGGATCCTCGAGTCATCAGCAGGACATTCACTGATGGATCATGGAGCTGACACTTGCTGGGCAGCTCTGGAATCACCACTTGGCTGTACTTGCCCTGTTGAAATAAAGTTATTTTGCTGGATTGAAATGTCTCTATTTCTTTGCATCAGGTCCTACAAAGAGAAAAGTTGTCAACAACTAAGAGCCCAGCTTGTCTCTGCTCATATGAGACTTGCAAAGGAGCACACACAGTTTCCAGCTGCTCACCCCAGCAGGAATCACTCCAGGTATTGTCAGGCACTGGGAAGAAATCTCCAGTGCTCTGTTCCCAGGGGTGGAGTTGTCCTGGCAGTTGGATCCTGTCCAGACACCCCCTGGTGCTGGCTCTGCTTGTGTCACATCTGTCATTGCCAATGGCTGCATAGCCAAGCTGATTTTTGCTTTATGGAAGCTCCAGCTCAGCCCCAGCTGTAGGTGCTGCTGCCTTGGAGGGATTTGTTATCCAGCCAGAGCACTGAGGACCTCCCAAAGCTGCCTCCTTCCCTCAGCTTTCCTGGCCCTCCAGGCATCGCCAGAGCTGGGCAGCACCCTAAGGCCAGAAATGTGTTTGGTGAGGACTGGGGGTTGTCAAAGCTGTGAATTGTGAACTCTTCTCTGCATTTAACCTCCTTTCCTCTCCTGGCACATGCTCTCCTATACCTGCCCTGCTTTGTGCTTTCCTCTGTCACAGAATCCCAGACTGGTTTGGGTGAGAAGGGACCTTAAAGCCCATCCAGTCCCACCCCACCTTCCACTGTCCCAGGCTGCTCCAAGCTCTGACCAACCTGGTCTTGGACACTGCCAGGGATGGGGCGTGTCCCTGAATGTTCAGCCTGTGCCCAAGGAGGCTGCTCCACTTACACAAAATGTTATTTTCAAGTGTCAGAGCCCCGGGGCTGTGTTTTGTTCTCAGGTGAGACCACCCAGCCTGGCTGCATCTCCACGTGGCCCATGGCCCATCCAGAAGCAATGGAAGCAGTTGGAAACCTTCCCTGCAAGGATCATGCAGACCTCTGATGCAGATTTTGGTTGATGCAGTTGCAAAGCTGGAGGCTTTTCCCCGCTATTGCAAAGAATTCATTCTTACAAAGAAAATTAAACATGTCTTTAGAAGTGAAGACAGAGCAGCTGGGGGCTTCTGTAGAGGCACAGGCTGCCTGTGGAGCTGGAGAGATTGAATTTCTGTTTGGGCTGGTTACAGGAGGGTGGTGCTGGGTATGGGAAAGGCTCTAAGCTGGGACCAAGCTTGGAAGTGAGCACAGGTGAGTGCAGGTGAGTGTCCACCTTCCATCAGGTCTGCTCTGGGCAAACATCTCATGCAGCAGCAGCAGCACGGTTCAGAGATTTGGTTTTTTGGTGATGGATTGGTAAACCAGATGTGAGGCCCTTCAGTGTCTGTTTACAGGTGGTTACACTCCAGGAGCCTCTCCTTGGAAAATGGGGATGAGAACTGGAGCACAAGCCCCAGAGACAACCAAGGTTCTCTAGCTGCCCTCACCAAGCCCCTCCTGGGCCATCTGCCTCCAAAGGACAAAGCCAAAACCAAAAGTGCCTTTCAGCAGAGGCTGGACCCAACCTGCTGGCAATGGACAGACTGTGTTGGTCACAGCCCTGTGCTGTGCTGCTGGAGCAGGAGCTGATTCCACGTGTTCCCTCTGCCCAGCTGGGGCAGAACAGGCACCACAGAATGAGAGCTCTGTCAGCCTGAACCCAGCTGCTCTTGTTCCAGGAGAGCCCTTCCCCTTTGATCAAACAGGTAATTCATTTCCAAGCTGTGTATGTTCCCTACAAACATCCTGGCAGCCAAACATGCTCCTGGAGCCTGGGTGGGAACTGCTGGGTTCACTGAGGGACTCACAGAAAACAGACAAATATTAGGCTGCTGAGTGTGCTAATTAGAGCCTCTCTATTTGCTTTGTGGCCTGTACCATGGGAAAACAGCACTTAGTTCAGATGTTTGAGTTCAGGAGATGAACCTCTGATGTGAGACTGAAAGTCTCTCCTAAATAATTGATCACGTTTTCCTCCCTGCTGCATCGTCTGTAGCTGAGCCCTGGACATTAAACCAATCTGTTCTTCCATGCTGAGGAATGTAAACCCATAATGGGACAAATCTAAAAGCAAAGTTGTTTTTTTCCATCTTGCTTTGCTGCTGGCTGGTCCTGCCTAGCTGCCCATGTGTGCAATTCCATCTCAGGAGGTTTTAATCAATCCCTGCCCACATGGACGGCAGCCCAAGGAGCCAGTGCTGTGTCACCCCCTTGTCACCCCTGGCTCTGCTGTGCTGGAAATGCAGTGGGATGAGGGTGGTTGGAAGAGCCTGAGGCTCCTTTCCCCTCTGTCCTGGCCTGGGCCAGGTGCAGGCTGTGCCTGGAAACCACCCTGGAGTTTCTTTGTGGGTGTGTGACATCTCCATAAATGTGAAATCTGACCAAAAGTTGGATGAATTTCTCTTTGCTGGAAGAGCTGAAGCAGTTGCTGAGGTTTCATCGTGGGTGAGGAGGACACACAGCTTGTTGCCACAACAAATCTGGTGCCAGCCAGTGCCAACCCTGAGGCAACAGGGTCAGAGCAAGGTCCTGAGGAGCCACGGCCACGAGCAGGACCTGCAGTGGGAATGTTCCCCTCAGACCCTTTTGGTGACACCTCTGCGGGGAGTAAAGCCTCGACTGAGCTGTCAGAAATGTGTCCTAGTGATGGATTCACAGCAGATCAAGACCCCATCCTGATTCCCCTGCAAGCAGCTGGAGAGGGAGAACAACCCCAGGCTCTGCAGTGACCAGGGCTACTGCACCAAGGGGACTCGAGGCAGGGATTTAGGAACCAGGTTCTGGCTTGGTTGGAAAAGCCAGGTGTCTGCTAAGGAAGGCAGGAGCCTCCCTTGCAATGGAAAATGTAAACCCCCTCCCTCGGAATTATTGTAATTTTGAAATTAAGGGGCTCTCAGGCAAAGATATGGGAATAGGAATAACAGCTCTTTAACAGGAAAATTAAAAATACAAATGCAATAGGACAAAAAAAAAAAAAAGAAAACAAACCAGTGCCAGAGTCAGAGCAGGCCCTGGCCCCTGTGGGTCAGGGAGGTGGCAGCAGCCCCATCCCAGGGTGGCTCAGCCCTCCTGCAGTGCCAGCTGTGCTTCTGCTGGAGCAGGGATCCTGCACAAGGGGGGAGTTTTCCTCTGGAGCTCCAGGGCTGGGGGAGATGGGCCTGGGCTCCTCTGGGAATGCAGGGGGAAGAAAGCTGCTCCTCTGGGAATGCAGGGGGAAGAAAGCTGCTCCTTTGGGAATGCAGGGGGAAGAAAGCTGCTCCTCTGGGAATGCAGGGGGGAAGAAAGCTGCTGTGCTGTTCCCAGGTCAGATTGGATCCAAGTAGGAATGCTGGGCTCCTCCCCTGGGCAGAGCCTCTCCCCATGGATGCTGGAATTTTCTCAGCCATGCAGGGACACTCAGTGGCCATGAACAGCAGAGAGCTCCTGGAGGGAGGATTGGCTGTGGGAGAGTTAAAGAAAGTGCCCAATGCACAGAGGATAACTGCCCCAGCTCTGACAGAAAGCAATAGAACACACAGCCTAAGCCACATCTTTCATTTCCAGCCTAAGGCAGGTTCCTTCTGGAGAGGGGATGCCATGGACTTTGGGCTTGTCCCCACCTGATTGGTGGCAGTGGCACTCCCATCCCCAGGGCAGCACTCTTGGGCTTGGTACCAGCAACAAACTCAGCTGCTTCCTTAAAGCAGCCACACGAGCCCCTAGAGAATCCCCAGTGGGGTTTTGAAAGAAGGAACATGTGGCAGCTGGAAGCTCCTCTCCAAACCCTCCAGGAAGCCCTGCCCAGGCTGAGGGAGAGCTTTGATCTGAGCAGTGGGGATCTGGCTCATGCCCAGCTGGTCGTGCCAGCTCCTGCTGTGGCTTCTCAGCTTTCTGTCCCTGTGTGGGGCCGATGTGTCCGTGGAGCCCCTCCAGGCTCTGCTCCACAGGCAGGACAGCCAGGCTGTGCTGGGGCCCAGCGATGCTCCTTCCCTGGCAGACATCATTCTGCCTGCGTGTTGTTCCCAAATTAATCTCATCCTATTTCCTCGTGCTCCCTGACCTCCCCCAACGTGTCATTTTCCCTGTGTGCTGCCTGAGGGCTGTGTTTGAGCTGTTGAGATGCGGGGGCTTGGCTGCGCCGCTGGGTTTCACTCGCTGTCGCTGGAAGATCTGGTGAGAAAATCAGCAAACAAGAAATACATGGAAAATGTTTTCCTCTCCCTCCACGGCTCCACGTGGCAGGACTGACACCTGCCACTGCCACTGTCCCAAGAGCCCCACCAAAACATGGCCGTGGGGTGCCAGCTTTCAGCATGGGACAGTGGTGTCCCAGGGCAGGAGGCACTGGCTCTGGTAAGGTGGTATTTGGTGAACAGAATTTTGGGATGTTTTGCTGGCATCAAAGCACTGACTCCCATAAATATCCCATCCCAGCTGATGGCTGGTTCTGTTCCCACTAGGACTGGTGGGGTCTGCATTTGTGCTCTTTGTCCCTGTCCCCTCCTCAGCTCATGGAGGGTGTGACCCTCTTTTTCCCAGTGGACTTAATTTGGGTTTTAGAAGAGAATACACCATAGATATCCATATGTGTGTACCAGGATGGTTCCTGGAGGTTCCCTGCAGGTAGTAGGAGCAGCATTCCAAATGCTGGGAAGGCACCTGTGGCCCAAGTGTCGCTTGGCTCAGACACGGCATTTGCTCGGGCAGAACCACAGTCA
This sequence comes from Chloebia gouldiae, assembly GCA_003676055.1. Classification (NCBI taxonomy): domain Eukaryota; kingdom Metazoa; phylum Chordata; class Aves; order Passeriformes; family Passeridae; genus Chloebia; species Chloebia gouldiae. The sequence goes on along the minus strand of QUSF01000027.1, from coordinate 7,465,099 downwards.
CCACTCACCACTGCCACCAACACCAGCAGGGACAGCTTTTAATGAAGCCTGATGCACTCAGGGGTTATGGACAGGAATGAGCTTCCCATCAGGAAGCAGCTGGGCCCCCATCTCAGGAGAGGCAGGGGTTTGTCTGTAAGGAGCGACATTTGTGTCCATCATGCCCTCCAGACAGAACTGTGCTGAGCCCTGGATGGCACAGAGCGCCCTGGCACCAGGCAGGAGTCAGTACTGGTGAGGTACAAATGCTGCTGGAAATCCTTTTTTTGGGAATTTGTCCCTGGCAGGGTGGCTGCCAGGGAGGGAGGCTCAGAGCGCTGCGGGCGCCGCTGTCCTGGCGGGGCCGAGCGCCGCTCCCCGCTGCAGCACGCAGGCAGGGGATGACGTGGGATCAGCAAGAACACCAAATGTGCATCAATTTTAAATGTACCATAAATGACACATTATTTCCTTGGATAAGGCACATCGCATGTGATGCACAGAGCCAGGGGAATGTGTTGAGTAAGGCTGGTGCAGCTCAAGCAGCCCTGACCTGGGTGAGCTCTGAGCTGTGCCCGTGCTTGAGCATGTTGCTGCTGTCTGGGCCCCTATGGGGGTCACATGTGACCCCAAATGTCCTGTTTGCCCTTGGCATTGCCTGCCAGGGTGCTCTGCTGCCTGCCGGACCCAGGGAGGCACAGTGAGGTGCTCTGTGGCACTGGCTGTGCCTGTGGCTGTGTTTGCACCCAGTTTTGCCCCACCTGGCAGGTGATCTTCCAGCTCTGCATGGGCTGAGCTGCCAAACCCTCCTTCCAGTGACTAATGGCTGCCCCAAGGCACGGGCTCTTGGGGGAAGGCTTCAGCTGATCACTGCCACTGCCAGAAGGGCTGTTTCTGCATTTGAAACGAGAGTTTGCCCAGCCTGTGTGGGGTGTTGGCCCTTGTGGTTGGAAGAATCAGGGAAGGACGCATGTGTCAGCTCTGTGTCCTTGGTGTCATTGTTCCCAGTCCTGTCTAGGTGCTTTCCCCTCTCCCACTGCTCTGGGTCTGCTCCCCCAGTGTGTGACCAGGTTGTTGCTGCTGTTCCTCTCCCCATTTAGGTGCTGGATTAGCTGGAAGTGGTGTGTGGGTGACTTCTCTGCCTCTCTCCTCTTCTCACCCTGGAACTACTGCCCCGTGGCTCATCTCCAGCACTGTCACCTCATGGCTGTAAAATCCACCCCCTTCACTTGCATCTTTGCTGGAAATAGAAAGCTTTTAACACAGCAAAGTTCAGAAAAGCTTCTAAAGCTGGGCTGGCAAAGCGATGGACCCCTGGGATTTCGGGGGTAATGAGGCAGGAAAGAGCTGGCAAGGAGGAGGCTGTGCCAGCCTCGTGGATCGGTGCCTGGGCTGCAGCCACGAGTGCTGCCACGGGGCTGCACAGCCCAGGCAGCCACAGCCACCTCTGACACTCCTGCTGCGACGTGCGCCTGGTGCTGAAGAGATTTTGGCCCTGAAAGCAGAGGGGAGAGCTGAACTTTGCAGGGGCTGTTGGGGTGAGTGTGTCTCTTTCTGGAGCTCTTCTGCAAGCAGTGAACCTTGTCATGAGCTCCAAGTGTCAGGAAAGAGGTTTTCCAAGTGTCCAAGAGGGAAGGTCAGGACAGATCCATCAGCTGCCCAATGACACTGGGAATGAGCCTGGTCCCTGATGGAGCTGTGGGCAGGGTGGACACCAGAGCCGGGACATGAACCACATGTCCCATCAGCTCCACTCCACATCCTGGAAGTGTCCAAGGCGAGGCTGGACGGGGCTTGAGGCAACCTGGTCTAATAGGAGATGTCCCTGCCAAGGACAATGAGATGTTTTAAGGCACTTCTCAACTCAGTCTATGATTTTATGATAACCAGAGTTAATCTGGGGGCTCCATAGGGCCCAGCTGGTTGCACAGTTTGCCCCCCTGGAAAGCAGAGTAGTGAGGATAACTCCCTTGGGGACCAATCTGTGCCAATCTGGAGCTGTTGATTTCATCTGAGACAAGGGAAATGTGGAAATGCAGAGCCCAACCAAAATGTTGTTGAGTCCCTGCAGAGCAGCACCCACCTGGGAGCCCTGCACATGTCCCTGCTGCAGACAGCCTTGGCTCCCAGAGGAGCCTCCTCCATCCCCAAAATCTGCCCCTGGGTTCTGTGCGGACCCACGGGGAGCCAAGCACCACGTGCTGGGGACAGGCTGCCCCGGGGGGCTGTTCCTGGGGCCGGCAGCATCTTCCCAGCACGTGGGGATGCACTGGGGCGAGAGCTCTGCCTTCCCAAAGTAGGTCACGCCGTGAAGTCGAGCGATGTCGTGGGCAGAGCTAAAAATACCGGCGGAGCCGAGCGCTGCCCCGGCAGCTGCGCGGGGCCACGGCCTCGCCGGGTCGGGCTGTGGCCGGGGTCACCAGGACCCTCGGGCTGCTGGGGCCAGGCTGGGTGAGGAGCAGGTGATGGAAAAATTCCTCTGGGGCTGCAGGTGCAGAATCCACGGGCGAAAATGTCTCTCTGCTGATGGTGCATAAATCAGCGCAAGTCACCTGGCAGGAGGGCCCCTGCTCCTTGCACAGACCCTTCTGCCAGCCTGGGAGGTCTCATTTCCAGCCTCCTCACCTGCGCCTCAGAAAAGCCCCTCAGCTTCCCTTCATTCCACATTAACAACTACTATCAGAAAATGATGTTGGGGGGAGGAATGTAACCCCAGCCTGATGCAAGAGCTCAGCAAAGCAATTATTTTTCTCTTGGGGAATTGAATGTTTCTCCTTTAGTGTCATGCTTGTGGAGGGCACCGAGAGGATGAGGACAAGTGGTGCTGCAGGGACATGCATGGAAGGGTCCCTGTGCTGCTCTAAGGTGGAGGTGACATTAGGTTTGAGCTGGAGCCTGTCCCCATGACTTGCACTCCACGGGGCATTTGCAGTTCAGGAACTGTGTTCATCTCCTCTCTGGGGTCTTGTCTGATTCTTTGCCACTTCAGCTGCCCCCTGGACACACCTCTGGTGTCCTCTGCCCACCATTCCTTGCACTGCAGGACTGTCCTGCTTTCCTCATCCTCTGCTCCAGTCTCTGCACCTGGGGCCAGCACTGTGGTTGCTGGAGTGATGCAAAACCAGCTGCTCCGAGTTACTTTCCCCTGATGATGTCTAGATTTTTTGTATCCCATATTTTTTTTGATGAAACCTTTCCTGCCATACTTTTTTTGCATGAAATGTTTCCTCCCAACTCTTTTGGATGAAACCTTTCCTCCGTTCCTGTTTGAAAGCTGGCCTATTTTAACACTGCCAAGTGAAAATGGGTTGTACACAGAAAAGATCCCAGTTGCTCTGTAGAACTTCTCTGTCATAATTATTCACTGCCAGTCCTTCTTCTCCCAGCAGCTGTATAATTTATCAGCTGTGTTTTGTGCTCATTTCTCAATCAATGATGAAAACATTGATTAGTGTCAGGCTGGGACTAACTCTGGCAGAATCCCTCTAAATCATCTCTGTTCACTGACGAGTCCTTGTTTTGGAGCTGGATTTGCAGCTCTCCATCCATTTAATGTGGGCTTTATTGGGATTGTATAGCGCTAAATTTGTAATTAGGGTGTCATAGGATATTAAGTCAAACACGTTGCCAAAAGCTAAGCAAATAATGGCTACATGGTAACCTTTATCTACAAACTTGTAATTTTCTCAAAGGATGAACTGAGGCTCATTTGACAAGACACTTTCCATTGCACCACGCTGAGGGTTGTATTTTTCATCCCTGAATTCTCTATTAATTGAATCATCTGTGTCCTCTCCATTTTTCAATCTGGTGCAGTGCTGGACTGAGCAGCTGTTAACCAGGGCAGCCAAGCCCCCTGTCAGCATCCTGCCAAACCTGGCAGCTCCCAGGCTTCCAGAGCCTCAGCAGCAGGAGGAGGAGGCTCAGCTCAGCTCAGTGCACTGCTCGAGGGCCCTCAGGTGCAGCTCACACAGCTCTGCTGCTCTGAGACCCCACAGATGGCACCCGGGATGCTCTGGGTTGTTATTAGGCCACAGACAACTTCATCACCCTCATGTCTGACATTCCCGTCCTTTCCAAACGCAGAAGGGACCCACTGAGGGCCTTGTCACTAGCAAACCTCCTCATCTAGGAATGCTGGGGCCTCTCCATGCTTGGAGATCTTCAAAATTCACCTGGCCAAGCCCTGAGCAAGGCAGTGTCACTTGGACATCAGTCCTGCTCCAAGCAGGATGTTAGATTGGAGACACTTGAGGTTGCTCCTGACCAAAATCCTTTTATGCTTTTCTAAGTCTATCTAATAAGACTGTAACAGCATTAATGTTTATTTTATTTCTAATATATTTAGTAAACAACTCTTTACTGGTTGTGGCTTTGCCAGACATGGATTTTCCTCTGTCCATTTACCCTCCTCTATCAATAGCTCTGCTCCATAGCTTGATGTGGTTGTTGCATGTTGATGAGTATCTATTCCTTCCTTCCTCATCATATTTAGTGTCATTTTTCTTCCAATGGCTGTTTTCAGTATTACCAATTTACAGGATGGGCTTTCAGCCAAACTTACATTTTCTTGATTCTGCAATATCAGCTTTTCTGTCCTGTTGCAAGCTCAACTCAAAGAACTGCTGCTTTCCCATTCTGCAGAAGGCTTTTTCCCACAAATTCTCAGAATTGCCACCATCTCCAAGAGGTTTTTGAAGCTGCTGGTTCCATAAGTGAGGAAGAGCCCAGCAAGCCCTATCAGGCCATGGAGGGTTAGGTGACTCTGTGGCATGTCCCAGGCAGGAGCAGAGTGCTGAGCCCGTCCAATCTGCCCTGGTGCCCAAGGGAGGTTCTGCTCCACCTGGTCACACCTGCACTGCTCTCCCTGGAAGTAAGGCTTCACAATCCTTACTCAGTTTTTCTTCAGGTGGAACCTGAATTTACCCACCACAATATAACCCCATTGTTCCTTGCCTTGTTCTGCCTTCAGCCTTGTACAAAACCAGAGTGTGTTGCTACAGTTTCCTGGGGTGAATCAGTCCCTTTTTCAGCCTTCGCTCACAGCTTGCACTCTTTCACCATCTGACCCCTCCTGGTGCTTCTCCTGAGCCCTTTCCAAGCAGCTAAAATATCGCATTTCCCCTGAAGCGTCACAGGCCGGGGCTGTGCAGCCCACACAGGGCTCTGTTACTGTCATTTCTCGTGCCACGGCATTTACCTCTTCTGCACAATCACGGCATTTCTTACTCTGATTCCACTGAAGATTTGCAGCAGCATCCAGGTCCTTTCCTGCAGAATGGGGGATGGATTGAGCTGCTGCCCATCCCAAGCTCGCTGCCAAATCCCACTCAGCACTGCTTTGAATCACTATGAACCTTTCAGGGCTGTTCTTCCTCCTCTCCACAGGACAACTTGGAAGTGGGGCAGGAGCAGGGACAGCAGAACCGGAATGCACGCTGTGGCCACTCCTCTTCTGTACCTTGGGCTATTTTGTAGTGAATGTGGAATTTGTTCTTCATGCCAACAGGGTCTAAGCTAGAGGCTCTTCACTGCCTGCGCCTTTGTCTGATGCTCCAGCTGTAGCAGATGGCTCCTATTTTGTTACGCCCTCACCATAGCCAGGAGCTGCCGATGGCCCTGAATGTGTGTGCATCCCTCCTCATCCTCCAGCTGAGCTTTCTGAGTCATCTTCCCCGAATGTTTCTCCCTGCTCTCTCCCTGCTCCTTGCTCTGGATGGGATCAGTCCCCATGTTCAGTCTCTCATGGCAGGCAGAAGTGCCGTGTCAGAGAGAGCTGTTCCTGCCATGCCCTGGGTTCCATGGAGAGTGGGAACTGCATTTCCAGCTCCTTGGCTGTGCCCTCAGAAGCTCTTCCAGCTTCTTTCAGGTGTGTCACCCGCACCCCTTGGTGGCTGACCCCACAACTGCTTGGTGTCATCTGCTGGAAGCACCCTTAATCCAAAATCTGTGTCACTGATGAAGATATTTGACAGAACCCTGAGGGGCACCACTTGTCACTGATCCCCATCTGGACATTGATCCACTGACAGCTACTCTCTCTGACCATCCAACCAATTGCTCATGCACTGAGCAGTCCATCCATCCATCCATCCAGTTCATATCTCTCCAATTAAGACAGAAGGATACTGTGGGGGACTGTCTTGAAGGCCTTACTGAAGTCCAGACAGATATCATTGTCCACAGTCCCCTTGCCCACTGCTACAGATGACTTGAGCCCTTCTGCCATAAGATGTTTCATTTCAGTGGTTTCATTTCTGCACTTAGATACAGCAAGGGTTGGACATGGTGCAGGGTAGGGTTGGAGCAGAGTTTTGGGAGTGAGGTGCTTCCAGGGACACAGTCATACAAATTTTCCCATAATCATAACATTTTTTCTTCCATCTTAGATATGACACAGACACTTCAAACTTCAGCTCTTCTTGTACTGCGTGGTGCCAATGTCAGGACAAAGTCAGGCTGATATTTTGCCAAACAATGCAATACTGAGATGTGGATGGAGTGAAAACTGAGTAATCACTGAATCATTGAGCAATCAATTACCACCCGATCTGTTCCTGGAGCTGTTTCTGGAATCCCGACCTTGAGGAATGTCCATTGTAAGGGCCAGCTCCTGCACCTCCACAGCTGCTGAGCAGTCCCTGGGTATCCCTGGCAGTAAAATATGTCTCTGGTAGGTAGAAAATTAGCTTCCTTTCACCAGTAGGGTGGTCAAGTGTGGGAACAAGTAACCTTGGGAGGGATCAACATCCACTAAATGCCTCAGTGTGGCCAAAAGAAGTCATTGTGACAGATTTCCAGTAAAGACCTCCAGAGAGCTTTCACACCAGGGCTTCCAAAATTCTGTGGAGGAGTTAAGGAGTCTTTTCCCTATATGGCACATCCATCTTGTTGTTTCCTTTTTTATAACAATTGGGTTTGTTCTTTATTGTACTTTATTCTGAGGGATTGCCTTATGTCAGTTTGATGTAGCCAATAGGAATGAAATGACATTACCACCCTGCTCAAATCCTCCTTCCTGCTACAACTGATGCTCTTTGCTTTTGTTTCTCTCCACCTGCTGGATAATTTTAAGGGAAAAAGAGGTATCTAATATTATGCTGCTCTTGAAATGCTCACTCTCCTGTCAGCTCTCCTGACCCAGAAACATGGTCTCGCTCAGAGCCTTCCCCTCCTGGGCAGAGGGAGTTCCCTTGCAGGGATTTAGGATCATGCTTTTGAAAAGGTCCCACCCAAGGTATGGACACTGACCACAGCAATCACCCATGCTGAGGCTGTGTCTTTTCTTTGATTAACTGGTGTTCCTAGTGCAGTGCTGGAGCCACCAGCCCTGGAAGGATTCAAAGGATATGTAGTGTGGCACCTGGGGAGATGGTTTGGTAGTGGCCTTTGGCAGTGCTAAGGGAATGGTTGGACTTCATGATCTGAGAGGCCTTTTCCAGCCTCAGTGATTCTATTATGCTAATACTTTACATTTCAAGCCCTCAGTCCTGACAAGGCTTCCATTTGAGATACAGATCTAATAAATAACGGGCATGGCTGAGTGCTGAGACATCCTTGTGGCTTGCCTGTGACCTGGTGTCACCTGGCCATTGTAAGGCCAGAGAGACCCAGATGGAGCAGCCCTGTCAGGAAGGCAGCTCAAGATTTCAGCCAGCAGAGTGTATTTCAATCATGAGATCCACAGAAGGAGAGCAAACTCCACAGAGTAGAAGGAAATTGCATCTTAGAGTAATCTGAATGTGGGTAGATAATTAGGCCTATATTTCATGGGAACATTTGCTGGGCAACATAATGAAAAGGCCAGCAACATAATTTTCTTTAAGTAGTGTGATGCCTCCCACTGGGGTGGTGCCGTGCCAGTGCTGGTGCTGCAGTGCAGGGAGCAGGGAGAGTCAGTGCCTGATGCTGTTGCACAGTGGTGCCAAGCTGGAGCTTGTCCTCCCCCTCTCTAAATGTCTGCTCAGAGAAAGCTGCTGAGGCTCCTGCCCTACAAAGAGGTGGCAACCTCACAGTCTCATCACTTTTCCACCTTTCCAAACAACACAGAAAGTCTGCTCAGCTTGTGCTTGCAGAGCCAGGCAGACCCAGCACTACCCTGGGAGTCTCCCAGTGGAAAGCCAGGCTGCTGCTACTGACCGAGTTTGGAACTGCTCATGCCCTGAGTCTTTGCTGAGCCAGCCTGGGAGGTCAGTGGAGGCTGAGGAAGCAGCTCTGGGGCTGGGATTTGAGGAACACACAGGTGTGTGTGCCTGGGAAAGGCCCTCGTGCCCAGTGCTGTGACCCACCCCCCAGGCATGCTGTGCCAGACAGGGCTGCTGCTCTCACCCCAGGAGAGTGCACCCACCCTCAAATCCCCCAAGACTATCACTATGCATGGGAAGCAAGCCCCCAAGACTTTTTCAAGGTTTTTTCCAAATTTGGGATAAAAACCTCTGCTTTTCCCTATCCTCCATCCATAGTGAGCACAGAGACTCCCTTCCAAATCTCCAGTTTGGGAGGGCTGCTCTGGCTTGCTCTGCCAGGACCTTTGCTGCCTCGTGCAGGAGCAGACAGATCATGTTAAACACCATCTGACCTCTTCATAATGCTGGCAAAATTAGAGGACTTGGGAAAATGCAGTTGCTGAGGAGGAAGGAGGAGAGGGCTTACTCTTTGAGTTCACCCTGTGCTCAGGGTCTCAGCGGGCTGAGTTCCCCTCCCAGCAGTGCTGCCCTCAGCAGCACCCGGGGCTGGGACATGTCACGTACAGAAGGCAGGGCTGAAAGGCTGTACCCAGCCCTGGCAACCCCTAATTAGGTCTTTTACTAAAAATAGCTGGGGGTGAGCTGGCCAGCATGGGGTCTGAGCACCCTGCATCCCAGCTGGTTCAGGACTGTTCACCCAGGCATTGGGACTACCTTTGGGACTGGGTTTGAACAAGCTTTGCTGATGCCAAATGTTTGGCCATGTAAGAACAGCTCTATGCAAATGAATGCACTCAAAGAAAAACCATAATTCTTTACGAACTCCAACTTGTTAGCTATTGATATTTCTTCAGTGATATATAGCCTAATTTTAATTATATCAGTGTTGGGAAAGTTATTTTCTTACAGTTTCTTATTGGAGTGAAGTTTGATCTTGATTAATTTAACAGCAACATCTTGAAGGGACTAAACTGTCCAAACAGGAAAGTGGAGAGGTGATACTTGAGTGACCTGGCATCCAGGAGACCTTAAGATTCCCAGGCACTTGGCCATAACCATTGTCCTCAAACACTTTTCCAGCACTGTGTAAATAAATCCCTTCAGCTCCTCCAGCTGCCTCAGTGTTCTAGGTTTATCACCAGCTCTCAGGGCTGCTGTAGCTTGTCAAAAGAGCTTAACTGGGACAGAGTGTTTGAGGACAGTGGGCACATCAGTTTGTCTCCTGTTTTCAGTCTTGTGCTTTGTCCCTTCAGTATGAACACACTCGGGGCAATTTTTTTGTACAGAGAAATGGGAGCAGAAGGCAGGGGGCTAAAAAACATCCCTGCTCTGTCCTGTCTGTGCTATTTCTGTGGTCTGAGCACATCAAGTTCCTAGGGAAGCACCTACAGCTGGATTTAAGCTGTGATGATGTGAGCCCTGGGAAATGTCTGTGAGGAGGGGTCCCACACCTCCCTTGGCACTGCTGACCCTGGTACTTAGCCCTTCCCAGGACCTGAGTGACTGACTGTGTTCTCTGCAGGGACCACAAACAATCCTGGTCTCAGTTTGGACCACAGGAACTGCAGTCATCTCACATGGGCCATTAAACACCCCCCCCCCCCCCCCCTTTATCCTGGTTTTATGCTTACCACACTGCTGAGTCCCTTCTCTTCACTCAGGTTTATAGTCCCACCAAAGCCAGGAGCCAGCATGAGGCACAGATGGAGCTGGACTGGGCAGGATGATATTCAACTGAACCTGAAAGAAAAAGAGGCTATTTCTGAGCATAAAGAGCAGTGCAGAGCCCAGTGCTTGAGGAGTTCAGATTGTTTTCATCCTCTCTTTATCTTTGTAATTATCTCCTCTGGATGTCCTGAACCTACTGCTTAGTTATTCACTATCACAAAGTCCTTGATAGTTCTTCAGTGTCTCGTGTATTTATGACCCTGAATGCCTTAACATCTTAAAGCTGCAAGCTTTGTCACCCCTTTCTTTTTTTTTCCCAATTAATTTTCAAGATTATTTCTGAATATGCTGAAGTGAGCAGAGCCCTGCCCAGGTCCCTGTGGGGCTCCTTTCCAGTCCTCCCTCCATTCAGGAGCCTGCCTATTGAGAGCTGCTCTTTGGGAATCTTTTAACCAGGTATTTATCTATTTCAAGTATTTTCTGTTAATCCCAAGGGAGTTGCATTCCTGTAAGAAACTCATGTGACAGACCTTTTGGAAACCCAGGCAGACTACACCTCACACTTATTGACCCCTCTAAAGAACTCTAAGACATTTATCAAGAATTCCTTTTTTTCCAGGAAAATCAACTTTCTTTTCTTCCCAGTATTTCAAAGGTATCCAACTCTGCACTAATGAGATTTTTAGTTTCACTTTGCCCAGGAGGGAACCTCAGACTTCAGGGTCTGTCTTAACTCCAAACCCTTTGCATTTGTCACCTTGAAGCTCTCAGGCAGTGAGGTTGTTATACACAGTGATTACATGCTACAATTAAGTAATTAAACTGTTTCACCTCTGAGCTCTCACTGGGCACTTAGGTGAACCATTTCAGCCTGGTGCATTTGCACTCTCTAGTTTGGCTATTTATTCCTCAGCTTCTTCTGCTGACACTTGAACATGAGCCAAATCCAATGCCACATCCATATAAAGATAACTTTTGGCACAGGAACATCTCCAAGCTTTTCCCCACTGACTACAGATGCAAAATATTCATTGTTTTTCTGTTCTGACCTTATCTCCTACGAATGCTTCTCTTGCACCATAGCCAACTTCTGACTCTCCAGCTTGACGTGTTTGAAGAAGTATTTATTATTGTTTCCCTATCCCTTTTGCAGGTTGCTGCTGTGACTGGTTTTGGCTTGCCTTATTTCTCCTTTTTTGCATTTAAATTTTCAGGATACACAGTTTTTACTCGTTTAGACAAAACTGACTTTTCTAAACATAAAAATGGTTCCTTAAAGTCTGAGTGTCAGAATCTGATCTGAGACTTAGACCTAATAGGTTTGAGGTTCTGGGTTTTCTACTGGACAGAGATGTGCTGTTTGGTTTGACAGGATGCAGAGACACCAGATTTTCAAGTGTGAGGCATTTCTCTGGACAAAACCCATAACTGGTTGGGATGGACTTTGCCTGGCTTGGGCTTCAGGGCATTGCACCTTCCCCAGTGGAAGGGGGGAACGTTCCTCTGGCCAGCTGTGATTATTTTGGAAGGTGTTTTGGGGTGAGATCCCACAAGAGCCCCATGAGTGGAGGTTTGGGGCTCAGGTGGAGGGGCTGTGAGGCTCCCAGCCCCCTCGGCCTGTTTGCCTGTGTGCATGTCTGGGAGGCCTTGTTGCCATGGAGAAGCCGTGGGAACTGTCTGCCTGGCTCGCCTGACTTTTTTCCTAGCACGAAGCGAAGCAAAGGCATCTCTCTAGCTGTAAAGAGCCCCCATGGCTGCCTCTTCTCCTGGGGTAGCCCAGACCCCTAAATGTCTGGGATAAACCCAAAGGCAGGGAGGAAACCCTAAAGGAAGGCAGGGAAGAGGCAGAGAGCAAGAGGGGAACCTGCAGAGGTGGGCAAAGGCTCCTGGGCTGCTGTGGAGTCGTGGGGCTGGGTGCTTCTGCAGGACACACAGCCCAACATGGGAAATTCCCAGTGGACCTATGGAAATCTTTCTCTGTGAGAGTGGTGCAGCCCTCGGATGTGGACCACAGCATGGTTTGCATCTCCATCCTTGGAGGTGTTCAAAACCCACTGGGCCAAGCCCTGAGCAGTCTTCAAAGTGAGCCCTGCTCTGGGCTGGACCCTCCCCAGCCTCAAAGAGGGAACGGACAGCCTTGCTGGGGAACGGGCAAGGGAGAGTTTGAGGGAGCTCCAAGAGGCACAAGTAAGAGCAGTCTGAACATGGGATGAAGATGGAGCATCCATCTGGATGCTTTTTAATTCTGGGAATTGATAGCACTGGGCACAGCTTCATGGAGACTGTAACTGCTTGTATGGCTCCAGTTCTCTACAAGTGGTTTTTTTTCAGTTGCTCATCAAAAACAGATGGATTTTTTTTTGCTTTTCTCTTGTAGGAACTCTTTCGTGACATGACTGTATAACAAAAAACAGGGTGGGGGGAAGTCATGAGTAGTAATTTAACTGGAGTCATATTCTGGGGAAAAAAATCCAATATATTGGGGTTGGGTTTTGTTTTGTACATGAAAAATGTCACTTTGAGCAACAACTTTGGGGTGCTTCCAGGTAGATCTGGTGGGAATTGTGTCATGGATAGAGCAGACCTACCTTTGGAGGGTGAGTTATATTTTTGACAAGTAGCATTTGTCTCAACTGGCAAAATATTTAAACATAGAAATAAAGAACATTTCCCCTGTCTAGTTTACATATGGGGGAAAAGGGTTTGGAAACACAGATTGACCTTATTTGTTAAGTATTTCCATGTCTTTATTGTCACACACATATCACTTTTTCTGCTCACAGCTTGGGCCTCAGCAAAGACACAGCTCTGAAAATTTGTTATTCATAGTGAATTTTTCAGATTGTGAAAAAATTCTGCTAGGTGAGGTATTTGTATCCTGCTCCCTGTGTCCACAAAAATCAGGGGAATTGGGTACCTTCATCTTTTTTCCTCTCTCTACAGAAATTACTTTATTTTTCAGTTGGTAGATTAATAGACCAAACAGACATAATTTGTTCAAATCCTATTATATTTTCTTGCAGATTGTACTTTGGAGTCTATGGAGAGAGAGGATTGAAGCTTTTCCCCAACTTTTGGTCTCTTCATGCAGGGTCCCTGAAGGACAGTGAAACACGAGCTTGTGTTTCACTGTGCTACAGCCCTTCCTCAGGAAAAGACAAGGTGTGCCTGTCACTCCCTCCTTCAGCTGCCTCTTTTCACAAAGCCTGTAGGAATTTTAATTATCGATAAAACTTTTATCCCTCTGTCCAGTATTATTGAACGAGTGGCTCTGAGTTCCTGGGGTTCCTGCACTTGCCTGCAGAGTCAGGGGGAAAATACAAGTGCTTTTTCTGTACATATTATGAATAATATGTAAGAATTTGCTGCTCCACTCACTCAGGTACCTGATTACCTCAGTACTCAGGTATCCTGAAAGTAGATTTATAAAATACTTTCCCAAAGTAAAACACTTTTCCAAATCCCCCTAGTGATTTAGGAATTGAAACCTACACCCATTAAATTGATCTGGAACCCCTCTGCTGTGAAGAAAGGCTGGAGGGGTTGGGAGTATTCAGATGGAGAAGAGGAGGCTCTGGGGGGACTGTCTTGCAGCCTTTATATATTGAAAAGAGGCTTATAAGGAAGATGGAGAATTTTTATCAGCGCCAGGATAAGAGGCAAAGGAATAGATTTAGACTGGGTGATAGGAAGAAATTTTTTATGATGAGGGTGGGCAGGCCCTGGCACAGGGTGCCCAGAGCAGCTGTGGCTGCCCCTGGATCCCTGGAAGTGTCCAAGACCAGGTTGGATGGGGCTTGGAGCAGCCTGGGACAGTGGGACATGTCCCTGCCCATGTCATGGGATGGGGTAAGTGATCTTTGAAGGTTCCTTTCAACCCAAGCAATTCTGTGACTGTGTGAATTGAAAATCCTCTAAGGCTGGGCTGACTGGTTGATCAGCTCCTTCTGTTGGGTTTGTCTTCAAGCACTCGATGATCTCAAGGCAGGTGTTTGCTCTGGCAGGTGACACTGGGCACAAGGGGGTTTCTGAATACCCACCTCCCCCGCATGGCTCTGCTGCCTCCAGTCACTCTGGCAATGGCTGAGTTCCTGCTCTGGGAAAAGAGTGGGGAGCAGTGACCTGCTCAGGGGACAAAGCCAGTGGTGTTTGTGTCAATCCTTCAGAGCTGTCATGTCCAAAACATGATAGTCCAACCTTCACAACCGTGTCCACCCCATGCGCAGAGGGATGCAGCTGCCCTGTTGCAGAAAATAAACTGCGTGTGAAACCTTTCAGCCGATCCGTCAAAGGCAGGCTGTAGTTTTGTGTCAAAATGACTGATTTTTTTGCAGGTTGCACGTCTACTTCCTGACACGAGCCTGGAGGGAGAGACCCCCGGGCCTCCCCTTGCAGCCGTGTCTGAGGGCTGTTGGCTGGATATTCCCCTCAGGTGGAATTGTGGAATCACAGAGTATCCTGAGCTAGAAAGGACCCACCAGGATCATTCAATTCAGCCCCTGTCCCTGCCCAGACCGCCCAACAGCCCCACCCTGGGCATCCCTGGCAGCGCTGCCCAAAGGCTCCTGGAGCTCTGGCAGCCTCGGGGCCGTGCCCATTCCCTGGGGAGCCTGGGCAGTGCCAGCACCTCTGGGGGAAGAACCTTTCCTGCTCTCCAGCCTGAGCTGCCCTGGCCCAGCTCCAGCCGTTCCCTGGCTCCTGTCCCTGTCCCAGAGCAGAGCTGGAGCTGCCCCTCGGGAGGAGCTGCAGCCCCCGAGGTGTCCCCAGGCCTTCCCCGCCTCCCGCCGCAGCCCCACGCTCCCCACGCCGGGGTCCCGCCGCCCCGCGCGGCCCCTGAGGCGGGGCCCGCGCCCCCTCCCGGCCATGATGTCAGGCGGGCGGAGGAGGTGCCGCTGGCCAAATATAGCGGCGCTTCCTGGGCGGCGGGGCGGGCTCGTCCCTCCTTCCCTCCCTCCCTGCCTCCTGCCGCAGTCAATGGGGCGGCAGCGGCCGCGGCGGAGCGCAGCGCGGGCCGGGGCCGCGGGCCGGGG
>QUSF01000027.1:7392396-7445236 GCA_003676055.1 Chloebia gouldiae | reverse complement strand
CATGGGCAGCCGCGGGGCCCGGCGATGAGCGCTCCCGCGGCCGCGACCCCCCGCGCGAATATGGGCACAGCCGTGTCCAAAAGGAAGACGCTCAGGAACGAGGCCATGTCGTCCGTGGCGGCCAAAGTGAGGTGGGTGCCCCGGGCGCGGCGGGCGGTGCCTCGGGGGTCCCCGCGGTGCCGGCACCCTGCTCGCCCCCGGCCGCCTCGGGGGTCGTGCCGGGCTGGAGGAGCCGCAGACCCTCAGGACGAGCCCAGGTACCGGTGCGGGCACGACCCGGGGTTTGTGCCCCAGGGCCGTGCCGGGGCTGGGGAGGGGCAGCTGCCGGCGGGTCGCTCCCGCTGGCGGCGCGGTGCCCCCGAACGCCGCGCACTCGCCGGGGGCGGCGGGCGGCCGAGCCACCCTTGCCCCGCGCGGTCCCGCCGCTCCGGAGGGGCGCCTTGTCTCCAGAGGCGTCCCCGCCGCCGGCCCGGCCACGGCACCCGCAGCGGGGGGTTACTTGGCAAAGAGCGTGTCAGAAGTGGATTTGTCAGGGACGGGTTTTTACAGTCTTGGGGAATTCGGAAGCGCGGACAGTGTGTGCCCGGTGGTTTCTCCTCTGCTGAAATGCCGTGTGCGTGTCCGAGGGCAAAGTCAGCAGCCTCCTTCAAGGAGTCTCACTCTTTGAATGGAAAAACTGCTCTGTGAAAATCTGCACTCACCACGTCTGCTCTCGCCAGTAGTGTCCCAAGCTACTGCATGGACCATTTTAGGGATTTGGGTTCTTTACTGTGCCTGTTCTGATTTTATATTGTTCTGCAGTCTAGTATTTCACTCACTGCCTGGTCCCAGTGCTTTTGAGTATCAAGCATGGGAAATCCGAGAAAATCTATTTTCTGCTTAATAGTACTTAGATTTAAAAAGCTGTCAAAGATGAGTTTTGCCTTAGTGCCCTTTCCCAAATGAAAGGACCCTTCTCCCACGCTGCAGTGCAAGTGTCACAGCAGTCATCCAATGACTATTTGGGGGCATTGGTGCAGCTTTTTAGCTGCTCCTTCAGCACATCTGTGCCAGGGAGTAGGTCTGTCACTGTCTCTGCTTCAGCTAGACTGGCTCTTTGCTGCTGGGGAAAAATTGGGAGAAATTAAACTTTACAGCTGCATTATGTAACGCCTCCTTTGTGTTGTTAGACAAAATTGCATTAGGATAACCTGGAGTTGTGTGTAGAACTCAATCCACGTTGCTGAAAGATCTCAGTCACCTCTCTCTCTAACTCAGCATTACGGCATCTCTGCTGTGCTCAGAGGAAAGAGAAGTCTTAAGGCTTGAAGTGAAGAGATGCAAATCTGTCTGTACCTTGCCATCTGTTTGAGTTGTAAAGAAATCCATCTTTCAAACTCTGGAGTATCTCGAGGGAAAGCTCTCCAGGCAGAGCCTGCAACTTTTCCCCACGATTTGTTGCACCCTGTCCATAACCAGTAATGAAAACATGAATGCTTTCTGTGGCATCCAGAGATTTGGAAGTGGGATTCTTTGTGGTGATGTCAGCCAGGTGCGTATACAGAAATGACACGTAAAGCACCACAAGTGCTGTGATGGGGTTCTGGGAGTGGGATTAGGCAGTCACACAAACAACACACTCAGTAATTGGTAAGATTTCAAATGGTAGTGTGGGTGTTTGGGAGCGACTAATGTGTTTTGAACGTAATGACTTCTTAGCCTACACCAGGGTGGGCAGATGCTGCTCAGGTTCTGTCAGCTGTGTGGAGTCCAGGAGGTGCCTCGGTGGTTCTGGTTTGCTCCATACCTGCTGACACCTGCAGGTACAGGTTTGTGGGAGCTCTGTGGTGTCTGTGAATTGAGGTGGTTTGACCAGAAATGTTATGAGAGGGTTTGAGCTGGGGGACGTAATGCCCTTGAGGAGCATCTAGTCGCATAGGCTGTGGCACAGGACAGCTGCTTTTATGTGTCTCCCTGTCGATACCTGTGCTAGAAATTCCTGATCCAAAAATCATTTGAGGAGGTTGGCGAACTTGCTGAGGGGCTCCCTGCAGAGCCTCTTTGCATGGAGAAGGTGCTAGTGGTGACAGGTGCTGTCCATGTGCCTCCATCCTGCCGCCAGGCATGGCTCAGACCCTGCTCCCTTGGGCTCTGTCATGCTTTAGAATTCCTACAGTGGCAATGACCCACCTGCTGAAAGGTTTCCTGGAGCACACCACACACAGCTCCTCTGCTCTGCCCTGGGCTCTCCTCCATGTATCTCCCTCATCCTTATCTACAGCAAGGACTCTGTAGGACACTGGGTAAGGCTACAGAGAGACTGTTCTGTCCACCCCACAAGGGCTGGGCACTTTGGGTCACCTGTGTGGGTAGCACTGCTGCAATGGTCATGTGCTCTGTAGGTGTAGGCAGCTGGGGGATCCTGGGATTGCTTATCTGCATCTTCTGGGCTTTGTCCTGTTCATATTTGTCGTGCCTTCTCTTTAGAGAGAAACATCTCCTAGAATTCTGCTTCAAGTCCAAGTGACCATGGTGTGTATTTCTTATGGGTGGCTGGAGTGTGTGTGCACACTTGGCTGTCTTACTGAGCAAGGAGCAGGGCTTGTTTGCGGGTGTGAGTAACGGGATCCAGGCAGGAGGTGCAGGCTCTCTAGATTGTTAAATTAAAATCTCTGCAGAGCGAGGCAGGGGAGTTTCATGTCCCAGGAGCATTAATTAAGCTCCATGTGGCTTGTTGTGTGCTGGGTCTTTTAAGTAGCTTCTTACAAACTAAGGACACAATTGCTCTGTGCCAGCACTGTGGAGAGCACCCACAATACTGCTGACTTTGGTCTCCATGGTCGTCTTCTCCTGGGGGAGCTGCAGTGCCCTGCATGCCTGGGAAGGGCTGCGCTTGGTGCTGCTGTGATTGCCTCTGAAGGACTTGGATGCAAGAACTCTGTGCCAGGAGGGATTGTTTCCCCCCTGCGTGTGCTTCTATTGCCCTGCAGCTCCTGGGCCCCAGTGCTGAAGGCAGGGCTGACGCAGTTGTCCTTGAGCAGCGACCTTGGTGCTGCCCCTCCGCTGACAGCCTCTCCAGAGCCCTGGCTGTGCCTGTCTGACCTGTGCTCCTTGGCTTCCTCAGAACTTTTCCAAGGGTGCAGATGAACAAAGCCCTTCAGAGATGGGCTTTTATTGCCCTTGCTCCCTTGACACCTACGGGAAAACACTGGCACCCCAAATGAGGTAATAAATTAGATGTTTTCCTGCAGCTCTGCTTTGTGCTGGCCTACAGCTGTTCTTTGGGAGAGCGTGACAGTGAGAGCAAGCAGATGTGAGGCTTTTGCTGGGCATTCCAGAACCATCTCTTCTTGCAGTCTTTAGCACAGGAAATATTTGAGTCGAAAGTGTGGTTTGTCTTGCCCAGTTCCATGACCTTGGCATCTAGTCCAGGAGAGCCCTCAGAGGGGTAAGAATTTGGTCTAACTCCCTCTCTTCCTGCCTGGAGAGGGATGAAGAGTGGCTTTGAACACAGCATTAGTTGCTGTGAAAGGATAGGTTTTTCATTGATGAAATGTAAGTGACCATGTACCTTATCCCAGGCTTCTTACTGCATGAGTGATTTTTGGCTTAGCTTGGGGTTCTTCGTGGAGTCTAGATTCTTCTTTTCTGCTTGTGAATTATCTGATGAGTGGTATGAACTGTCTCTTTGATTGCTTTTTTCCTTAAACTTCTGCCTGCTCTTCCTCTCTTCTTCTGTCCAAATTTCATGGTCATAAATTGCTCCAATACTGTGGGGTCTCCGAGACCCATTGCTGACATCCAGTCTCCCTTTATTGAGTATGAGAATTTTAAAATTAAAATTTTCCAACTACCGTTTCTCTACATAGATATTTTAGAAAACTAGTTTTTGTCAGGGTATTGTTACTATTAGGCTTAAATAACGTAGGTGTCAACAGTCTTTAATGACTGAGCTGTTAACTGTGGCTGTGCTGGAGGTGTTCCCTTCTCTGCTTGGTGACAAGAACAGGATTGCTGCCGTAGGAGGATGTAGGTCCTGATGATGCAGGTCTCTTCTCTCCTGTATGCCTGAGATGCAGCGCTGTCAGACGCTGTCACAACAGATTCCTGCTGCAACTTCTCTGGGCATTGCTTCTGAAGGAGCATGAGAAGGTGGTGGGTGTTCTTTATTTTTCCATGTAATACTCCTGAATAGTCCAGGTTTTGCTTAGCTTGCTGCTAAATGGAGTTATCTGAGGTCTTTCTTGTATCTCTGAGTGTTTCAATCTGCATTTCTTCACTCTGTAAGTGTCTGTTTGGTGGATAAATTTATGTGCATCAGTTTCTTATAGCTGCTCATGTGCATCAAGGCCCCTTTTATCCCGTTGATGTGATTATTTCAGAGACATGAAAGCCATTCCATGCTTATTACATTGTAATTGAGATCTTTGTTATTTGGCAGCTTTGCTCCTTCGAGCAAATCTCTGTCTAGACTGTCTGTGCCTCTTCACAGTTCTCTTCCAGACCCGAGTCCAGCTCTGACATCTGAGGCACAGTGAGTTCTGGACAATGCCCCCAGAAGGGCAGCTGCCTTTGCTGCCTGTGTTGTGCTGCCCCGTCCCTCCTTCCCTCCCTGGACCTGTTCTGATGGAATGCTGGAGGAAACGCTGATGTTTTCTGAGGCTCGTCTGTGCTTGTTAGACTTAGCAGCACAGTGTGCTAGAGCCCTGCTCCCTGCTGATGTGCTTTTGTTAAATCGAGCTGTTCTGACTGTGTGACCTGCAGGTCTGGTCTGCCACTAGAATGAAAACTTCTCTCCAGATGAGTCAGGGCTAAACTTGTCCTGTCATCAGCTGAACATCTCTCAGTGCTACCTGCTCATTGGTATGCAGCTTTTGCAGTGTCATACACTCAGGGTTATAGCTCGCCGGCCCGGTGAGCTGTAAGGCGCCTTGTATTCATCTCATCTATGTGAAACAAGTTTTCTTTTTCATCTCCTGGCAGCTAAATTGTCCCAAGGTGTCTCTGCTCAGAGCCCAGTTGAAGGGGTTTATGTCCAGTGCTGCCCAGTGGTGTGAGGAGACTTGAATTCCATTGGCAGTGATACTGGAGGCAGAGCAGAGCTGAGAGAAAAGTCTGAATGTGTGACCTGTGGTAATAGATAAGAGAGAGAGGAAAGAATAGGATGAATAGAACAGCGACCATCTGTTTGAATTTTGCTCTGGCTTTATTTTGATCAAGCCGATGGGTAGCCAAGGAGAGCAGAGAAATGGCACAGTGACAATCCAGGCGAGTGCTGGTGAGCTGAGATGACTGTGAGGGCAGGGAAGGAACACAAAAGGCTTGGCAAGGGGCAAGCAGCCATTAGGAGCAAGTGTGGCCATCAGAGTCCCCTTGGCAAAGGGCATGTGCAGACATCTGCGGGAGATCCGCTGAGGCATGGCCAAGGAGAAGCCGATGGCACTCGGGAAGCAGGCATGTAGAAGGGAACCACTGAGATAACAGGCAGGATAATTAGTGTGAAGTTTCGGGTGTAATTGGCTGGAAACCCCCCGTTGCACGCTGTGCTGTGTTCGCCGGGGCTGGAGAGCTGTGCCCACATGTCCACGTTTGTTTGCTCTTGTGTTGGCCTGAAGGGTCTGAGAGGCACCGGGTGGAATGGCCAGGACAGAGCTGCAGGTTCAGCCAGGGCAGGGAGCAATGCTTTTGGGCAATGGCCAGCTGTGCTTCTGACCTGCACGAGAGCTCTGGGTATGGCCTGATCTCTGGGAATGACCTGTTCTCTAGGAGCTCTGGCACCTGGGATTGTACCATCCACCCTCTTCTGCCTAGGGAAATGCAAGTGAGGTCAGAGACACTGCAGCACCTTCCAGCTCGAGCTCTTGCTGAGTGACACGCTTTCACCATGAATAGGGTAGGCTGGAGGACAGCAGTGCTTCTCTGGCTCTGTCTTAGCTACTTATCAATTTTGGTCTTAGGAAATGCTTTGTACTGGTTTTTTGAGCCCGTGGTTTGCAAGCTAAAGGTGAAGTGTTGGTTCATATTTTCAGACGGACGAAACAGCTTCGGGCATTGGCAAAGAGATGAATGGAGACAGTGACAGATGAATTTGGAGCTCGTGGAGCTTTTGAACTAGTTAGAGATTTATCATCATATTTCAGCATTTTTTTGTGTAAATCACCATGTTCTCTCACTAATAATTTACCTGAGAACTTGCTTGCTATTATTTTTTCTACATGGAATGACTGCTGATGCAAAAGAGAAGCTTCTAAGTTTTTCCCAGTGGTCTAAGTGCATGCCCTGTTTGTGAATAGTGTTAGTGATGATTCACAAATAACAAAACATTTCCATGGGAAGCCTTAGAGTCCCAGAAGTTTTGGTGGAGAAGATCTTGGAATCTCATGCCCAGCCATCATACTAAGGCAGTGCTGTTGCCAGTGGTGTGCAAGATCAGCCGTAGATTTTGCTGAGCTTTAACCACCTCTGAGATGGAGTACAGGAGTAGCTCAGGAATTTCCTTGCAGCTGAGTAGCCTAATGTTAAAATCATAGAACTGTTAAGGTTCAAAAAGACCTCCAAGGTCAATGAGTCCAACTGCAAACCAAACCGTGCCACATCTACCACTAAACCATGTCCCCAAGTGCCACATCCCCACTTCCAGGGATTTTGAGTCAGCCACTTCCCTGAAGCCACTTCCCTGAAGCCACACTTCAGTTCCCAATTTCGCATTTGTATGTTGCTCCAGGGTCAAGTCCTGCTTTTTGCCTGGGCAGAAAGGTTGTGGGTGCCAGGAGCATCCATGAGGTGCTTGTCCTCCTGGATGGGTGAACCACGATGGTCACACCTTTGCTCTTCACAGCAGGGACTGTGGGCTGGTTGTAGAGCTCCCCATGTGACAGAGGCTCCTTGTGAGATATTAAGCACTGGGGAGGACAGTTTGGGCAGCTGCCACCTGAAGCCGGTGTCTAAAGGTGCAGCCTCAAACTGAACACGTAGGAGTCCAAAAACAAGGAAAACTTCAGCATTGTCTGTTAGTATGAAATTATGCAGGAGCTTAATCCTTTTTTCTTGACCAGCTATGCTGCTCCAAAGCATTTTACATTTTACTGTGCTGAAATTTAGTCCCGGTGAGATTAAATTACTCTTTCTTCATTGTTCATATTGATCCTGTGTTGCTGGCTGTGGATGACAAATGGACTTCCCACTCCTTCCAGCCCAAGTCACTCTGGGAAGTGCATTGGAGCCTTTTAACCTTTTCTCCTCTGGGAGGTGGTGCATAAAAGCAGTGGGGAAGATCCTGGCTACACAAGTTGGCATATGCAAAGCAGAAGGTGGCTTTGGAGGTCAAAGCCATTTTTCACTTAGATATCTAATGGCCATTATGAGCCTTTTGCAGCAGCTTGAACTGGAGAGGATGTGCTGAGGCTGAGCACCTGAAGGAGGTGGACAGTGGGTGTGATGCCTCGATGTGGATAGTCTTCTCTGTTGTAGCAAATCCTGTCCTTCCCCAGGAGATGCTGTTGTGCTTGGCTGAGGGTGCTCAGCTCTGGGTTGCTTGTCTTAGCTTGGCTTGCCAAGGAGGTGGGGTGGCTGTTTCACCTCCCTCTTTGCCAGTTTCCACCCTGGGCTGCCCAGCTACCGACCTTGGAGAGATTGTTCTACAAACCTGGGGAATATGGATGGCTGAGGAAAACCTGGCTCTAGTATTGGCTCTCTTGAGTCACAGATCTGTTAGATACAGGAGAGCAAGCACAGCACCAGGACATCACAAATGCCCTGGCAGTTGGAGCCTGGAGGTTACTGTACTCCATGCCTTGACCAAGGTTTCCTTTCCCGTGTGAGTTGCAAGCAAAAAGCTCTTCCCTGGTTGGAATATTCATAGGTTTGCTCTCTTACGTAGGCCTGGATGTGTGATAAGGGTTGAGCTCACCCTGCTTGCTTGATTCTTAATATATTCCAGTAAAATCTCGGTCATCCACAGGACTGGAATCCATCAGAGAAGCAGGAACTGCTTTTGTGGGAGGTTGTGGGTGACTCTCAAATAAGCTTGTCCAGTAATGCAAATACTGACATAGCTGGGGCTTGGGAACTTAGGGTTCAGGTAGGTAAAATGGGCATTAGCATCCACATCTGAGCTGTGATGGCTCCCAGCTGGGAGCTTTCAGGACCTGTAGGAGCCTGGAGTGGTGGTTGGCTCTGGGGTGGAGATGCCTCCTTCCTGGGCTGCCAAGAGGGGCTTAACTCAGTGGGGCTGGAGACAGTGAGCCAGTTCCTGTGTGCATCACAGATTTCATGCAGGTGCATTTCAATTCTGTTTTTTCATTTTTATTATAGAAAAGCTAAAGCCTAAACTAGTCCAGCTCTGTTTCCCCCTTTGGCCAGGGAAACACTGATGTTCCACCAGAACCACTGGAATCCCAGTGTGTAATGAGGAAGCCTCTTTGCTCTGGCAGTGAATTTCCACGGGTGTCACCTGAAGCTGAGGGAATGGCAGCTGCAGGAGCACAGCAGTGTGTTGGTATTGAACTGTTCCTTCTTTCCTTGGCCTTTAAGCATCTCAAATCTCTTTCTTTCTCTCCTTGGCTGCCTCCTGATGCTGGGACACAGAGCGGCGAGGGCTTTTGGAGAATACCTGTCACAAAACCATCCTGAAGGCAGAAATGGCTCAGGTAAGAGAGCTGATGTGCCTTGTTTATGCCCATGGTGTGCCTGCACCTATGGTTAATAGCCTTAGAATGAAAGTACATTTATTTATCTGTCATAAACAGAGTGAGAGCTCAGCAGCAGAGAAGCGGGAGGAGTTGCCCCTAAGGAGAAAAGGCAGTTTGGTGGCCCAAGGATGGGTGGGTGTTGCAGCAGGGGCGTGGCTGCTCCCTGCGGGCTCTGCAGTCCCAGTCACCGGCAGGGACACACAGCGCTGACACGGGGCTTGGGGTGGGGCAGGATGGATTTATTATTCCTGGGCTCCCAGAAAGACTGGGGGGGGCGGGGGTGAACAGAAGTTTTATGCAGCAGCTCAGGAGCAGGGGTGTAGGAAAG
The DNA here is from genome assembly GCA_003676055.1 of Chloebia gouldiae. NCBI lineage: Eukaryota > Metazoa > Chordata > Aves > Passeriformes > Passeridae > Chloebia > Chloebia gouldiae. Next base: position 7,436,239 of record QUSF01000027.1, on the reverse strand, counting down.
TGAACCAATGAGGATTTGGTAAGAGAGGAGTATAAGGTGGGGCAAATAGCTTATGAGCCTACCAGGGAAAATGGGGGGTGGGGGGGAATAATATAAAGTAACAAATGGGGTGTCGCGGGCAACGAGACACACACAGAACTCTCTGGAGAAAGGCATGAGGATAGGGAGGATTGACAACTCGGAAGGGAGGAACTTAGGGAAGGGCTTGGGAAAAGGGAGGGGATTAGGGAGGAGAACAGGGGGCAAACATGGATTCAAAGCAAAACACACCACAACAGGTGGGCTGCGGGGATGAGTTCAGTTAGGGGACAAGTGCCCTGTCATAAATTCACCCCTGCAGCTGATGTCCTTAGGAGAAATTGCAGCTGCACAAGGCTTCTGCACTGGTTTGTGACTCCTCGGTCTTGCTTTCACCCGGGTATAAAAAACAGGTGAGTTATATTCTGATCACTGGTGTAAATCCTTGCTGGCAGAAGTGACATCAGGATTTATTCCAGGGGTTTGCTTCCACAGGAGTTAAACTGAGATTTGTCTAGGTGAGGGCACTACATGTGCTCGCTAATGTGTCAGTATTTTCCATGTAGATATTGTCCCCATCAGCTTATCATGAGTTCTGCCTGATGGGCAGGAGAGCACAGGATAAACTCACCTGACTTATAACAGGGCTGTGTATTCTTTTTGACAAAAAAAAAATATTGTGCAGGCAGTTAATTCATTGTAAAACCTACAGAAAATCCTGTGGAATCCACAGAAAGTCTGTGTAAAAAAGCAAAAAAAATAGTTCTGTGCTGTTGTGCAGGGGACAAAGTTATTAAATAGAATGTAATGTAAAGTGATGTTATCATTTTAGGTAAGCTATGTGTGTTTAAGCCTGTTTAGGAGATGCCTCTTGCTCTAAGAGCAGTCACACAGTTATGGCAGCCAGCTGAGTACTTTCCTTTTGTCTTGGACCTGTTCTAATGACCTTCAAGTTGTCCTTGGCTGAATTGTACTAATGTTGTGAATGGAAAGGTTCTAAGACAATGTACTGAGGTTTTCATGGATTCCTTTCATGAAGAACTCCAGGGAGACTTTAATACTTGGTCTAAGAACACCACATGGAGTTTGGAAGGGAAGGGGAGAGAAATGCTGGGGTTTGGTGCAAACCTTTTTTTTGTTCTTTCCATTCTGGCCACTTCTGCAGCTGCTTCTGTCATCTGCCAGTCCTTTTTGCAGCCACCCACCCCAGCTTTCAACAGGAAGAAGTGTTGGCTATTGCTCATTTTGTAGTGCCTTTGTAGTACCTGTGGGATCATGTAGGGGCCAGGCAGGGAATATCTGATGGAGACAAGAGGGAATTGCAGATCTGTTCAGGTGCCTGAGGTCTGGGCAGCCCTGGTCAGATCCAGGGAGTGGGAGCCTCTCTGATATGCACTTAAAAAGCTGCTGTTTAACTCATCCTTGGGGTGCTCCTGGTTTCTCTGACTAGAGCATGGAAATGGAGCTGATGTGACTCCTGGATCATGTGCCACAGCCAGGCTCCCCAGAGCAGCATTTCAGCCCTGTCTGTGCTTGTGACATCCATAAGCTCCCTGGGGAAGCGTTTTTACCCACTGCCCATTGGTGTATCAGCCTTGAGATTGTTTTTGAATCCAGGAGAATTTAGTTGCTGCAGGCAAGAATGAAGTCATGAGAAACACATTTGGAAATACCACAATACTTATGGGATCCTTAAGTATTCACTTGGAAAGGAATAAAATTCCCTAGAAATTACTCTAAATTCTGAGGAAGAGGGGAGGGAAAAAAAGAATCGTCATTTTTAAGTCATCCTTTGAAATTCTGCAATGTATAACTTAACACAGTCTGTAACACTTCTTTATAAATAACCCCAGTAGGAAGGTTGCTATCCAATAAAAAACACTGCAAGTAGAAAATCTGGCTCCTTTTAGTTTGTCCCAGCAGCCTGATCACAGGGAAGTCACATCTTTCCTTCCTGCAGAAATTCCATCTCAGGATCACTTGTGCAAGTTCTGGAGGCTTCCTTCACCTTTGGCTGGGCAGGGTGCTGGAGCTGCAGCATGAGCTGCCACCCAGTGACTCCAGGGAAGCAAAGGAAGGGTTCTGCTGCAGAAGGTGAAGGCATAGCACAGATCCAGAGGGACCAAACTGGCTCCAGCTCCTCAGAGAGCAGGCAGAGGCCTTGTCAGCAGGGAGAACCACCTGCATGCTGTGGTTGAATTCCCGCTTGCATGTGTTGGTCCTGAAAGCTCAGTGCTCCAAAGAATTGAGTCCTTAGTGCCTGTATGTGTCTGTCAATTCTGAGCTTTCACCTTGAGTGTTGTACCTGGTGGGACAAGCCTGTTTCTGCTGTCATAACCCCAGCTGTGCATCCAGGTGCTCCCTGCACTGCCAGCAGACTGAGCTGGGATGAAGGCTCTGGCCTAAATGTGACTGGAAGGAGGCAAGCCTTGCTTCAGCCCAGAAAAAAAATTGTTTAAGAAATGTTTAGTCACTGATGAATGCAGTGAGACAAAGGTGGTGTGGATTTTGAGGAGCAGGAAAGTGGTAGAGCCAGCAATGGGACAATAAAGGCATAAATGGAGGAGGGAAGGGCAGGATTCCCCATTTCTGGACCCAAGAGCTAGAACCCTTCTCTGTCCCTCTGCAGGGCAATCCTCATGCAGAAAATGAGGCAGGTGTGAATCTTTGGTGCGTTATCTGCTGGTTCAGCTCCTTGGCAGAGCAGTGAAGCTCTGACACCCCAGGCAACCCCTGGAGATCCATGGAGACATGGAGGGAGATGCCAAGTGTGTAGACACTGCCCCAACTTGCTCACTTCTGCTGCACTTTCTTCTTTGAGGATTGTCCATTTCAGTTTGCCTTTTTTTATCTTTTTAGTCCCTTGGCTTCAAGGAAAGGAAAAGATATAATGGCTTCTGCATCCCTCATAACGTCACATTGCACAGCTGATCAAAGAGCTGCTTCTTCAGTCGTAACTTCTATTTGTGCTGGCTCCTCTGGAGAGCTTGTGTGTTTGTGTGTAGCAGAATGTCTTGGAGAAACTGGGGAGTAGTAATGAAGAGCTGCAGAGGGATTGTAGATCAGCAGGACAGGTCAGCTGCCTCTTCCAAGGGCTGAGTTATGTGCAAGGCTGTGTTTGCCTTCTGCTTTCAGTAAAAGTGGAGTGTGCATGCTCTGCTTGCTTTCCTGGGGCAGTGTGGAGCTGCATGAGGTAGAGAGGCTTGCAGGTGTTGCAGGGTGTACCTGTGAGGAAGAAAGGTGGGGGGGAGCATTTGCTGGTTACAGCTTCTGATTCTTCCTGATGTGAGGGCCAAGAACTTCACGGCTCAGAAATGTTGTATGACTATTCCTACGCAACTCTCCTGTGTCTTATTTTCGAAGAGATTTTTCCCAGGTGATTGGGGAGGTACATTTACCTCTCCTCTCACAAAACTCAGAGGTTTTGTCAGGGATGAGGACCATGCAGAGTTTTCTTCCCTTTGTTTCCCTTTTGGAACAGGGCAGTGGCCTGGTGGTGGGGTATGAACACAGAGGATGGAGGGGTTGTCCCTTTGGGATTACTCAGATTTTTTTTCCCCCTGGTCTTTAAAATATTTTGAGGAATTAGAAAGAAAGGGAGGGTTGGACTCTGCTGCAGGTGACAGGATATGGATGTGTTGAGGGAGCTGGTGCCAGGGTGGTGATGCATCTCCTGCTCTCGTCCTGCCTCTGTTAATTGCTGGCTTATTTATGCAGGCTGGAGGTCTGGGAAGGTTCCCATGAAGAGCACTCTGCCACATTCAGCATTCATTCTGCCTCCAAGGCTCTGGCCAGAGTCTTTGCTGACTATTGTAGCTTTCTGGTACGTTTTAAAGTAGAAGTGGGCATCCCTTGGGACAGACTTAGAGGAAAGATACAGAAAGGAATTAAAATGTGAAAGGGAAGAGTAAAAAAGCTGCAGAGAATAAGGCATGGAATAAGTAATCACTCAGTCTTACAGAGCTTATGGAATTTTGGACATTCTCCAGCTTAGGTGTCAGAGGCCCCACACTGAGATAAAGCACATTAGATTTTATCTCCATGTTCTGGAACTGTGAGAAGAAAAGGTACCAGGACATGGGGCAGTGACATTGAAAAGGACAGCAAGCAGAGCCTTTGAGAAATTCCCTTCTGTCTGGGGAAGCAGGGATCCATCCTGGTGAGCTGGGATTCAGATACAAGGATTGCGAGGGAGCTGTGGGAGTATTTTCCTGTTTTTAAATCTGTTTTGCTCAGTGGGGTTATTGGGAGGGCAGCTGGAGTGGGGGGCTGTAGAATGCAGCACTGGGCTGCCTACTGTGACCAGCTGCTCTGGGCAAGGTGTGGGAAAGGTTTTGGAAACAAGACAGAGAGAGAGAGAGAGAGATCAAATACAAGGTGTCCTTGGTGCTACAGAGGTGATGGGCCTTGGGCAGGAACTGTCTAGCAGGCCTTGAGCCAAATTCTCCATGGCTTCTGCTAAAGCATCATGGCTACTGGTTTGCAGCAGGACAAACCAAAGGGGGTGCTTACCTGAAACTAGAAACTTCTTTTTAAGCTCAAAAAAAGTAATCTTTGTGTATTTCCTTTGGTTGTTTTTTTTTTGTTTTTGCTTGTTTGTTTGTTTTTTTTTGCATGATGCATGATTTTGGATGATTTTTCAGTCATCAGTGTGTGTGTGTAAGGAGAAGAGGGCCCTTGTGAGCTTCCCCAAGCCAAGTGGCAGTGGGGAGGGGTGACAGGAGCAAAACCATGTTTGTGTGCCTGTGCTGGGTGTGGAGTCACCACTGGATCAGTCACTTGTGTTTGGAGCCTGGGCTTTGGCTGCGAGTGTGTGTGGGGGGAGCAGCCAGGCACGGAGGAGCTTCCTGATGCTGCCAGAAACTGGCCTGGGGTTAGAGAAACCCCAAGTGAAGCTTCACAGCTGCTTCAGGCTGAATAACTTTTGAGCTGAGCTTCTTATGCCACCAGCAAGTAAAGGTGCAGCTCTGCAGTGCTCTGAGAGGACCATTCCATGTCCTGGGTTCAGACTGTGGAGCAGCCAGCCCAGCCTGGTTCAGAGTAAGCACCAGATTGGCCTTTTTCTCTAGAGGATGTTTGTCGTGTCCCCAGGACAGACCCAGCAGTGCAGCTGGTCCTGCTTTCTGTGTATCCTCTGCTGATGAGGTGGAGGTGGCCTTTTTGGGAAAAGCCTGTGCTGTGGAGGGTGCCTGAGGTGGTAGGTGGCCTGAGCGCAGGACAAAGCAGAGTTATAAAATCTCATCTCTGAGGGCTTCAGGCCTCTTGTAGCATCAGCCAGTGCAAGGATGGTGTGGGTGTATCCTGAAACTTGCTGTGGAATATGTTGTTGGCTTATAAAGGGAACAAAGACGTAGGTCACGGTGTTACCATGGAGATACTGAGACCGGTGATGGAGCTGCCACTTGCTCCTTTGGGTTGTGTCTCACAGTAGCAATTTAATCTATTCACATTAATGTTACAGGCCAGACTAAAAGGTTACTGACCTATGAGATGCCAGGTCAATGCTATCTTGAGTTCGTTTGTTTTCGAAAGCCATTTGAGCAGGGAGGAGTAATTGGAACCATTTCGTCATAGTCAAGTGACCTTCTGGTTTCTCAGAGCAGCTCCCTTCCAGCAGCAGCCTTTGCCTGTTCCCTGTGGCTTTGCAAGGAAGTGTGTGATGTTCCCTCCTCAGGAACAGTGGGGTCAGGGTGCCCAGTAAAGTCATGGTGGGGCTGGCTTGGTCAGGCCTCAGGTAACGCATAGTGAACACTGTGCAGGTCCTTGTGCACAGCTCAGAAAAGACAAGGAGCTGCTGGAGAGGCTGCAAAGGTGTTGAGGGGTCTGGAGCATCTCGCATTTGATGAGAGACTGCAGGAGCTGGGTGTGGTTAGTCTGGAGCAGAGAAGTCTCAGATGGGGTCTGATTAGTGCACATAAATATCTCCAAGGGGTGTCTGAGGATGGTGCCAGTGACAGGACAGGGAGCAATGGCCATAAACTGAAACACAAGAAGTTCCACCTCAACATGAGGAAGGGAAAAAGAGCTCTGGATCAGGTGCCTGGGGAGGGTGTGGAGTCTCCCTCTCTGGAGACATCCCAAACCCACCTGAACATGTTCCTGTGTCACCTGTTCCAGGTGACCCTGCCTTGGCAGGGACTTGGACTGGTTGATCTTCAGAGATCCCTTCCAATGCCAGCTATTCTGTGATTCCATCTACTCGTCTGGCTTCGAAGCTATTGCATGGCTGAAATGCCACTGTGACTTTTTTTTTATTGTTGTATCTTCCCTTTTGATATCCCTGCCTCATGCTTCAGTAACTTGAAAAAGATTCCTGTTCTTCCCATGACTATTTCTTGATCATGTTTCAGCCCAGAGCCCAGCAAGGTGGGCTGCCTGTCCTGTGCCAAGGGTCACATTATTGGGAGAAGAGAGCTGGCATGGGAAGAAGCTCTGCATTACATTTCTGAAAGGGACCTGTCAGCACAACTGAGGGGCAGCGACAGGCATGTGGGAGGTCTTGGAATTGAGATTGCAAGAGAAACTTCTCAGCTGTGCCATTTGAATGGCTGTTACAGGTTTTGCAGCGCCCTCAGCTCTGGCCAGAGCTCCTCTCTGCTCCCCTCACTGAGGGAATCAGCTGGATTCCTCCTGGTGCAAGGTAGAAACATCATTAACTTCATTCCTATTTCTGTGAACAAACCCATGTACCTACACCCAAAAACTTTCCATTCATCTTCAGTGACTGTGGCAGTTCTTTGATTTGAAGTTGGAACTTGTCATAAACATCAGGTCCAGAGAGTTCCAGCTGAGGAGGAACAGGGAAGAAAGAACTGTCTCTCTGAATTTTTTTTTTTTTTTTTTTTTTTGCTGAGATGATAGATGTTGTTTTAATAGGGTTTATCTGGATTCCCCTTTGCCACTTTGCTTCTGATGGTGGAGCGGAGGCTTTAAATCTGATGTGCTTTAATCATCAGTTTAGCTGCTAAATACAGGAATAAATTTAGACCTTCTGTCTGTGCCTTGTGGCTATATTCTGCCTTGATTTATAAACTTCTCATCCCAGGGGGTGAGAAGACAAGGCAGTCTGCAGCAGATAGGAGCTGGCTCCACAGTTGTGGATGGGCATCAGTCAGGTGGGGCTGATCCTGGTGTGTTCCCTGCTCTGGAGAAATGTGGCAGTGAAAGGAAAATGTGCAAGCCCTTTCTCAGAGTGAGTGCTCAAGCTAGAGTTACTGAATGAGAAAGGATGTATTGTAAGTATCTAGTACTAATAAATGCCTAATTATCAGGAACTACTTGTACTGAGAATGTGGGTTCTTTTTTTCCCAAGACACTGCCAGTTGCCCAGCACAGATTATCACTGCTGTCAGTTTTTTGTCATGCATGTGCCCTGTCTTGGGCAGTCTTGTGTGGAGCATGAAGAAAGAAGTGTCAGACAGGAGCAAGTGAAGCCAAAAAGACAAAAGGTTGTATGTTCACATAATGAACTGGGTGAGTAGCGGTTTGGCCCTCAGGACTGGATGTCAAGCCCAGCTGGACTTGGCCCAGGTGGGCAGGGAAGTGATGGAAATGCCACCTGGATGTTTCTGGTGTCAATGGACACAATTTCTACAGATAAAGCACACTGGTCTTCTTCCTTTCGTCTTGCTGCTCAGTTCCTCGTGCATGTAGAGCAAGAATCAAGGTGAAAAGAACCTGAGGAACGTGATTTATCTGGTCCTAAGCAGCTTTGCAGCTGTGAGACACAGGTGTTGCTGCTGAAGGCAGCAGGTGGGGGAGCAGAGTCGTTCCCAGGGCAGCTCGGCGCAGTGAGGGGAGGGAGCTGTGCCAGGCTGCCCCGTCACGCTGGCCGGGGCTGCCGTGGCAGGTGGATGGAGCAGCTGGGAGTGGGAGAGGTGGCAAGAGCCATGTGAAAATGAAAAAAGGGAGCAGCAGCTCGAGGCGAGGGTGTTAACAGCAGCCTGCTGCAGCTGACTCCAGAAGGCAGCTCCAGTCATTGCTGAGCTCCTGTGAGTGTCCCTTGGTTCTCCTCACCCAATATCCCTGTGGCTCAGCTCTAATCCAGCATTGATTTCTGGACCAACCCGACTTCTTTCCTAGCAGAAGCAAATTACTCACCTCAAATGCGATTGTGCAGCAGGTGTAGTGCTTTGGCACCTGAATCCTGTTCACTGCAAGCACAGACAAGGGTCATTGGTCACGTTTCAGGGCTGCTGGTGTGTGTGACCTCATGTATGTGAATGCACAGACTCTTGAAATGGTGTGGATTCTGTTCTACAAGCCAGTAATTCATTATGATGGATGTTCAAATCTCTTTTCCTTCCACACTATTTTTTTTTCTGTAGATCAGTTGTTTATTAATGACTACTCTTGAATAAAGCTTCATATTCCCTTTGCATGTGAAGTTGCTTCTCCAGTATGTAATTACTGAAGGTGCTAAATTGAATGAAAATGAATTATCCAATTGTCTTACAAAAAGAAAGCTGGCAGCCCTTTGTAGTGTAGATCACAAAAACTCTTACATATATATACAAGTGAAAACACCTTGAGGAGGGGGCAAGTAAGGTAGGAAGAAAGATTTATCCTCACATTTTGCCTGCTAGATTAGGTAGGTAGTTTATGTCATATATATCTGGTCAATCCTGCCAGGATTTCAGTAAAAAATTTACTCTTACTTGAAACCAGTCATGGTCCCCTGAAATGTCTGTAAATTCTATGGAGCTGAATAAACCTCACTGCTTATAAAACAGAGATTGGAATGTGTCTCTTTGCTCTTGTGATCATCAGCATTTTCAGGCATATTATGCTTTGGGGATTTGATTTTTCCATTTAGCCACAGATCACAGGGCTCAGGAATTCCTGGATCTCTGAATACCAGAGCTGTCAGTGTGTGAGTGAAGGTGACACTCCTGTGTGCTCCCTCTGAGGAGGCTGTGCATCTCCCATACAAGTATCAGTTTCAGGAGGAACAGGGGCAGCTGTCAGCCACGATTTTGTGGTGTCTTAAGAAATCTGTAGCGTCACTGTGCCCACACAGATTAGTAAATTTGACAAGCTGAGATGAGTACTTAGAGCTGGCCTTTGTTTTTAATTTTAAAAATGGTTTGCTTGGCACTATTAGTGAGCAGAGATCTTGGCAGATCTCAGGGAGTTGTTTCGTGGTGTTTTCCCAAGACATGCCCACTCTAGAGCACAGTTAATCCTGGAGCTGGGGAGGATCTGAGCTGCTGGAGAGCAGATGTGGGGGACCTGCTGTCTCTTGAGAGGTGACATGTGGTTTGAGGGACTCTGGGGCTTGTGACCACTCTCTGCACTGTTCTCTGATGCTGTACCCTGCAGGTGGGTGCAGGCTTTGGAATGACAGCCTGTGGAGCACCTTCTTCTGCTGGAATGGCCCTTATTGTCCATCAGGCTCCTCCTGGAGCAGGTACTTACCACGGGGCAAAGTAGAGCCCTGCCAGCCTTTCACGTTACCTGGGCAGTATCTGAGGGGCACTACCCCTCACTACACCTGGACATGGATTTTTGACTTCATCTGAAGCCTGGACAGAGCATCAGCTGCAGGTTCAAAAGGCACAGCTCTTTCTTCACGACTCCTACAGTGTCTCCTCCTGGCCAGCTCCAGTATCCAGAGACTGTGAGGAATACAAATGAAAGGAAACCTGACTTGTGTCAGCCTGAGCAGCCCTGACAGTCACTTACTGAGCAGAGTGGCCAGAGACTGATTTATTTCCTAGTGGTTCTGGAGGAAGTTGTTTCTCAAGCAGAAAAATGAGACAAGGGTGACACCCTGTACCAGTACTAGCTCAGTTCTGGTTGCAGACAGAGGAGGGGGAGAGCCCTGGGAAATGTGAGCATTTTCCAGGATGGATTTCAGATTCAAAAGCTGATTGTGTATGGCCTCAGCTTGGAAGGGCTCCTTTCAGAGGGGCCCAGGAGCACTTCATGGGCAGCAGAATGTGGCAGCAGTGAAAGGTCCGTGTTACACGCATACACCATCACTCTTTCAAGAGGTCGTTCTCCTCTCCCTCCTTCATGGCCAGTTGCAAGGTAGCCAAGCCATCAAATTGTGGATGTGTTCTTCCAGGTCATCACTCAGTAGCTGAAGAAGTTATATTCCATAATTATCTACTGAAGTAAAGGCTTAGGTTTGCTTTCTGCCTCTGTTTTAAGTGCTTCTGCCTGTGCTGGACACTAATGATTTCATTTTTTGGGTAGCAGTCACATAAATAAAGCATTCCCTGCTGAGCCTTTTTGCCAGTCCCTGAGCTGCTTCCCATCTGAAGGGAAGTGTAAGAGGTAATTAACATCCACTTGAAAAAGGATTAGCAGGTGGGTGGGAGCTACTGTTGGGTTCATGCATGGAATTGCCATGGAAATGCTGAGATTTCCTGGCACTTCATCCAGTGTGTGGGCTCCAAAGATAGTTGCACTCATGGGCCTCTCTCCTTTGGATCTTCCTACCCTGCAAAGGGAGCGGCGGTGTTTTCTTTCAGGACAGCTCCCACGGGCTGAGCCGTGGCCATCTGTGAGACCGGGGCGTGCCGGGAGCGGGGTGCTGTGCTGCAGCTGGCAGCTGAAGTCCTGCTACACATCTTTCGTGTCAAACCACCTGGTGGAAAATCAGGAGGGGGAAATAACCCAAACAAACCTTGTTGGTTTGCCCCTTTGCCAGTGTTCTGAAAGAACTTAATGTGCCAAACACTCAGAGTTTGGCACTTGGAGAAGGTGGTGCTGGTCCTTGTCCTGCGGACTGTGACCAGCGCTGTAGCCCTCGTGTGGCTAAACGGGGCTGCAGCTGAACCAGGGCTGTCATCACGGCAGCATTTTCAGGCTGTGCAATGAGACCTGCATTTGCTGCTGGGGTTGTTGGGTGACACATGTGAGAAATCTCTCTCATTTCAATGCCTGCTCTGGAGGTCTAGAAGGTGGCGGTGGGCACACATTCATCTGAATGGTTCCTGCGGGGATCTCCTGTATCTGTCTCCCCTACAGAGCAGTAGCAAAGAGCCTCCTGAATTTGCCCGTGTCTGTGGGGCTTTGCTTTAAGGAAAATGTGCCTTTTCACATTTCAGATCACCTGCTAGCAGACTCCTACATCGGGCAGGAGGACTCCCCTGAGATGCAGCAGGTGGCTCAGAACAAGCGCAGGCTCTCGGTCATCTCGGACGGCAAATTCGAGAGGAGCTTCACCGAGGAGCAGGCGGAGAAGATGCCGAGCGAGGGCCCCAAGCCACGAGTCTACACCATCTCTGGTGAGAGGCCGATGCTGTCGGAGCACGAGAATGACAGCATGGAACTGGTGGTGATGAAGGGGGCTGCCCACGAGGAGTGTCACCACGGCCACCACGCGCACGGCGCCGGCGGCTCGCACGGCGTCCGGCACTGCAAGGCCTGGCCGGGCGGCCGCCAGGGCTCCAAGGAGTGCCCCAACTGCTCCAGGCTGGCTGCCCCTTCCCAGCAGTCCATTGAGCTGGAGCAGCACCCACCTGGCGAGGCTGGGTGGCACAGGAAAAGGCTGGAGAGGATGTACAGTGTCGATCGGGTGTCTGGTAAGTGAGTGCTGGGTGGTTCTTGTTGTGTTGAGGACGGGTGAATAAAGTGATCTATGGACTCTAAGGTCTCAGAAGGTAAATTGCAAAGTTTATTAGAAACTACACAGTTTTTTAATAGACAGTTATGATAAAGGTGGACTTGACTGGTTTTTAATGAATACTCTTCACACTATTGGTTAATTAGGAACAGCATCCTTCTTGTAAACATTTTACAATTAATAACACATTCAAAACATCAGCTGAAGGAATGTTTTAATTCTTTCTCTGAGCTTTCTCCAAACTTCCCAGAGGAATGTCTGGGAAAGTTTATCTGACTCTGTCCCTCTGACCAGACCGTCAGCCACCACACCGGGCGACACGAAAGGTGGCACCGATCTCATCCCAGCACAGGGGTTTTGATCCTGGGCCCTTCTGGTACCGTGGGGCAGCATTCCTGGAAAGGGATTGTTAAAGGAGGAGTTTGCAATAAGCTGAGCTCAGTTGGAGGCCAGCTCATCCTAGCTCCTGGTCATCACTGGCTGCTCTGGGTGGTTTTCATTACTTCATGCAGTTCAATGAGCTCCTTTTCTGTGGAGGAAGGGCAAAAGAGGAAGGACTCTGTCAAAACCCTGCATCCGTGCTCATCCCAGAGGCAGTTCAGAGCAGGATCCTCTCTCTGTCTCATGCTGGGCAGGGGAAATCTTTGTGAACTGCTCTGCGGAAGCCTCAAGTGATGGTGTTCTGTATTTTGGTGTGTTCCCAAATTCTTGTTTGCAGGGCTGGAAGCTAAGTAGTGCCACCTCATGGGCTTCCTACAAATACTAGCAAGTAACACAGTGTTGCACTTTCTTCCCTCCTTTTTTCCCTGCTCACTGCTCTCAGGGAATAGAGCCTGTAATTATTCCATTCCATTAAAGAAAAACTTTAAAAACTGAACCATTAATCAAATATATGTCACAGTCTGGGTACTTTGAATTAGAAACTGATGTGCAATCCATCTTTGCCTGTATGTGGCTGGCAAAGAGTCTGGCATAATTTGTCTGATTTTTTCTGTAAACACACATCAAGGCATTTAGAGGACAGAGTCTGGCTAAAGGTCAGGGTTTTCTCCTAGAAAAGAAACTGTGTATAAGGACTGTGGAGATCAAGCTGTCCAGCTTCCCTGGGTTCACAGTTTTCTGAGAAATACTGCAGTGATGTTTACCACAGGTAAAATCATCAAAGGTTTGGATCCTGGACCGTATTTTCGTGCCTAGATACCTGAAATTATGTGGCTACATGAATATATGGCTTAAACTAAAGAATAGTAATGAAAAAATAGCTGATTATGAAATGTGTGGAAAAACTGCAGCCCCGTAAAATCATGTGCATGATTTTTAAGCATTGTTCCTCTGTTCCCTGGGACTTTTTGGGCTTCACATCAGACACTACATGTGCCCCATATGAGCTCCTGTGAAAAAAAATGAGTTTTATCCCAGCCCCGACCGGCACACCTGAACAAATCAGAATTGCACTGTGGGAGTGAAGAAAGTTACTTGATACAAAAGAAGGGGAAAGCTCCACATCATTAATGGAGGGGTTTAACTCCTCATAGCTGGAGCTGTGTTTGCTGGAAAACATGTGCTGGCAATTCCTGCAAGAGATGCTGTTACTGGGCCTTGGAATTCAGTGTCTGTTTTCAGCCAGGCAGCCACTTTCATTGGGTCCAGTCATCAGTGTGGAGTGGATATTGTCTTATGAAAATGTGTCAGAGTAGTTACTTAATGGGAACAAAGTGGCCAGTGCAGGACCTGTGGGTGCCCCCATGGGCATTCCCTGTTTCAGCAGCTCCCCTGGGTGCTCATCTCAAGCCTCTGGGTCCTGACATGTGTGGCTGCACAGGAAGGGCTGTGTCCCCAGGCCCAATTTCCATACCAGCACTGGCACCATGGAAGGAAAGATTCCTCAGCTTGGTCTTCATTGCGCTCTCTATCCAAGTGCTGCCACTCAGAGATAACCCCAGAACTGAACAGCACGAGTGCCACAGGTTGCAAGAACTCCCTGGCATGTCCTTCCTGCCTGGCTAGCGGGGAGAAGCGAGCAGAGGAGTGGAGGCAGAAGAGGCTGATTTCCCCGGGGTTCACCTGACAGTGCTGCTTCTGTTTGCATTTACGTGACAAATTGCTGCTGCAAACCAGCACTTAGGGCAGCCAGACCCCATTGGCATCACTGAATATGGGTTTTGATGCTGAGTTTCTGATGGCTGACACCATTCCAGGGGAGCACAAGCTGTCATCTCCTGGGCTGCTCCCAGCATCTGATACAGACACATCCACTCATGGACAGAGGTGCTGGGATTTGGGTGCAGTGGGAAGTGGCTGGAGATGCTGGATATGGTGGTGGTCCCTCCAGCCTTACCAGGCCCCTGGCTCCACTGTTGCCTTACAGTTGATGGTGAAAGGAAAGGAGAAAAAGCTGCTCTGCCTGGCCAGAAAGGATGTGCTGCCTACTCCTGGCAGCAACAGCCATGCCCATAATCTAAATTGTAATTTGGTGAGTGAGCTCTGGAGCTGAGCTGTACTGCCCAGTCCCCACCTGCGAGCTCCTCTGTTGATGTTGTACCCTCGGAAGGGTCCCACATCCTTTATTCCTCATTGAGTGTTGTGTGGAGGGCAGGGATATTTTTCCTAAGTTAACTCCAGTCTGTGAAAAAAGGAGAGAAAGCTCCCAGCGATGGTGCAGGCAAAGCCTCCTAAGGATATTAGCTGTTGTTCATAAGCTCTGCTTTGAACAGAAGTCTGTGGCTTAAAAGCTGTAAAACACATGAAGAGGTTGTCAGTCCTTTGAGATGAGTAGTCCCTGAGATGCCTATACAGAATTCTTGGCTAAAAAGGAATTTGTGCAACTTCTCCTTTGCCACTTCTGTGGGTTGAAGGCTTCAAACAAGTAACTCATTTACAGTCTGAGTTGTTCTGCTTTGCTTCTGTCTCTGTGTTTCAGAGGAGAGCAGACTTTGGGACTGCATCAGAAGTCTTTAGCATACTGGAATGCAGTTTCATTTAACATATATATTTCCTTGGAGTGCCTTTAAACAAGACTTGACGTAAACTGTGAGCTGAGAAGGAGTGTCTGGTAAAGCTTTCCATAGTTTTCTTGGAAGCTGAACTTCAAAGGAAGGCTCCCCAGCTGCAGTTAGCATTTTTTGCATCTGTAATTGCAACCACTTTCTGTACTTACAGGGAATAATCTGTAGGATATGATGATCTGTACAAAACATTTTGTAAGATAGCTGGTCTGTAGTAATTATGCCTGCAGTGGGCATGTGGAGTTTGACTGGGCTTGAGCCAGTGAAAGTGAATTATAAAATACCCTGACAATGCCAGACTATTAAATGTTATCAGATGTGAAGACTTGAATGACGGAGGCAAGACACAATCAGCAATATGGGGCAAGGCAAGGGAGTCACAGATTGGGTGTGAAGCAAGATGAAAAATCAGGTAGCCTCCAGCCCCAGGAATCCAGTCCACTGAGATCTCACAAGTGTTGTGGCAGGGGATTTCAATATCCCTCTGATTCCCTGCCTGCCTGACTCCAGTCTGAGAGTTCTCAGCAGGAGCTCCTGCTTGGGCAGGTTGTTCCTCCTGGTCATCACACACATAATTGGTGACTTATTTTGCTTTTTGTTTTAGTGGTCATTCAGTGAAGGTGGTGCAGTGTTCTGATGCCCTGGAAGTAGGGGGAAAAAAAAACCACAATTGGTTTGGGTAGGGCAGTTTACAAAGAGAGCTGACTAAATCAGCTCAGTTATCTGCAGGTTGTGGAGCTGATGAGTGGTTTGACTTACAAACCAGGGGAACTCCTGAAGGCCAAATCACCAGGAGCAGGTGTGAGAGGGGTTTATTGAAACTTCAGTGGCAGAAAAAAAGAGGATATTTCAGGCTTACTGTTCTGAGTGTAAGGTAAATGCTTTTCATCTTCTACTGGGCTGTATCAGAAAGAACTGGAGGAATGGGACAGTTTAGATCAATTATATAAAGGAAAAGACAGAGACAGGAAAATGCTTTTAATGAAAAGTGTTTCTTTTCCCTGTTTTTTTTTTCCTAGTTCAAATGTCAATTCTGTAATTCTTGGATTATTCTAATCTCCAGTGCTTAAGATAGAGCTTTTATTCTTCACTTAGTAGCCTGATAGACAGGCTTAGCACAAATTTTTAGAACATTCAGAGGCAGTGTGCAATTATATGAGGAGGATGAGACTTGAACTGTTCACTCAGGGCAGGATGCTGAAGGAAAGTCCTGAGAGAAAGAACCTGGGGAGGAAATGTGGCTGTCTGAAGGATGTCTGTGCCTGCTGGGTCTCAGGCTCTCTCTCTCTTGCAGATGATGTCCCCATACGAACCTGGTTCCCAAAAGAGAACCTCTTCAGTTTTCACACTGCTACTACAACTATGCAAGCGTAAGTGAAACCACGGCTGTGGCTTTTGTTCTGCATCTCAGGGTCTGGACATGCCCAAAGCCCAGAGCGTGGAGCAGGAATTGTGTGTTTGGCATCCCTGTTCAGGGATGAGAAAGAAAGGGAGAAGCTTGTCTCTTGTTAATTTTCTTTCCCGCTTAGCAGTTCTTCCCTACTGCTCTCATTTGTTTGGTTGTACCTTCTTGAACTCCTCAGGCTACCCTGCTCTTCTCTGCTTCCCTGATTTTATTTGTGACACTGACTGCCTCTGCAGAGCAAGGATCCTGTGGATCACCAGCTGAGACCCTCCACCAGCTGCTTCTGCTGCACACACTTCCCAAGGGAAGGGTGTTCCAGGCTCGCCCTGCATCCCTCACTCCAGAGAGGAGCCTTCCTTTGGGATAAGGAAGCCGTGCAGCTCTGCACTGGTCTGCACGTGTGAAAAAGTGTCAGTAAAATCCCTGCAGTGTGAAGGGGTGTGAGTTAGGAGGAGCCTTTCCCTCCACACTCCATGCAGGCTCATGGGTGCATGGGTGCTGTGTTTGGGAGGAGACACTTCTCAAAGGGCTCAGGAGAGAGAGGGAAGCTTTTTCTCCAGGCTGTACCCAGCTTGTCAGGGCGTTCTGCCTTCCTGGTTTTGAGTATTTCCTACCTGACTGGGAAACGAAGGCAAGCAGAGAGGAAAATGAGATGCTGTTCTGCCTTCCAAGGCCCTTCCCCAGCCTTGTCACCTTTTTCCTGTGTGTTTCTCCCAGTGTCTTGGGCGCCCTCAGCTCTCTGGTTCTGTTTTCTTCTTGTCCAATCTGGTGTCCTTTTTGTACTCTTGTTTCTCTAAAATTTCCTCTTTCCCTTCTGTTTTTCCCTCCCCAAATCCTGAAGAGAGGCTGGTTATTTCTCTTGGGTAACCCAGACTGGACCAGACCTGGAAGGATTCATGCCAGGAGCGCTGGATCTGGAGTTGAGGAGTGGGGTAGCTGCATCCCCCAGAAAAAAAAAAAAATTAAAAAAATATTGGCTGATAATAGTTAATGGTATTTCACAGTTCTGATCTGACTCACAAACCATGAGCAAAATCAGCACATTTGGACACAGCCTTTGCTCTCTGAATTTGTACTTTCTGGGTGGATTTGTTACAGGATGATGGCCCATGGCTGGCTTACAAGGTTTGAAGGCCATCGTGGGGTTGGTTTGGGGAATGGTGCCCTGAGGGAACCCTTGAGGAGCACAAGTCCCTTGGTAGATGTGGCTCCTTGGTTAACATTTCTGGAGCTTCTGTGCTGCCTCTAGAAGTGACTCAGAAACTTCTCCAGAAAATCAGGGCACCGCCCCAAAATGCTGGGATAGCTCTCCAGGTACCCCTGGCCTCTGCTCCAGTGTTTTCAACCCACTGTGCTCGCTCCCTTCATGGAGCAGGCAGCATGAGCCAGCTTCAGCAGTGGGAGCAGCTCTCCCCACTCTAGGAGCTTGTGGTTCTTCAGCCTGACAGGCCAAACTCAGCTCTTGTACATCTGCACATTCTCTGAGTCTGTGTGGAGCTCAGTTTGCATCCAAGCCCTGTGTCAGCCCTGCCCCAGGGAGGATTAAGCTCAGTCAAGGAGGAGTCTCACCACTGAGAAATGTTTAATTTAAAAAGAAATTTCCTTCCACCAAAGAAGAAATATTCCTTCTGGAGTGAGAATTCTTTCAGAACACTGGCTGGGGCTGAGCACTAATAAATTCCTCTTTTCTTTCTTTTTCCCTGCTTCTCCTGGAATCTCTAGCATCTCGTAAGTATCATATTAATTTTTTTTATTTCCTTGTCTGTTGGTGTCCTGGTGAAACTCTCTTCTCCTGTCCATCATATTCGCTTGTGCTTTCCTTTTGCTAGGGGCTGTCTGTCAGCTGGCAGGAGGTTAGGTGGCTGCACCTGGTAGGCCTACATGGATCCCACCAAACCATCCTCATCCTCCGAGTGCAGCCCCCTTAGTCGCTGGCACACTTTGTCCTTCTTGATGCTGGTGTGCAGAGAGGGTGTGACTGCAGCTCCCAGGTCCTTTCTGCAGAGCAGGGATCATGGTTGCTCCTTTGGGCCGCGTTCTGAGGTTTGAAGAGCAGCCCAGGGAGTGAGGGGCTGTGGTCCGAGTGCCCTGACCCGCACATGGTGCTGCCTGTCCCCCTGGGCAGCTCAGCCTCTGTTGTCAGCCCAGAGCTTCCCTCTGTGTGTCCCTTGTCCTCTCCACTTCCGAGCTGTGGACTTGGTTAATGGCTTGAAATGGTTTCCCAGGGCGTTCAGGGGCTACGCAGAGAGGAAGAGACGGAAACGAGAGAATGATTCTGCAGCTCTTATCCAGAGGTAGGGCCCCTCTCCCCTCAGCTGTGACCTGCTGTTGCATGGGCCCTTGGGGTCACTGCTGAACCCTGGTGGCGTTGACCGTGCCTGTCCCTGTCTCTGTGCTGTCCTGGGGACACTGGCAGTGGCTCTGCTGGAGCTGTGGAGGTGAATGATGCTCAGGATAGCTGATCTCTGTCTTCTTAAAGAACACTGTCAAGTTGCTTTTAGCCTTCCGCATGATCTGTGCCTCAGGCAGAAAAATACATACTTAAAAAATTAAAGATGCAATTCCCCCATTCCAACTTGGAATTTCATATCATCACAGAGTGGCTTGGATTGGAAAAAAACGTAAATTATGATCTAGTTCCATCTCCCCTGCCACAGGCAGGAATTTGTTTGAGGTTAGATAAATACTGTATGTGCCGTTGCTGCATCTACAAATGCACCTCAAAAACCTGAGACCTAGGTAAAATTGACATCTCTAGTGACCAGAAGTCTATTTTTAAGTCTTTTTTTGCAATAATAGAAGGGAAATAAAAGTGGATGGGGACTGATTCCTTGTCCACGTATTACAGAAGGGCCTGGTTTCCTTCTGCAGGCTTCCTGTGGCACATCATTTACTCGCAGTAGGAATCAGAACTGGTTTGGTCTGTTAAATATGCCAAGAGTTGTTGCAGCCTACTAAAAACGATAGCACAGTATCTGTGTAATTGCCATGATCACTTCAGCACTGTTCAAAACCAAGTGGGAGAAAAACATCAGGTTTTCTTAACTGAGAAATTGCCATGCATATATATTTTTTAGCAGCTTCAGAGCGGTGAAGTGTTTTTTCATCAATAACAAAGAGAAATAAAAATCCAAACTAAAGACACTCTAAACAAATAGACAGTGTATCTTTAAAAAGAGAGATTTCTCAGAATTTGTTAGGCAGAGGCAAGTCTTGGTTAGAAAATGGCTTGTGAGTACAGGAGCAGTTGTGAACCTTGGTGGGACTGTGTAGTCAGGAGGGAGGATGGAGTCACCCGAGCCATGTCCCTTGTCCTGCTGTGCACACTGCAGGGCTGGCAGGGCAGGGAGCCTGCCTGTGTCTGTCGTGTCCCAGAGAGGTGGTGGGACAGCAGTGGAGGGGCTCTGGCTGCAGGGATTGCTGGCAGAGCTCAGCTCTGTCCTGCAGGGAGCAAGGAGAACCCTGCTGTGGGTTTGGGTGTTTGTTGTGCAGCCCTTGGTGGCTGCTTCAGGGTTCAGCTGTTCTCACACAGCCCCTTCAGTGCTGAATCCTGGTGCCCAGGGAGGCTGGATTGTGTGGTGTGGCCACAGGGATGCTGCTGCCTGCAGAGTGAGGGATGCCCAGAACTTTGCCACTGCAGGAGCCAGAGAAAGGAGGGTGAGAGGTGCTGCCAGGAGTTTGGGTAGTGAAAAGTCTTCTGTGCAGAGTGTGGTGACCCACTGCAGGCAGAGCTGCAGGGTGTGGAGTGGGACTGCAGTGTCTTGGAGCCCCTCTGGCTGGGATGGATACCCTGGAGGGATTCCTGGGATGGATACCCTGGAGGTGCCATGGGGTCATGCAGACCATGAGGCACACTGGAGGAGAGCTGTTCAGAAAAGGGAGTGATAAGGAGATTTCCTCACTGAAACTTGAGGGATTCTGATTGTGTCATGATGGGTGAAGGGATCTTGCAAGGGATCAAATGCCACAGGGTTCATGGGTGCAGTTGCAGGAGCCAGGCAGGAAAGGTGGGCAAGTTTGGGGAGCCCCACTGCTCACAGAGCTGGTTACAGCTTTCCCAGGGCCAGTCCTGTCATGCTGACATGCAGGCACAGAGGAGCCTGAGGAGCCAGGCAGCTGCAAGAAACCCTCAGAAGGATCTGGTTGTTCACAGCATGGCCACATTAGGAGGCAGTCCCAGACTTTCACTTCTTTTCCAAAGTGCTGTTTTTTCTATAAGAAAATAGATGGAGGCCCTTATTCCATTTTGTGAGTATTTAGTGCAGTGGTTAACCTTGAACTGCTGGATTCTTCTTGGAGCTGCTCTCAGCAGAGTTTAGGAGATGGTATTTAGGTCTCTTATGGGAGAGCCCAAGCTGTCCAGGCACCTGGGAGCAACCTTCTTCTATGGCAAAGGCTGCTTTACCCCTCTTCCCCCAGGGTCTGAAGAAACTCCTCTGTGAAGAGGACTTCTAAGCATTTAAAAGAAAAGTGGGTTTTACTTCAAAATGCCAAAAGCCCAAGGGATGTGACATGGCCTTGGGCAATTAGCAGTGGTGCTCAGTGTGTGGTATGGTCTCAGGCTCACAACAGACCATAAAGATTTCCATATAACATATGTCTGAGATTTTTTTTGTGTAAAGAACAGCACTGGTTCCCTTGAAATGTTGTATTTATTTGGATTTTAATCAAATGTACTGTGAGACAGACCCAGTTATCAGTGATGGTGCATCCCAGAAGGCTTTGTACAAAGAGCCAGGCCAGGGATGTGCCTAAAGGGGCCCTTATCTTATCCACAACAGTGAATCTTCGTGTACCCAAGTAGATACAAAATAAATCTTTGGGGAACATGAATAGCCCAAGTGTAGACAGACGTTTGGCATGGAATAATGCTGCTCCCAGCTGCTGGTTTTGCTTCTTGCTGAATTTGGAGCCTGATGACAACAAGGGCTCCCAGGCCGAAGAGGGGAAGTGCAGGAGGTGACGTGGGTGCAGTGCTCTCCCATGAGGACTGTGTTTGTATGGATCTCCTGGACAGGAGCAGTATCCAAATTTCTCTGAACAACCTCTTGTCAGTGCTGGAAGTGTCTTTTGGTCTAATCAGTTTGCTAAAGCATCTGCATGGTTGTACCATGTCCTTACTCATCCCACTAACTTGTGTGTGAGCCAGACAACTTGTGACTTACACCTTTCACCAGCTCTGGTGTCTGTTGCCTGGTGTTTGCCCTGTGTGTTGGGGGCCATAAGGAATCCAGGAAGGCTCCCCCACTCCAGGATGCCCAGTGCATGGGCTTTCTGTCATCCTGGGGCTGCACTGTGGGGTGAAGCCACAGGCACTAAATAGGATTCATGGAGAGGTGACAGTGCTCTTGATGCTGCTTCTTCTCCCTGTCTCTTCTGGTGTCCTGTTTGTCCCTGTCCTGTTCCTGCCTTGTGAGTGATGAGAAGCTAAGAGAAACTGGTCCCTTGCACTCGGAGGGGCTGGACAGAGTCCCTTTCCCATGGCCTCTCAGGAGTGGCCAGGACATTCTGTTTCACACATACCTGACTCTGGGGTGTAGCTGCTCCCCAGGGCTTTCCCCTGGAGCTGTGTGCTCTGCAGCCCCTCTGGACCTGCCTGTGAGGCCAGGGGAGAGCAGGCCCCTGGGGACAGACAGCATCACTGAATTCTGCTGTGCAGGGAGGGAGAACCTGCTTTGGTCCTCCCCAGCTCTGCCTGGAGAGCAGCACTTGGGCTCTTGGGCTGCATGGTTACCAACAGCATGGGAAGGGTTTTAGGAGCTGCTGTGTTTGGGAATGAGCACAGCCACAACTGCAGAGCCTGGGCACATTCTGGTGGAGAGGGAAGCAGTTATTGCTCTTTACCAGGGAAAGAGGGAACACTGCCAGCACAGGCAGGAGTGGGTGTCCTCAGCAAATACAGCACAGGTAAAGGTTAACCAGAGAAAAAGGAAAGCAGCCATAAGCAGGGGGCTGCCCTATAGGACCAGCCCAGGGAGCTCAGAACAGCCCCACTCAACGAACATCACCATTGCAGCACTGAATCACTGCAGGCTGGGGACCTGGTCTCCAGCTTTGGAATGTCTGGAAGGAAATATGCCATCATCCCCATTTTATTTTCTTCCTCCCTGTTTTCACAGTCCTGTTGGGCCCAGGTGTTGCTTCTTGTCACCTTTCTCAAAGATTGTGTTTGGCCTTTCTTTTAGGAATTTTCGGAAGCACCTCCGCATGGTGGGGAGCCGAAGGGTTAAAGCACAAAGTAAGTGAGCACCTGGAAGTGTGGCTGCGAGGAGCTGGGCTTGGTGGGGTTTGTGGGAATTCTGTCACATGCAGATGTGGGTTGAAAGGACCTGGCTTTGGGCTGGAGAGAGGAATTGACCTCCTGGTGCCATTTTACCCTGCAAACAAGAAGGCCAGGTGGTTGCAAGTGTCCAGGACATGTGGATGCCTGCAGCAGCCTGGAGGCTGTTCCCAAGGACCCTCTGTTGTGGCTGTGGAACTTCTCTGGTGCAAGGTGTGGAAGGAGAGCTGCAGCTTCCTTGTCCCCTGTGTGGATTTTGGTGATCACTGGGGTGGAGGCCAGTGAGGAGAACTCGAGCTGCCAGTCCAGCAGAGCTGCCTGGCTTCTCTCTGCAGCTATGACCAGCTGTGGCTCCATGTACCACACAGACTGCTGGCTGTCCCCTCCTGCCCTGTCCCACTGTCATCTCCACAGCTGGCCCTGGGGGAGAGTTGTTCGGTGGGAACTGAGATGATGGTGGAAAGAAGAAAGAAGAGGATCAGAGAAGAGATTGGAGCAAGGGGCAAATCAGGGAGTGTTATGCCTCACTGGGGAAGAAATCACCTCTTAGGACTGCAAAATTGCAGTTCCCTTTCCCTGGTGAAGGCAATAATCCTCCAAAACTTGGTTGGGTGACTCCCTTAGCACTGTGAAAGTGGTGTAACCTGCTCCTGGGAGCTGAGGATTGCTCCAGAAGAGAAAGCATCTTGTTCTTCCCACCCCCTGGCTAGGCATCATGCACAGAGTGCTCACAGCAAAGCATTGCTGAGTTCGATTTGCATTCTTGCCTTTCTCATGTGCTGTGAGAAATGATCAGCAAAGAGCTTTGCCCTTTCATTGGCATCTGAGTTAGCACTGCCTGACGTGGACAGGGCTTACCTCTTTGAAACTCAGGTGTGCCTCTGCCTCAGGAACTCTTGAGTCATGTTTTCAAAGCTTCCTTTCTGTGCACAGTACCTAAATGCCTGGGTTTATCTCAAAGCTGAGGATGGAGATCACCTGAAGAACTGAAGACATGGTTTGTCTCCCCAGACACCCACCCTGGCCACACTTCAGCAGGGGACAGGCTGCTCTTGTGATGCTGATCTGCACTGAATTCCTGTGCTGCTGTTACTCAGTTCCCTGCTGCACACTCTGTCTGCCACCAGAAATAGGTATTAGTGCCCATAAGTGGCTGTTAATCCCGGCATGATGGCTCTCACATGGGCTTGCCAAGTCAGACGTGGTGGTTGCCAGTTCCCAGGAATTAGCCTGTGGTGCAGCCGCCTGAGCCAAGCTCCCTGGTTTGTGCTTGGGAAATGCCAGTGCAAACAATCCAGCACTCCTCAGGAGGAAAAAAAGCCATGAGTAGTGCTCACAAGAGTGCAGGCAAGCAAAGGCTGAAGGATTTCCTCTTTTGCAACAAAATGTAGAAAGCATGAGCTTTCCAGAGACATCCCCTCCCTGCTGTTTGGTCCAACTCTGACTGGGATGCCAGTAGAACACGAAGGGAGAACTGACTGGAGAGCTACAGCTGCCTTCTGCCATGCAGGTGTCGTTTGCTGTGCAGTGCACTTTTCTGTGAGGCCTTGGAATCTGAGCACTTACACTGGGACACTGGACTGGCCTTGGTTAAATTGAGGTTTGAGCTGTGTGCATTTAAGGAGAGACCATCAAGTGTTGTCCTTCTTTTGTGTTCCATGTCCCATCCTGTGCACAAGTGGGCACTTGTCTCTGCTGTGTGGAAAGGACTCACGTTTGCCAAGTGGCAGGACCAGCCCAGGGCAGTCTGCAATGTGTGGCTTTGGTGGCAATCTGCTGGATGATTGTTTGCTGGCAGCAGCAGAGGTGCTTTGGGATCTGTTAATGTCGTGCTCTGGTTTTATCCTTTAGCCTTTGCCGAACGGCGTGAGAGGAGCTTCAGCAGGTCCTGGAGTGACCCGACTCCCATCAAAGCTGATTCCTTCCATGACTCTCGAGAAAGTGAGTTCTGAGTCCTTTGAGCTTCCTCCTGTGGGCAAACCCTCCAGTAGTTGTTGACTGGGGTCCCACTGGAGTAACTCCTCTGTGCCCTCTGTCCTGTCTGTGATCCTTTTTTAGTTTGCTGAGATCGGAGCAGGTAACGCTCCAGGTGTATGTACCTGTTCATCTGTGTGTACCTGTATTTATTTGTAGAGCACCACTCATCCAACCTCAGATAATTGAGCCAAAGGGTACCCAGTGGTACAGCTCTCTTACAGCCCTCTGTTCCCATCATCCCTTATCCTCTTGGCACCAAAACAACCTCTCTGGAAACTCACCAGTCCAAGGCTGCCTTCACCATAGTGGGGCTAACGTGGCTTCCCATGCAGGAGCCCCTTCTGAGCTCTTTCCTAGCCTGGAATAGCTCAAGAACACAGCTGATGAGATGGAGCTTGATTTCCTGCACAGGTGATAGCTTGGGGCAATCTGATCTTCGTTTGGGCTGCCAGGAATCCCTCTGGGAATCCCCAGTAATGCTGCCATGTTCTGCTTGAGGGGACTGAGATGCTGTTGTGTTCATTTACAGGAAGGAATGCCAGCATCTGTATTCTTATAAATGGCTGTTTTACACAGATTTTATTGCAAGCCTGTAGGCAGGAGCTTGGTGGATATGAGTTTGCCCATGTTGAAGTGAATTTCACTAATGAAATGACCTGATCTACCAGGTAAGCGCGAGATCTGGCCCTGCTAGGTGTAGAAGACCCAGGCTGCAAAGGGAGGTGTATGAAAGGCCAGGTTCACAATATGACCCTGTTGTTTGGCAGTCTGACTCTTCCCTGCTCCCTCAGCTGCCTGGAGGCAGATGGAAAAGCCATGGAAAAGCCGTGGTTCACACTGCCCAGCGACACTTGGACATCCCCAAAGGCACAAACAGTGGCACCTCGGTTCTCTTTCCTCAGTCCAGCAACCTCTGTTTTTAACCTTTAATGGTCAATTATATTCCTTCCAGATGTTTTTTTCCCCAGGAGGCATTGAAGGCCAACAGGTAAGGTCGATTTGGAGAGCAAGTTCAAGTCTACTGTTGCAATATGACTGTGTTTGTTGCAGCTGTCCTCACGCACGCTCTAAGACTTCTCTGCCAGGATCAGTCTGACCAACAAGTCAGATTTTCTTTATAATCCCTGAAAAGATGTAGTCAGAGCAGTAATTTCTACAAGGAGACCAACTTTGAAGTCTTTGGACTTTTGCTTATCAGCCTGGCAGTGCTGAAGTGTAGAGAGTCTGTCTGTGTTCTGTCTCCTTCCCCGTTTCTGGAGTGACAAGGGTGACTGTTGTGATTTAGCATTTGAAAACCAAGCTTGGTGACTGCAAGAGTGATGAAGTTCTGTGACACGTGATGTGAGCTCTCTGTGCACTCTTCATTTGTTACATGTTTGTCTGTTTGAAGACACCAGCCCCAGAATGGTGTCTGTCACTCTGTGGTGACAAGAGAGCACGAGTGTCATTGCACCTCTTGTGAGGAAGCTGCCAAGGCAGGATGGAGTGGGGAAGGCTGATCTGCCCTTGTAATGCTCCCTGTGTTCTGGCAGGCCATGACCTTCAGGATTCCTGTGGGACTCTGGATGGTGACTTTGACTTGAACTGGGAAGCAGAAAAGGAACTTGAAGCCATGGCATGCGACGGAGAAGACTTTATTCCACCAAAAATAATGGTGAGAGCTTCCAGCTCATGCTCTGCCTGTCCTTTAAGTGCTGCTAAGTTCAGGATCTTCATGGGAAGTCTGTTGTGTAAGCACAGCCTCAGGTGTCTGTGAGGGTCACTCAGAGGTGAACCAAGGCATGACATGGGTTCAGATGTGTTGTTGCTGGGGGTAGTGCATTGAAAGAAAACTGGAAGGAGGAATCTGTAGTCTAAATCAGAGCAGGACTGACACCAACACAGAACCAAGTCAGCCTGAGGCTTGTTAACCCTGAAAATAGAGACCTGAGCACCACTGCCAGCTCTGCTCCCACAGTGAGGAACTGAGGGGCCTGGAATCACAACAGAGTTCAGGCTCTGGTGCTGCTGGAGCCACTGAGGCTTCAGCCAGAGTTCAGGCACTGTCTGACATCTGCAGCCCTGTGCCTGCCGTACCTGGTGCAGGGCCAGCCCTTGGCTGGACCCTGTGCAGATCCCACCAGACACTGAACACTCCATACAGCCAAAAGGAGGTTCTGCAGGAGTGATCCTCACTGGAATACAGTCATCCATGGCGGTGCACGAGCTGCTCCATCCTCTGTGCACCCCATTCTCCTCTTTCCAGCCTGTTCTGGCCCCAGTGCAGCCTGAGGGCAGAGCTGTGTGCTCATGGACACTCAGGGGCACTCGGCAGGCCTGGGGTTGCTCTGGGCTGGAAACCTTCCATTGGGATGTGGATAGACTGGGTTAGCTGCTACCTGGAGTCACACCTGAGGCCAGCTGAACAGGGTACTATGGCCTTTGTGCTTCTGTCCAGACTCTACTGCCTTCTCCTCATGCTGTTGCACCTTTTTTCCCCTTTGCAGCTCATTTCTTCCAAGGTGCCCAAAGCAGAGTATGTCCCAACAATTATCCGCAGGGACGACCCCTCCATCATCCCCATCCTCTATGTAAGTAAATCAGTTCTGCTGTGGATGAGGACACGAGTTATACAGACACTTTTTCCTTTCCCTAGTTCCTGTTAGGGTGACTCTAAAATGCTGATGTAATTTGAGAAGCTGTCAGGAAGGGACTGGGGGTATGTTGAACCCAGCTTTGGGGTTTGGGGTAGCTTTGTGGGGCTCAGGTCTAGGTGCAACAGTCAAGTGGGGTGAAAACAGCACACGTGGGCTCTGGGCTCTGGGCTCTGCAGGCCCAGCCAAGCTGCGTGGGAGGATTATCAGGGGAAGGCAGGGCAGGCATTGCCAAGCTTAGGGCTCCTCCTTATGCTCATCCTTGGGATAAGCAGCACTCAGAGCTCAGCAGTGAACCAGTGACCCCATCACCCCATGTGCAGTGGGGCATCCCTGTCAGTCATTAATTTAACTCTGACTTTTCCCTGGGAGTCTGGCCTGAGCAGGTGTCTGAAACAGCAGTGAGGAGTCATGGCTTTCTTTTTCTAATCACTTAATTTGCAAGGGAAGGTGGGACTGGGAGCCCATCAAGACCACTGTCAGTGTGCAGCAGGCAGTGCTGCTGGGGTTTAGCCTTGCTGTGGCAGAGGCAGCTGTGTTGGGAGTGCAGCTGTTTGTCAGCCAGCTTGGACAGAGTAAAGCCAGAGACTGGCTGTAAAACACAGGCAAACAGGCATTGCTGATGTTGACTGCTTTTGAGGGACAGTCTGTGCTTTGGATGTGTCTGCAGGCTTTGGGTGGATTTAATCATCATGGACTGATCAGTCTTCAGGTTCTGTGCTGAAATGTGATTTAGGGTGAGGGTTACTGCTGCTGTGACCAGCAGCCATCAGTTGGTGTAAATGTGCTCTTAAAGCATCCTTGGAATGGGATTGTGTGATTATTAGGGAGCTGGTGGAGTGACAGTGAACCTTTATATGTCTTCCATCTTGGTTTCCAGGACCATGAACACGCCACCTTTGATGACATCCTGGGTACGTGTTGCCTCCTTTTCTTATCACCTGCCCATTGCAAATGTAACCATCAATATTTAAGTCACTCAGCTGCCCTGTGCTTCAGCTGCCACTCACAGAGGTGGTTTTGTCACCCCCCTGACCTCTGACAGTCAGTTGGCTGCTCTTGGATGTGCTGCTGTAATAAACATTCACTTCTGTGGCCTGTTTGCTGTGCTAGACACGTGGTTTGTGGCAGGGAAACTGAGGCACGGGGCAGCAGGTACCTGTTCATTGTACCTCTGGTGGGGAGTGGGAGCAGGGACAGAGGGCCAGGAGGGCTGGGGCTGCTTTGGAGCTGTGCTCACTACAGAGCAGTGTCTGGTGCTGTTCCATCCCTTCTCTGCCCTGTCACCTGCTGACAATTCCTGCTCCCACAGCATCCTTGGCATGTTCTGAGCACCCCTGCCAGCTCAGCTTCCTGCCCTCCGGACTAAGTGTAAAGAAATAAGGTTAATTTTGAGCTTTGTCCATGGTCCATCTTTTCCAACACATTTTGTTTGGTTGGGCTTTTTTTGCAGAGGAAATAGAGAAGAAACTGAACATTTATCGGAAAGGCTGCAAAATCTGGAAGATGCTGATATTTTGCCAGGTAAATGAAAGTTGTTAAACACTTGGGTGATTTGTTACAAATTTGTTGTTTTCTGTGGGAAAAGTGACATAAAGGAACCACTATTCCAAAGTCATCTTCTATTAAAGTAGCTTCCAAGGCACAGCTTTCACTTCCCATTTCCCAGACATGGAGCAGTCTCAAGTTGCTGTGACAGCAGGCAATCAAATCTGATTTAGTGAGGCCAAGAACTGGGCAGATTTGCTCAAGGAAGCCCAGACAAACCAGCATCAGCACTGACCTAGAAAGGATTCCAGAGACAGAAACAAGCACTTGCAGTGTCATGGTTATGGTTTCCATCCAGCTTCAGTGTGACAGTGACAGTGGTGTGTGTTGTGGGCCAGACTGGCTCAGCTGGGAGCTGGAGACCAGAGGATGCAGGAGAAGGGTCAGGCTGGAGCTGTGCTGGGACAGTCCAGGCCCTGCTGGATTGGGGGTTTTTGGGGATTTCCTTCCCAGGTCTGCAGTTCCTTGTAGTGGTCAGCTGTGGACTTTCCCAGCAGCTGTGCTGTGAGAAGTGAGGGAGCTGACCTGAATTAATTCCCTCCACATGCCCAGTGTAACCCAGGAGCAGCTTTGCTGCACAGTGACATGGGGATTGTGACTTTTAATGTTCCTGGTGTTGTGTCAGTCTTTTTATGCCTCCTCCTGCCCAATTCCTCTGCAGTGCCAGCCCTTGCCTGCGGTCCCTGCTGTGCTCAGCTTCTCCTCTGCCCACCCCCAGTGTCTCCAAGTGACAGGGACTTTCTTGTCTCTCCTATTACTCTCCAGCCACCACAGTGGCGTTTTTAATCTATTATTGTGCCTTTTTAGAGTGATGTGGGCACGGAACAGCAAAAAACGGAGAATCCAGCCCCCAGCACACTGCCCGTGTGTGGATGTCCCTGAGCGTGTCCGCAGTGCAGGGCTGCCCTGCTCCCTTGTGGCATTTCTGGGAATGGCTGGGCAGGACAGGAAACGCATCCAGGGTTTGTTTCCTCAGGGCCTGGAAAGGGGTTTCCATCTGTCTGTCTGTCTCTCGCAGGGAGGCCCCGGGCACTTATACTTGTTAAAGAACAAAGTCGCCACTTTCGCCAAAGTGGAGAAGGAGGAAGATCTGATCCTGTGAGTGGCTGTGTTGTGTTCTGGGCTTGCATGGTGTTTCTCTGCTGGATTTGCTCCATGTTTGTGGCACGTGGTGGAGCAGGAGAAGTAAAGGGAGCTGGGGTGGCTTGGTCAGGGGATGAGGAGGCTGAGGAGGCACTGACGGCTCACTCGGGTGACAGCAAAGGTTGGCAGAGCTGAGCTCATCCCTGGAGTGCTGCAGCCCTGTCACCAGGAGATTTACACTTCTATCTGCTTACTGTCTCTGTGGATAGAGGCTGTCAAAAAGGGAGGAAAAAATATATTTCTTCTACGAAAAACAGCTCTGCTGACCAGAAATGAGAACATGGCACCTTGAGCCTCTGGTGCTGTGATACCATTGCTAAGCTGGTGACTGTGGCAGAAATCCAGGGTGTTCCCCCACAGCTGACTCTGGCCAGGGGGAAATGGAATTTGTCTCTGCAAAGCCTGCTCAAAGTCCAGCCTGTTACTGAGGAGGCTTTTCACTAACATGCCAGCCTTCAGCTGGGAGTGCTGAGCAATTTTGCTGCTCCTTGCAGAGAGGAAAGCTTTGCCTGTTTTGCTGCCTACTCGCTCGTGCTGGCTCAAACTTGCTTGGCTAATAGAGCCTGGCTGTGGGGGAGAGGATGTACACCAACCTGCTCCTACACAACTTTTTGTTGGCATGAGAACTGAGTATTAAAATCAACATCTGCTCAGCAATCTCATGCCCTGGCACAAACACTGGCTGTGGAATTCTCCAGCACGTGTGCACATCCACGATTCTGAGCACATCCCAGGCATAGCTGCTCCCAAGCTGATAAATCAGGGATCTGCAGAAAGTTGTGAATACACAGCTGAAAGTTTGGGAGTTTGGAAGTGAACATCTCCATCCAGCTTGTGTGTTCCTGGGAGGCAGTGCTGAGGAAAACTGAGGCTGTAGTCTTGTTGGAACAGCCATGGAGGAATTTCTGGGCTTTAGAGCCCCCTGAAGTTGCTTTAGCCCTCTGCCCAGGAAAGGGGGTCATGTTTCACATCCCTCAGGCACCAAGTCCCTGGTCACAGTCACTGCACATCAAGGGGGATGACTGTGAGCAGCACCAAGCACGGGCTGACATGGAGCTGCCTGGGCTGTATTGTCTCACTCAGAACAATCTCTCCGGCTGTTCCCTGCTGATTTCATGCCCTGGAAATGAACCAGTGCACTGATAACCCTGGTGTTCAGAAAGGGCAGTTGTTGATAGAAATGGGAGAGAGGAAGCTGGAGGGGATGCTTGGTGAAAGTGTCACTCCAGAAGCACTCCTGGGGAACTTTGCTCCCTTCTCCTCACCTTGGAGCTCCCTTGGCTTGCTGGACTCTTCCTCCTTCTCTACCACATGACTTGGACCTGCTCCTCAGGCCCTGGCTCTGCCCTTGTTCTTCCTTATCTGGGATCCAGTGGCTCTTCCTGAGCAGTTTCCTGCCCAGGACACAAACCTTGGGCCCTGTGTGAGTGCTGTGTTCACACATCTTTGGCATTAATCATACCTATGAAGAAAGATTTTTTTTTTAATGATGTGTTCTGTTTTTTTCCAGCTTCTGGAAGAGGTTGAGCCGGCTGATGAGTAAAGTCAATCCTGAACCAAATATCATCCACATCATGGGCTGCTATGTTCTTGGAAACCCCAATGGGGAGAAGGTAGGAGCTTGTGGGTCACCCCTGGAATGTCTGCTGGGCCCAGGTAGGCCAGAGTCACACTGGGAGCTCTAAACCTGCTTCTTCTGCTGGCTGGGAATGTCCTGTCCTGTGGGAGAACCCTCTGGACTGTGGGGCAGGGGAGGAAGGATTAGTGATGTGCAGGGCAAATAACTGAACCTTTGAGGAGAACAGTTGTTCAAAGCACTTGGTTTATTTATTTACTGGTGAGATAGATGTTTTAAAGGACATGGGTGGAAGGTTTTCCAGAACAAAGATGGGCAATGCTTTGCTCAGGACTCGTCACTGTTTTCAGCTGTTAACTCTAATATGTTTTCCTTTCAGCTATTTCAGAATCTGAAAAACTTAATGAATCCTTATAGGGTTGCCTTTGAGTCTCCACTTGAACTATCAGCTCAAGGTAATTTATTTCCTGTACAAAGACACACACACACACACACACCTTGCTAACCAGTCTGCCTCCTTTGGGGGGCATCTTCATGAAAAAGCAGTTTTGACTCCCTTAAGTCCTGCCACAGTCTTTGTTTTGCTTGTAACCACCTTGTGTAGTTCAGCTGCTGCCCCTGGCTTTCCCCTTGCAGTTCCTGCATATGTTCACATTTCAAATGCCCTGTTTGTTGTGCCTGAGGCCTCTCCCAGGATTCCTGGCAGTGCAAAGGAGACAGCTCTCCAGGCTGAGTGTAGGAGAATGCATCATTATTAGGGCATGGGGAGTCTGGGGGAAATGCACATGGAGCAGAACCTTTTCTGTAGCCAGCTTGTGCTGGGGTCTCTTCTCCAGAGCTGAAACCATTGGCACCAAGTGAATTGTGTCAGTAAGCAACTGGGATGTGGCCCATCAGAACCATTCTGCAGCTCAGTCTGCTGGCCTTTTTCCCTTTTTTTTTTTTTTCCTGTAGCTCAAGATATTTCAAGAAGCTACAGGATTTTTCCTGTTCACTGGTCAATGTCAGTAATTCACAATGCAGTTTCACAAGTGACAGATTCTGAATTGCCCATGTTCTTTTATCTTTGCTGTAGTTCTTGACTAATAAAACCATGCTGGATTCGCCTGTAGGCACTTCTCTGCTGCCCAGAGCTCTGGTCTCAGCACTGATGGGTTTTTCTTACCTCCCTTCACCCTCAGGAATGTGCAGGAGTTGAGTACATTGGTGCTCAACAAGGCAGAGCTCCCAGAATCAGAGTCACAGACTGGTTTGGGTTGGAAGGGACCTTAAGGATTCCCCAGTTCCAGCCCATCCATGGGCAGGGACACCTCCCTCCAGCCCGGGCTGTTCAGTTCCCTGTGCATGATCAGGTGCTCTAATGCCTGCACAGGTCCCAGAGCAAACATGCTCGGATGTGTCCAGGAGCAGCTTGCAGGGAAATTCCCGGGTTTGTGGGCAGCTCAGCAGGCCAGGCAGTGGGTTCTGTGTGCAGGCATTAGAGCAGCTGAGCTTTCAGGAGGCTGGGCTGAAGAATACGTCTGAATTTATCCCCTTGATCAGTCTGGGATGTACTAAGAGTGTACCCTTGTAATCCTTTGCAAAGTCATCTAAAACTAATCTTAATCAGGCCTCACAAGTGAAAATCCCCTCCTTGAGCCCTGTCTGAGTGCAGGGTTGTTTGCCCTTGTATTTTCAAGTGCACCTCCTGGCTGCCTGTGAGTCCCCCTTCAGTCAGAGGGGGGGCACGGCTGGCACTGGTGTGTGCTGTGAGCTCATTGCTGGGAGCACAGACAGGAGCAGGACAGGGTTGATAATTTTAAAAAATGTGTGTTCTTAAATTTGAATTTTCGGTGTTAATTATTTTTAGTGATTTTTTACAAAGAGTTAATTCTTGGTTTACAGCCTCTGAAGTCCCTGTGCCTCATGCAGGCTGTGGCTGATCATCTCCAGCCCTCAGCTCCCCTCAGCCCTCAGAGCAGAGAGGTCAAAGTCTGGAGACAGACTTTGTGCTCAGTTCCTGCCCCCAGGGACAAACCCTGCCAAGGGATTACAGGGAGCTGTTCGTGGCTGAGGAGATCTAAAAAGATGTTTGGTTCACACGGGCCCCTCCACGTGCCCAATATCAGCCCTGTGCCCACAGGGCTGGGGGTTTGTCCAGCTGTGTTCTGTCACCTCTCCCTCGTGCTCCTTTCAGGGTGTGACCCCTCTGCCTCCTTTCACTTCTAGGTAAGCAAATGATTGAGACTTACTTTGACTTCCGCCTTTACCGCCTCTGGAAGACCCGCCAGCACTCCAAACTGTTGGATTACGATGACATTTTATGAGCTGGAGAAGACTTTGCAAGAGGAAGCTCATCACCAGTGTCCAAGAAGTCATGCTTTATTGCAGAGAGACTTTTTTATTGGCACAGGGAGCCCTTCACAGCCCTACGGGAGGCAGCAGTGCTCAAGGGAGGGAAGGAGGAGCCCTCGGAAGTGTCGGCAGGAAAAGTCTCCTGGGCCAAGAGAGACTGGAGGGAAGGGGGTGACAGTGACACCTCTGGCCTCAGTCCGAGCCGTGGGGCCTCAGGAGGAGCTGTGTGAAACGAGGACAGGATGGAGTTCCTGGCAGAACTGAGCTGTTTTGGGTCAGAATGGGCCAGATGTGATTCCAGGTCCTTTTAAAGACTTTTGAAGCTCAGGTTTTCTTACAAAAAAAAAAAAAAAAACAACAAAAAACACACAAACCCAATTAACCCATGCACTACAGTGAAGAAGTCACCAGAGCACAGAGGAAGCAGGGGGTTGTCCTGGTGGGACTTTCTGTGCTGGGAGTCCTGGAGAGCAAGGACTGCTACACCTACTCCTGCAAGCTTAGAGCAAGATGATCCTGTTTCCATGTGAATATATACTGGGATATAGAATTGAAATATTCTTTTTTGTTTGTTTGTTTTGTTTAATAGAAAATAAGTGCAATTTTTATAGTGAGGGAGGAGGTAAAATCCCTCCTGATATTTAATTAGTTAAAAATAACACACCATAACCAATAGATGAGGTATTTTTGGTCTGCTTGAAAATATATTCAGAATGGTAATATATCTTCTGTAGACATATTTAATCACCAGCAAACATGGTTTTAACATAAGTTAGCAGACCCTGCATGTCTGCTGCATTGGTTTGGTTCCTTTCAGAGTAGCTGTGCTGCACTACCTGTATGTGCTCTCACGAATGTGTAGTTCTCCTCCAGTTAGCCACAACTTCATTACTTTCTATTTTGCTGCTTGCAAAACTATGGAACTTTAGTTTTGCTGAAATACTTTAGGTTAGAAACACGGGACCTGGCTGGGAAGCCTCCGTCAGGCTCGCTTTGGTATAAAAACAAATTAGAAATTAATAGCCATGGTAATTAATTCATGCCAGTGTTTTGCTGTGTGCAGGGAGAGGAGCTCTTCCTGTGTAGAGACCCCTCAGAGGGGGCTTAGCACTGAGGCATTTGGGAGAAAAGCTTCTGGAGGGACACAGCACAGGCTTGGAGCATGAGTTTGACTCTTTGTTCACTTGATTGCCAGTTGTCCGTGCATATCCCAGCCCTTTTCCCCTGACCTGTTTCTTGGTCTGAGCTGCTCACCCTTTCCTGGGTAGGACAGAGAAAACCCCAAGCTCTGTCAGAGCAGCCTGAGAGCCCAGGTCTGTACTTGATATTTGATGGTACCTTTTGGAACCTATTTATTTTTGTTTGGTTAGATAAGGGGGTGCTTTTCTGGTTTTGGGAATGGGGCTTTTTTCACGTTCTGCTGTCCTTTAGGGCACAAATAGTACTTAGTGTCTGTGTAGGTCACTGGCAATTCTGGGAGGTGACACGAGTTATTTCTTTTACAAGCAAAGGAAATAGCAGGGAAGGGTTACCTTATTTTCCTGATTTCCTGGTATCTCAAATTTATTGATTGTGAAGTGAAGGAAAATACATGTACAAATCTTCTTTTAACTACTTACAAAGAGAACTTGGTGTTCTGATTTGTAGAGTCCTCCTTCCCCTGTGACATACCTGTGGTTGTGATTTTGGGGAGAGCTGGCTAGAACTGCTGAACCCTTTATATTTAGAGCAGTTTTATAGCAAAACTTTTGAAAAAATAGTGTATATACGTAAGGAGAGGAATGGGTGCAGAGAGGTAGTTTAAAGTCACTGAAAGCCACACAGACAGGTGTGGAATGTTGCCTCCCTCAGGCTGGGAGCTTTGGTAGCCACGTCTCATCCCTGGACTCAGTCAGGTTTGCCAGACTTACAGTGAAGGGGAGAACAGGCACCAGCCTGTAGCTTTTGGAAGAAAATGCCAGATATAAAGGAAAAAGAACCTCAAATTTATGCCAATTACTGTGTAACATTGGAGCTTCCACCAGCTCTGCTGTGAGCGGTGGGAGCCAGAGGTGCACTGAAAGCACAAAGTCATGTTATCTGGAGAAGGAAATGGTTGTGGGAGGATTAAAATGCTGACACAAAACTCTCTCCCTTTCTGACCCTTTTACCTCCTAACTGGAGACAGGCAAACTGTTCTTCCTTTCTCAAATCCCAATTCAGTGAACTTGGTAGCATGAATGTAGCATTGTGCAACTATTGAAAATCTTATTTAACCCCCAAAGGACCCATTTATGTATCCACTTGAGTGATTTCTCTGTAGAATTGTTGTATATCCTCACTGACCACTTGTAATACTTGGGGTGCAAAGTAGAAGGTAGATTGTACAGTAATTTCTGTGTTGGAATGGACACTATGGACCATTCTCCTGGTGCAGTTTATGGGATATGACAACTGATTAATGCATTTCCCTCCAAAGATCTATATTCCTCATAGCTTGTGATGTTTATGACATGAACATATTTTTTCCTTTGTAGCATTCATATGCCTAAAGAGATGAAATTCTCTCAGAGCTGGGACTGGAATAGAGTTGTGACGTTTGATGTCCTGTGTGCAGCAGTGTCCTTGAAGTTAACCACAGAGGAAAACATTTTTATTCTCCTTTTTCACTGGTGGAGTTTTTCAGGTGGCTGCTGGGAAAGGAAGGGGTAAGAAGAGGCAAATAAAAATTGTAATTATTTAAACTTTAGAGGTAAAAATAGAGCCTGGAACTTTCTCAGTGAGACCAGCCTGTAAAGGATGAGCCCAGCGTGGTCCCAGCCAGGACAGCTCCAAGGCTGTTCCTCACCCGCTGTGCTCCTGCAGCATCCCCTGGAGGTTCTGGGGCTCCCTCAGTGCCCTGCCCGGGGCAGCTGTGGCTGCTGGGCACGCAGGACAATCTGCCATGCCACTCCTACCTGTTCCTTCAGCTCTCAGCCCCCTGCTCTCGGGGTGTGTCTGAAACCAGTTCTCCTGTGCCGCCGGCAGTTCCGTGTGCCTGGGCTGGGTGAGGGCTGAGCAAGGAGCAGCTCCATCCTCGGTGCCCTGTCCCAGCAGGGAACTGCTGCTGCCCTGTGCTCTGCAGCTGCCTTCAGCAGGGGCAGGAGGGTGGGCACACCTGGTTCACTTGAGGAGGAGCAGATTAAACCCAGATGGCTGAACCGGGTGCCAGCCCTGGCTGTTCACCAGCTATGGGTGGAGTTTGTGCTGCCCTTGCTGGAGGCAGAGTTGGATGTGACCCCCAGCCCATGCCTGGATAAATGTGTTATCTCACCTGTTAAATGTGATAAATGTGTTATTGCCCAGGCTGGCAGTGTCACCTCCAGGAGAGGAGGGTGGCAGGAAGGGCCTCAGCTGTCCCAGCCCTGCTCCTCAGTGCTGGGAGTGCCCGAGGATGTTCTCTGGTGCCTGCAGGGAACGTTCACTCAGCTGGAGAGGCCTGGGGGATCATAGGCTCTGTGGATGTGGCACTTTCAGAGAGGCTTTTCTCTTTTCCTCTTGTTTGGCTGGGAAGAAGAAAATTCAAGTTACCCTTGGGATATAGAAGTAGGTAGAAAACAGATAAAGCTTTTTGCACCTCTGCTCATGCTGCAGCCACCAGCTTTCCTTTACAGCTGACCTCCAGGCCTGGGGTGGGAAACACGAATTCCCAGATAATCCCTTCCTGTGTTAAAAAAAAAACAAAAGCAGAAGAATCCTTGTAGCTCCAGCAAAAATATCTGACTGCAAAAGGTACCCAGCCAGCTCATCCTGCCCGTATGAGGACTCTGCTGTGGGATCCCACCTGCTCCCACCTCTGGAGCCACCAGAGCCAGTGGAGGGGCTCGGCCTCTGTGCAGGAAACTCCAGGAAGGAATTTATTCTTCATTCCTCAGCCTGCACTTGCTGCCTGGAGCTCAGCACAGGTTCCTGCTTCCAGTGTGGTGTGTCCATGTGCTCCGGTGTCCTCACCCCCCTGCTCTGTCCCCAGCTCTGGGGGATGCTCCCTGTGCAGGAGGCGTGGGCTGGGATGGGGTGTCGGGCTGCGTGAGACCGCTCGGGCTCCTGGCACAGACCCACCCCACAAACAGCTCCTGCTGCTCCTGCCTTGCTGACTTGTGCCTGGCAGTTCCTGTTCCCAGGCTCTGCTGCCAGGGCTGCTCGGCACCTCAGCAGCACAAGAGGGGTTGGCTGAGGGAAAGGAAAATGCTGGTTATGAACAGCCAGCCTGGTGAATCTGGGAGTGAGACCGTGCCCTTAATCCCGGCCCCATTCTTAACCCCACTGGAGGTGGAATGCCAGGCTCGCTCTGCTCTCTTGGTCTAAATGTAAACATTCAGCCCCTCACAAGATGGTTTGAGTCACACTTGGATATTATTCATGTCTTAGTCCAGGATAAGATATGTTACTGTATGAGTGAGAAAATCCTTCCAGGGCCATTCCAGTTGGCACCAGCTGGCAGAACCTTCCACCAGGGATGTGTTGGGCCGTGCCCTCCTTCCCAGGGAACCGGGCCCTACTGCCAGGTGGGCTCAGGCAAAGCTCAGCCCAAGTGAAGCTGAGGTTCTCTGTGCTCTGGGTTTTGCTGTGCCAGTCCCTGGAGCTAGGGACAGCCCTTCCTGAGGATCCCGGTGTCCTCCCAAGGGCTATTGAGTGGTGATGCCATTTTCCACATCATCTGTAAAGACTTTGTGATCCTGTATTTTGTCCCACTGACTACAGCCTATCCCTGACTTTCTGCATCTTCCATGGAAGTGTTTTTTAATTCTCATTCTGGAAACACAAGCCAAAGTCAGCTGGAAACTGTTACTGGCAAGTCAGCCTGTTAATGATCTCCTCGGTGGGAGCTGAGGTTGTAAATGGGTGTTAACGGCCATGACCCTGATTGGGATCATTGTTATTCCCAGGTGATCCTGCTGTGTCTTGGGCACAGTTAATGGTAAGATAACCTCTTGCTGGGGCAGTGCATGATCTATCAGAGCACCAGGAACCAGCAGCAGCTTTGGTTCAGAAACAACTTCAGCCCAATTTACTGCCAGTCAATGTGTGAAATGTGAAGACTGAAAGGAATAAACATTGTGGACATTAAATGTAAAGAATGCGTCTGAAGAGAAACTACATTGCTTTTTTCCATAAATGTTTAGTAAATATTAAAGAACTAATGCAACCTAATAATTTTTTCACAGTATTGTATTGCTTTTAGAGTATCCATAAAAGTGACATAGGTAAAGATATATAAGACCCATCACAGGTTGTTGCCCTGTGTTCTGAGAATTGGGATAATTACTCAGTTCTTTGGGCAATTCCAAGCTTCCTTATCTCAGCATCGCAGTGGCCTGTTGATAATCACAGCAGGAGTGCCCTATAAACCTTTAGCAGGAGGAGCCTCTCCACCTGCACTGACGAGCTGAGAGAGACCCCCAGGCAGCCAGTGCAGCCACCGAAGTGCTGGTCCCATGTCCTGGGATAGCCCCTGCTGTGCTTGTTCCCCTCTCTACAGCCTCACCCTCGGGCACAGCCCCTGCCCTGCTCCCCACTCTCCTCCCAGGGCGGCAGGGATGTGTTGGGTTGTACCTGGGGAATGTTTCTCACCTGGGTGGCTGAGCTGCTCTGAGGCTGTGGACTGCTCACTGGACCAGGGTCTGGTCACTGCCACCATCCCCTGGTCTCTGGCTCAGGACCAGCTCAGATGCAGGTTGGGTGGATTCAAAAAGCTTGAGTGAAAAGTGGGGGGGTTATGAGATAATTGGCTTCTAATTTGTATTTTTAGTGCTGATTCTCCATTGCAGTAATACAGACCCACCTACAAGGTGTTGTAAAGGTGGAGCTGGTGCAGAGCTGGGAATTCAAGGACAGGGATCTTTGACCTTACCTTTGGAATGCCCTAAAAACCTCAGAGATAAACACAGACAAGTGAGGCCCCTGAGCAGGGATCCTGCTGCCTGCTGTGCCCCTGTGCTTCGATCTGACTTTGCTGGGGGTTCAGGTGAGGGTGGCTGAAGGAACTGAGCAGGTTTGGTGTTCCCCATCCCAAGGAACCAGGCTGGAGTCATACCCAAATGTGCTGAATGGGCTGTAGCTTTTCTGCTGTGTATTTCCTGTTGTTCTTTAATAACACTATTCCTGGAACTGGGGCGACTTCAGTTGTGATACCTAGCAACAACACAACCTTAGCTCTCAAGGGCTGTGAGCCAGTGCCCATTTGGGATCTTTTTCCCCTTGGAGTTCAGGCACCAGTTTTCATTTCCAGCTCCCTTTGCTTCTGCAGAGTAGGGGACATCAGCAGCTGCCTGAAAATAACCTCGGTGCCTGAGTAGCAAGGAGAAAAGGGAACAGAGACAATGGGTCTGCTAAATGTGAAGGATCGGTTATGTCCAGTAATGCCTCTAAACTCTGAGATTGAGCAAGTTTCTTTCACCTTTCACAGAAAAAGAAGCAACGTTATCAAAATAATGGGGGGAGCCCCAGACCACTTCAGTGGAACTGATCAGTTGACAAACCTTGTGAAAATAAACCACTCTGCTGATTCTGCCTCTGCTCTCTGTGGAGTTCAGAGGGAGCTGACAGCATCCTGCTCCTTTCCCAAACCCAGCTCAAGTGCAGGGCAGCGTGGCTGCAGCCATCCATGCTGGCTCCACACAGACCTGCCCAGCACATCCTTCCTCTCCTGTCCCAGCAGGAAGCTGAAGGCACAGCAGGGGCATAAGGAGCTGGAAATGCTGGGCCCAAGAGAGCCCTGGAGCTGGAGAGCCCAACCTGGGACATGCTGGTTTGGGGCCAAAATGGTCTAGAGGCTACTGGAGAGTTTTGAAAACAAAGACTGTGCTCTCCCAGGTCTCAGTGGGCCCTGGAGCAGCAGGCTGGCTCCTTGGAAAAGCAAGAAGTAGGTTACAGTGACCCCAGCACCCTCTGTGGTTTCTGGCTGCTGCTGCTGTCCAGGGCTGGGGCCAACCCTGCCTGACTCGGGAGCCCTCTGCCATCTCTGCTGCCTTGGCTTTCTCTGGGCTCTGCTGCTTTGTGTGGGATAACCAGGCCTCGAGTACACAAATGTCCCTAGGGCTAAAGACATGATTTAATAAAAAGAGACATTTCTGGGAAAGCTGTTTTTTTTTTCTCATTTGTTTTTGTTGTTGTTGTCATCCTCTGGCTGAGTATATAAACCCAGGAAATGGCACTTGGCAGATGCCGTGTGAGGTAAATGATGTGTGTGAACCTGTGGTGCAGGTGAGGGACCTACAGGCTCTGGGCACCTCTGCATGGCAGCTGAACACACAGGAGCAGAGCTCATGAGGGACAAGAAGCCCAGGTACAGCTAGAAGGGGAGGAAAGCAAAAAATCCTGATAATTTAAACAAGGATCTGAGAGCCACAAATCCAGTCAGGGGATAGGACAGGGATAGCTCAGAGTGATTCAGGTTCCAGCAGCATCTTTGTCTTAGTGAGCATGGGGTGCTAAGGAATTTAGAGCGCATTAGGGATTGTGCCTCTTCCTGGGAGGAAGGCTAATCCCTGAGCACCCTCCCAGACACAGAAACAGAGCCCTGGAGAAATCCAAGGGAGGTTAAAGGCTTGGTAATCCCCCTGGGGAAAACAGACTGGCTCCAAAACAGCGCGTCTCCCGGAGGGCAGAAGGCAATGAATGAATTCTGATAAACCACTTTCTCTCCCACGGGCCTGTTTGAGTGAACTGCCAAAGGGAGCAGCCCTGGCTTGAACTCCCAGCTACAAATTTTCCCCTTATCTCCAATGCTGACAGTCACCTGCATGATTATCTTCTGATAGATGTGATAACTGCAGCCCCTCAGCACAAAGAGAAACAGGCTGGACAGCTCTGTCATTTGAGCCATTTTTCTTCAGCCCCAGGATCTCGGCCTCCGTTTCTCCATCTTCCCCATTTGGGGATATTCTCCATGTGCCACCACCACAGTGAGGTGGGACATGCCATATTCACCTCAGTTGTGTTACAGATAACAGAAATCACCTTTAATCCCTTACCACCTACTGCATAGCCTTGTGGCACCACTGGTGTCTGGAGGGCCTGGTGCCCAGAAACATGGTCTTGATTCTTTATCCTTTATCCTGGAACCATTCCATGTGTCCTGGTTTTAAATCAGCACCATGAGGTACAAAGTCAAATTTGCTGGAGAAGCCCAGTTACTTTTCCCTGTTGCTTCTTCCCTCTCCCTTGGTGCTCTGTTGCACCAAGTCGGTGATGGACACAAACTGGGAGGTGTGCAAGGGCCTGAGCTTAAGGTGAAATCAGAGTTGTGCTGGGCCCTGCTGTCTCCCTGTCCCCTTGTCCCCTGGCTGTACTTGGGGCTGTTCCTCAGAGCCAGCCCCTGCCGTGTCGTATCTGCCACCTCCTCTTGCAGCTCCGCAGCCGCATCAGCCATGCCCCGGCTCTGTCTGTGCCCCACGGTGGCACTTTGCCATCACAGCCTCCCAGTGCTGGCCCCTGTCATCATCACACCTGGGTTTTGTAATCGAGCATTCCCTCTTGTGCCAAAATACGAGCGGGATTCCCGGGAGCCTCTTAGGACCAGCACTGGGCACTCCGCCGGGGTTCCCCGCGGGTGTAAACACCGCGGAGCAGGGGATTAGCTCCAGGGCACTGCTTGCCAGCCAAGTCTCGCTGCCCAGCCCTTGACACTGTTTCACTGACTCAGCCGAGGCTTGGAGCAATTGACAGAAATGATAGAAGGCTCTCAAATCCTGACTGGCAGGGGAGGGGATGAATAATGGTTGGATTTATTGTTTTGTTCTAAAGGCAGGCGGGCATGCAGTGAAACTAGCAGATGTCAGGTTCAATGTCTACAAAGGGAGGCGTTTTCTTTGCGCCAGGTGCAGCAAAACTGTGTGGGATTCATTATTTCAGGATTTACGGGCTTTACACAGGCTCAAAAGCCAACCAGACAAGACCACGAAAGAGAAATCCATTGAGATCTCGGAGCACAAAGGCACATTGTTGGCTCTGGACGTGCCTGAGCCATGAGTCACCAGAGGCGGGGAAATGTCTCTACCCGCTTGCTCCGCTTTATCCTCAGCCCCGGGCACTCGCTGCGGCCCGGCAGATGGTGCGTGATGGAGCCGTGCTTGAGGGAGTACGGCAGGTCATGCGTGAGCCTCACATCAGCCCGGAGTTATCTAAGGTGAAAGGCACGGAGCTGCCTCCTCCCCAGAGCGCCGCTTTGCAGCAGCGCAGCTCCGCGGGGCACGCAGCCCGACTGGGCACCCGGCACCGGCACCTTCGGCAATAAAAGCTATTTCTAGTGGTATCATTTCCAGGTCTCGTTTGAAAAGAGTATAATTGCTCTGTTGTGGCTCGGGAGTGCAAAGGTAGGAGCCTTATCAGCAGGATACGGAGCTGCTCCCCGTAAACACGCCTGTGCTTTCGGCTCCCAGCGGGGGCAGCCGCCCGTGCCGGGTGCGGCTCGGGGACCTCCCCGAGTCCTGCCCAAATTTTGTCACGGCTGCCGTGTCCCCCGAGTCTCCCAGGCGAGGATTTGGGAGGTGTGGGAGTGCTGCGCTGCAAAGCGATCGTTTCCTGATTGCACACACTTCCCAAAGACACCTGCGGGCGGCTGATAACAGGCGTTGACTGGAAATAACGCCGCAGCGGCACTTTTGTGTCCAACAAGTGGCTGTC
Source organism: Chloebia gouldiae (assembly GCA_003676055.1). Taxonomy (NCBI): domain Eukaryota; kingdom Metazoa; phylum Chordata; class Aves; order Passeriformes; family Passeridae; genus Chloebia; species Chloebia gouldiae. The sequence continues at coordinate 7,393,103 of QUSF01000027.1, read as the reverse complement.
ATTGAATCACTGAATCGCAGAATAGATGGGGTTGGAAGGGACCTCTGGAGATCGTCCAGTCCAGCCCCCTGGCAAGACAGAGTCACCCGGAGCAGGTGACACGGGAACGCTTCCAGGTGGATTTGGGATGTCTCCACGACCTCTTTGGGCAGCAAAGAGCAAAATGGGAAAAATGTTCTCCCGCTCTGCTGCCATGGGCCATGGAAAACTCCACTTGTGTCCATCAGAGCTCTCCCTAAAACACTCCTCTGACGGTCCGGGTACCACAGACACCGCTCCAGAGTCGGGGGCTGGTTCCCCGTTCCATGTCCAGGGCCATGCCAAGAGTGACCCTGAAAGGTTTATCGATCCTCGGCTGGCACCAGACGGACCAGTCCGGGATGGAGGAATGGGCACATATGGGTGTTTTTGTGTTTTGGGATTCTGTGTCCATCACCAGGGCTCTGTCGCGGGCCGGGGGTCTCCTGTGTGAGGGGAGGGCGATGCTGGCGGCGGGGCCCGGCCGGTTCCCAGCGCGGGGATGCGGCACCACCTCAGATCACATCACCGTGCCGGGACCCGCCGCAGTCCGGCAGCCCCGGGGCCCTTGCCCTGGGCAGCGGGGGCGGAGCGCTGACCCCGGCCCGGAGCCGGCTCGGAGCGGGCGGCCCCGGCGCGCCTCCGGCCCCGCCCCGGCCCCGCGGGGGACGGCCCGGCCCGGCCCGGGG
>QUSF01000027.1:7365802-7387396 GCA_003676055.1 Chloebia gouldiae | reverse complement strand
CTGCCCGGGCCGCTCCGCCCGCGGGGCCCGGCTCCCCCCGCGCCCCCCCGCCCCCCCCGAAGGGCCCCGGCCCCCCCCGGGCTTTCACCCCCGAGCCCGCAGCGCCCCAGCCCGCCCCGGCTCCCCCGCGGGCCGCAGCCCCCCAGGCGGTCGCAGCCGCCCCCAGGGCTGCGGCCCCTCAGGCCAACTGCTTTCTGCACAAGATCAGCTCCAACTCCTTCACGGTCACGCCCCGGGGGCAGCCCCCCCAGCGCCCGCGTCCCCGAGCCCGGTGCTGTCCCCGCCGGCCGCCCCGCAACGCCCAAGGGGCCCCCAGTGCCATCTGCCAGCCCTTCCCATGCCAGAGCCAACGCCAGGAGGCCAAAGCCGGAGGAGGCCGAGGTGGCCGTGTCGCCCCTGCCCAGTGCCAGTCCGGCCCCCAGTGCCACCGGCGCCGCTCGGCCGCTCTCCGCCTCAGCCCCCCGGGCCGGGGGCTCCTTCGAAATCCACCCGGCCCCCAAACCCGACTTGGCGGCCATCCCGGCCCACGACCTGCAGGCACAGGCTCTGGCCAAGCTGCGCCTGAATTCGCGCAATTCCTTCATCTTCGTGCCCCGCCGGGAGGGCAGCCCGGCTCAGCCGCCGGCCCAGATTGCCAGGCCAGGGCCACCGCCACCGCCCTCGGAGGAGAAGGCGCCCAAGGAGCCCCCGAGGGCTCCCGCCCCGGAGCAGGAAGAGCCCATCACTTCCCCACCGGCGCCTCTGGATCCGTCGGTACCTGTGACTTACATCGATGACATTGTGGAGCCGGACAGCGGGGCTGGCCCGGCTGCGAGGACGGGGAGCTTGGCGGATCAGCCTGGAGGAGCTGGCCCTGACCTGGAGATGGAGTTTTCCTCTGTGCCCCTCTACAAACCACACTCTGCCCCCCAGCAGCGGGGAGGCAGCACCTTCACTGTCGTGCCCAAAAGGAAGCCCGTGGCCCCGGGGCTGCAGGCTCTCGCTGATGCCAGCGGAAGGCCGCAGCGGGAGGAAGAGGAGGAGGAGGAGGAGAGCAAAGGAAGAGGCAAAGCCGTGGAGAATGCTGATGGGCCTCAAGTGGGGATAGCCCATAAAAAGCGCTACCCCACGGTGAACGAGATTGAAGTGATCGGAGGGTACCTGTCCCTGGAGAGGTCCTGCATGAGCAAGACGGGCTCGCGCCGCAAGAAGGTAACCGGGCACTGTGTGCCCAGCAGCCAAGCTACAAATGGCCCGGGGCTGCTCTGGGTTTGGCTGCTTGTGAGGCGCTGCTGGGAGCACGGGCAGTGTGTTTGCCCCTTGTGGGAGCCAGAGGCTGCCCTCAGCCTGGCTGAGGCAGGGGGTAAAACGGGCTCAGAACTGAAGCCTTGGGGCTGGTGGGAAACAGGAGAGGGAAGGTGGAACTCCACCACACTGATGCAAAGGACATTTCAGAATGGTGAGAAAGGAACCAGAGATTAATATTTCTCATATCCAGTATTAGGAGAGCTTGCAACTCCGCAAGCCCAGTGTCTTGTTTGCTTTTACTGTCTCCTGGAACTTTACAGGGAGCCTGAGGACCACAGCTGGGAGATGAAACTTGGTGTATTAAACAGAATTTGCCCTTAGGGAGGGGGCACTGGGGTCTGTCCCACAAAGCAGCCAAGGGTGGGATGTGCCCTGCGACAGCTGCAGGGCCTCTCCCACCCCAGCCCTTCTTGGAGATACGATAATGGAAAGTAAAGTATTTCAGGAATTTAGGAAATCAGGGGGAGCTGCATGTTTGGAGCAGCTGTGGGCTTGCCCTCCCGCTCTGCTCTGCTCAATGTGTCTGAGGGTTGGACATGTTGAGCTGCCCGTGGTCCCCCAGGCAGTGTGGTATTGGCATCTTCCTGCATTAGTGATCTATTGATAGAGGCTCAAGAATTAGGTCTCGATTAGGCAGAAAGAGATCAGTAAGAACTTAACTCCCATTGATAGGCTTATACCACCTGCTCCTTCTGAATGTACAGCTACAGCTCTTAAGGTCCAGGAGATGCTGATTGCTCCAAATGCCTTTGGAGTGAGCAAATGCCAGATTTTCTCACTCTTGGGGAGTAACGTAGATCCTTGTGAGCCCTAAATTGAGACTTAATCTTTGTAAGGCTTGGTGAAATGCATCTGGACGTGGTAAGAGGAGTGGAGGAGAGTTGTTGGGCTCTGAAGGCAGCACCCTGAGGTAGCAGATCCCGACTTTTAGGGCTGTGATGTGACGTGTTTTTCCATAGTGGGAATTGTTGGACATTTCCGTTACCCAAATCCAGGTAGATAACTGAGGGACTGAATGCACATGGGTGCCTGAGGCACTGAGCATTATAATTGAGGCAATCCTTTGAGCAGATGCATCTCAGTTGAAGGGAGGCAGGGAGTGCTGCTGTCAAATTCCTCCCTAAGCACATGCAGCCTGTGGTAATTTGATGGTGACTAATGCAGGGAGCAGGTCTGAAGCACCTTGAGATCCATAACAAGCAAATGAACAGAGAATGTTGATTATTGCTCAGTGCTCCAGAAGCTTTTCCTTGTTTTTCTATAGGGAAATTCTTGGCCAGACTGGAGTTGTTCTGCTGCTTAAACACCTGCTGGCTTGCACTCATTGCAGCTGTTTTGGCTCTGTTCAGATTCAGTTTTGGGTGTTGATTTGATTTATACTAAATCAAGTGTGTGGTATAAATGGTGATTAATACAGCATGTTACAGTTGTGATTGCTCTTAGGATGGAGCAGAGGATACAGAGGGAATCTTGTGGGATGGGCATATTTGGGTAAACCCAGCTTTTCATGGAGCTGATTTTTTTGAGCAAGGGATGTTGTTGGGGCACAAAGAACAAAGCCTCAAGTAAAACCAGTTAAATGGAAGGTATTTGTAACAGTACCAAAAGGAGGGAGGGAGATGAGCACAAGTCCAGTGCAGTGACTGAATTGATTTTTAGTTGGTCAAACCCAGAAAAGTCGTGGCATGACCAGCCTTGGAGCTGTCTGAAACTTGCCAGGGAAAAGCTTTGAGCAACTGGCAGGTCAGTCTTGCTTAAGATAGGAGTTTGGGCTAGAGACCTCAAGAGGATGTTTCCCAGCCTAAAATATCGTGTGATATTGGTTAAATACTGTTTTGTGTGTCCCTGGTGGATTTTTGTGGCATTGGGAAGGTCATGGAGCTTCTCTGCCCCTGTTCTTATCAGCTTAACAGCATTAATTGCCCTGCTGTGCAGCTGAGGTGCCAAATACTGCAAGGTGCACACACAGCTGTTCCCTAAGAACTGTATGTGGGGTCATCCTCCAGGAGAACTTGTGTAAACATTTGGTTTCTGAGAGGAGAGACATTAAAAGGCAAAGGAGGAACTGCCTGTTCTATTTGCAGAACTCAGGAAGCTGAAAGAAATAGGGACCCTTTGAAAAATAAGATGGAGCTGAAGGAAAGTAGTCAAGACACAAGTTTCTGGGTGAAATTAAATGTGGTATGGGAGAAACACCCATTTTTGTTTCACTTCCTTCCTGCTCAGTCAAGCACAGAGTATGACTTTGTAGCCAGGGTCTAGAAGATGCTGATGGGGACAAATGGAAAGATTTCTGTTTACTCTTGACCTGGAGGATGTTTGTGGCTTTACTCTGGGTAATAGGGCTGAGTGCTGATGCCTGAAAAGGAAGGAGCTTGTAATAAGATGCATTCCTTGGTTTCTTCCCAAGAGATCACTCTGTCTCCAAAGCAACCAGCCAAAAACAGGAGTTCTGTTTTGTAGCTGTATTGGAGTTTTCAGAAACTTGATTTTGGCCTGAATTGAGCAGAAACAGACTGTTCTTGTGAGCAGGGAGCTGCAGTTGTTTGTTAAAACCAATCCCCTTTTTTGGGGTGTCAAAACCTGATGCTGGTTTTAGTGAGCAGCTTCTGTGTCTTTTGGGGTGAACAAACCCTTCTTGTGCCAAGCATCTTCCTTTTCAAACCTTGCTTTTAAAAGGTCTTTAATTATGCTCCATACTCAAGAAAGTAGTGCATAGTGAAACTCCAAGAACTTGGAAAAGTTTTAACTGTTTGCTGATGCCCAGCAGGAATCTGGAAGATAAACAGCAGGTCAGCACAGTCTGGAAATGCTGTGGATCAATGGCTGTCTGTGCAGTCAGGGGTAATGATTTATTAGGAAGAAGGGTGTCAGCCCTGCCAGTTGGACCCCACTGTCCTCTGAGATGCAAATAGTGTTTTTCTTCAAATGTAGAAACTCAACATCCCTTTTCCATCCCCATGTGTGGCCACTGATTGCCTGACTGTGGTAGTGGTGCCAGCAAAGTCGAGCTGATGCGGTCCCCGTCCCCTGATCCACATCCTCCATGGCTTTTTGGGAGGGTGGCTGGGACAGCCTGGCAGTGGATTCCAACACTGCTCTGCACAGAGGGACCTCCTGCCCTGCTCCTGCCCTGCTCCTGCCTGCTGACAGTGGCTGTGGGACTTGTGACTTTGCTGTGGCCTGGGGGATGCTGCTGCTTCAAGGCTTTTCAGGATATTCGGCTTTATTGCTCCTTCCAGACCTTCAGATATGTTAAGCAGCTGTTATTCTGGGCATTGAAGCTGGAGCTTGGTGAGGGAGAGGAAGATGATGTATTGGAAATAAGAAATCTGTTTCCAGCTCTGTTGTGGAGTTGCTGGGGGGGGACAGGGGCTGTGAAGGTCATTGTGGGGCTGTGTGGGATGGAACACATCAGAGTCTGCAGGTGGAGGGCAGAGCCCCAGCCCTGCTCACCCTGGGGGATGGATGAGCTGGAGCTCCTGTGCTCCTGCATGGGTTCAGGTGTCCTTCAGGGCTGTTCCTGTGCTCCAGGGCTGTTTTGAGAGCTCTCCAGGCAGTACCACCAGCAGTTCAGATAAAGCAGTGTGGGTGGGACTCAGGCTGAGAAGTGTGTTTGCAGCTCCGAAGGGACGTGCCAGGAGCTGCTGGGCAGCTGCTGGAGGAGCTGGCTGAGCTCTCAGAGAGGACAGGATACATGTGCAGGGATGGAAGGAGACCTACTGACCTTTATTCTAAACTGGGAGAGGGGTAGAGGATGCAGCATACTGTTAGTGACCTCTGCTCGGGGCTCCTCTTTGTACTCTGTTATTGCAGAGAAGTAAAGGCATGTCAGCAGTACCAGGAGGAAGGGAAGGCTTTACTGCAGGATGTGGATCTTTGGGATCTCAGAGGATAAAATCCTGCTCATCTGAGCTGACAAGAGTCAGTGGTGGTTTGGTTACCTGCCAGAATAACGTGCAATAAAGTTGTCAGTGAGATAGAAATCTGGGTTTCTGCAGAACATGTGGTTGGTGTGTGGGGTGAGAGCTAGGGAAGGACAGAGCACTGCAGAGGGAGCTGGGCTCCTCACGAGCAGTCACTGGCTTTGGGCTTCAGGCTCTCCTCTGGCTGGAGGCTGGACTCTGCCCTGGCCCTGCTCCTTCAGTGCGTCACTCCTGCAGGGCGTCCCAAGTGTTTTCCTCTCCAGGATCCGGTACCTCCTGGAGATCCTGCAGGGAAGGTGAATGAGATCTGGCCAGGCCAGCCAAAGTCCTGTGAAGAACAGGACCTGAGAGCCAACAGACATCAGGTTGTTGATGGATTTAATGTTTAGTGCTTGTCACTGCTGGCAGTTTGCCGTGTGCTGGCAGGCGAGTCGCAGCCCAGTGTGAGCAGGGATTACGGGAACAAGGCTGCTGGGATCCAAACAGTTGGAGTCCAAAGCTAAATTGTCTTCAAAGATGTTCAGCTGAACTTCAGAAAGTTCCAGCTTACACAGACTTTAGCATGGTCCATGTCCTAATCTTTTGAGCTTCGTAATGCCTGAATGTGGCTTCCAAATTCCCACTTAAGAGTCTCTTAAAAATTATTTTAAATGCCCCTCAGTTTTGATCATGGACAGCAGCTTTCTTTGTCTAACCTGCTGAACTTCTTGCTTTGTAGTTTTCCATCTGTTCAGTTCTGCTGGAGATGGTCTCCTGTGAGAACCAGGTGTAGGTTTGGGATGTTGGCAGGGATCAACATTCTCAGCTGCTGCCCAGACCTGTTTGGAGCAAGTCTGCACAGTGTGGAGTCTAAATACTGGTGGCTGCCTGAAGTTTTTTGGGGTTTTTTTTTTGTTTTTTTTTTGTTGTTGTTGTTGGGTTTTTTTATTACAATGTATAACAAACATAAATTAACTGTAACACAAGCAAACTAATCTGGTAGAAGAAGAAGAAATTGCTCTGCAAAAATTCATTTGATTATGTCATCTCTGTGTTTTGGAGGGGTCAGGGCAGAGATTTGTGTTCTTTAGCTCTTGGAGAACTGCATGTTCCTGTTCTATTTTCTGTCTCTGACCATGTTCTGCTAGGGCAGATTCATCTGCCACCTTTAAGGAGGGGCCATGGCAGTATCTGACATGGATGTATTGCATTTTTAGGAGATGAGGTCAGCAGTGATAAGTCATGCTCAGGAAATAAGTGTCTTGGATGATGAAGTGCAGCCCCTCCCCTGCAGAGATGATCTCCATTAGCTGTCAGATGGCAGCAGGCTCTTTTACCCAGACAGGGCCATTTTCCTGCCCCTTGCTAATTCCACTGATTTTTTTTTTCTGTGATGTTGATAGCTGAAGCCTGAAAATCAGAATTTGCTGCAGTTACAGCTTTTAAACCACTTCATAAGCTGCCGCCGGGGCTGTCAGTGGAGCAGTGGGTGGTTTTTTGTTTCCCCACTACATGCCAGTGCCTTGAAGTGCTGGGACTTTGTTGTATGAAACCCTGGCAGAGTCTGAGTCAGATTTATCTCATCTCTGTAGTGGGAAACTTTCTGTGATTGAGGCTCTGCATGGCCTCACCACTCCCATGCTTCTTCTCATGCTGCAGCGAGAGTTTGAGCTGGTCCCAAATTCCCCTGGTTCTCTTGCCCCTATGTCCTGCCTGCTGCTGTCAGCACTGCAGGGAATGGACAGATGGGCTAAAATAGAAACTCTTACACAAATAGAGCCGAGCCTGGCTTTCAAGCTGGTTAGGACGTGTCCAGGGCTCAGCCTGCCCCAGAGCTCAAGAGGAGATTTGAAGTACTTTGTGCTCTGAACTCTAATCACGAGGATTACAGTTAACGTTTTCTTAATCAGTTCCCCTAATCTGTGGACCAGATTGGAGATGGTTTGTAATTTCCCTCCATCTCAAGGATTCAGTTTGGGTTTTCCTTTCCACTCTGTTTTTTTCAGTACGTGGTCATGGTGTTCTGAGGAGAGCAGAGGATGGATACTGGGGTGGCTGGGGCAGGAGTCCTGCTGGTCTGTGTTATATCTGGGGAACAGTAGGGAAAATGAAAATATTTAGTTTCTGGGTGCAGTAGCAGTAAAGGAAATCTGGGTAAGAGCTGCTGCAGCAGCATCTCCTTCACCTCAGGGGTTGTACCTACCCCCCTCCCAAGTGAAACCTGAATTTAAAACCTATTTACAACCCAGACTTGCAGTGACTGCAGCAGTCTGTGGGGCTGGGAGGATATCCCTGTTTGCCAGTTTATGTAGGAAGAGTCACATGAAGTGTCTGTATCACACAGACCAACGTCACAAACATCCTGGGAAAATCTGGGCTGGAGGAAGGTGCTGATGTTTTCCGAGAAGTGCCCTACGGATGATCTTGGGAACTTGGCAGGATGGAGCTGCTGCTTTGTGAGCATTGTAAGAATGTAGGAAATATCTCAGACAAAACACTTGTTTGTGTAGGGAAATTGTGTTGCTTGAAGCTGCTGAAAATGCAGCTCTGAGGGCACATCCCTGAGGCTCTTGGTGAACCTGCTGCTCTTGCTTCTCATCTAGGAAGTTCCTTTTGCATGTCAAAAGAGAGAGCAAGGGCAAGAGAGACATGAACTCTGTTGTGCAGGTGATACTGTTCACATCATGGGAGCCTTTTGATCCCGAATGAGCTCCTTGACAGGGTGGGACATAATTCAGCTCCCAGCCTCTATTTCCCATGGAATGATGCTCCATGGGTCCCATTCCAGCACCAAACCCAGGTATTTTGTGAGCTGCTCTGGGCAGAAATTGCACAGAAATGTTTATGGGTGGCAGCTCCCAGCACTGCACCTCGTTGTAGCTGCAAATGGGCTGCTCAGAGCTGCCTGTACTCAGAGCTCCTGTGCTGTTGGAGAGCTCTGTGTGGCTTTCATAAGGACACCAAGTCTCGACACTAATTGTACCTTGCTTATCCTGCTCCCTTTGTGCATTCAGATGAGATTTGTTTCATACAAGAAGGGAGATTTGTCCAGTTCTTAGGGGCCAAGTAAGAAATTTTTGAATTGCTTGTTAAGCTGTGGAAGGCTCTGACTCCTCTGCCTGCAGATGTGAAGAGGACTAAAGGGCTCCCAGGCTGAATGGCTGCTCTGTGCCCTGGCACACTGGGGCTCCAGCTGTGCTTGTGTGGACATTGGAATCTCCCCTTGTCCTGCACAATGAAGGGAAGAGTTAACCAAGCCACCTGCCCCACATGCTCTCAGGGCAGTCCCTACCCTGTCACCTCTCATGAGGAATTTGAAACTTGCCCATGTCTTGCACAAGGAGTTTAATATTTCGAATCTCCATGCATTGCTCCTATCTGCCATGTGCTTCAGCATATTGATTACACAGAGCTGGCTTTGTGGGCTGCCTTGTAAATGGAGACTTTCTTGTTTTGCCTTGTGGCTTGGGAGCTGGGATGTGATCCTGAAGGAAATGTCTCCTTTGCCAGCCACACAGGGCTTCCCTGACATGCTCCTGCTGTAAATCTTTAGTGCTCTTAGCTCTACTCAGTAACTCACTGAGGTGCAGTTAATGGCTGAGCAAAAGTCAGTGTTACTCTCAGGAAATACTTCTTGGAAAAGCATGATCAAGTGATTCTGTGGTGTCATAGTTCCAGTTCCCCAAAACTCTTCTTTTAGTTCAGAATGACAGAAAAGTACATTTCTAAACTGCCATCTGCAGTTTTCTGGGCATACTTAGAATGTTTCAGCCATAGCAGTACAGGGTTAATCTGATTTAGGAACCAAGCCTCAAGTCCCCTCTGTTCTAGGGATATTTGTCAGGGAAAAACCCTTTCTTTCTGTGTCAAGGAAGGGCTTTAGAGGCACAAAAGCTCCTTATCTTCTGAATGATAGCAAATGCCTTGGTGATGTGCTGGTGATTCTGCAGTCCCCAGGGCACTATTTCAGGCTGCCCACATAGTCTGTGCGTGGAGTTATTCAACAGTTTGAGCTGACACATTATTATTTTCAGGACAAGAACAGAGACAAGCTCATTGCTAACTCCAAAAAAATGGTTCATTTTCCCAAAAATCATTTATCTAAAAGTTTCTTTTCATGGGAGATGTCTAGATCATTGACTGCAGGCTGCTGTGAAAAAACTGAAGGTCTCTGCAGAGGTTTGGAGTTTATGAACTGCTTTTCTGTCTCCTTTTACTAAATCTGCTGCTCTGTGGGACTGGTCAGATGGGAAGAGCAGGGTAAATCCTTTGGGAATCTTCGTCTACTATAAAATCTCTGCTTCTACCCTATTTCCAGTCTCACAAGCAGTTATTTGTCTGTGCAGAGACCTTCCCTCTCACTCTCTGGCAGCTGGGAGGTTGTTCTGCGTTAGAACCTCCTCTTTGTACAGGTCTTGAGCCTCCACCCACCAACCGCATGGGTTTGGAGCTCCAGCAGCTTTCCTGCCCTGCTGGGGGCTCTGCAGCCCTCCCTGGGATGCTCTATGTGCACAGGCTTGCTGACACTCCCAGCTGGCTGCAGTTTCAGGTGTCAGGTGATGTCTTGTGCCTCCTTGACCCAATCTTTAGACAACCAGTGCAGCAGCAAATGTCCCTCGATCTGAGGTGGCACAGGAGCACAGGGTTCTTCAGAACACTCTTTTTGTCTGTGCTTGATGTCTCAGAGATGTCGACCCCTGCTTTGTGTTCATGCTGGATTATCCATCTTTCTTGCAGGTATCAGCCAAAGCTTCCTGTGCTGCTGAGAGGAGGCAACTTCCTTGTGGGGGGGAAAGGAGGGGCAGACACTGATCTCTTCTCTGTGGTGATCAGGGACAGGAGCCAGGGAACGGCTGGAGCTGGGCCAGGGCAGCTCAGGCTGGAGAGCAGGAAAGGTTCTTCCCCCAGAGGTGCTGGCACTGCCCAGGCTCCCCAGGGAATGGGCACGGCCCCGAGGCTGCCAGAGCTCCAGGAGCCTTTGGGCAGCGCTGCCAGGGGTGCCCAGGGTGGGGCTGGTGGGAGGTCTGGGCAGGGCCAGGGGCTGGACTGGGTGATCCTGGTGGGTCCCTTCCAACTCAGTTTATTCTGTCATCCTGTAATAGAGCAGGTGTGAAAAGCTGCTTTAAATCACACCCAGCAGCACCTGGCAGCCCCTGCGTGTCCTGGGGAGTCAGTGCAGTCCCTGGATTTGTCACTTGGGAATTGTTGAGGACAGAGGATGACCCCAGGAAAATCAGTACGTGAAGAGAGCAGGTCTTGATCCCTGGTGCTGCTCAGCTGTTTGGATCTGGTGAGGCACTTGTTGGGTTGGGATGTGCTGGAGGTGCTGTGGGATGGCAGAGGGGCAGGGATGGAGCCCAGCTTGTGCTTTACCACTTGCCATCCCATCCTCTCCTCAAGGACAGAGCAGGGATGGCAACTCTGGCAGGAACCCCGGGTTTAGGAGATGGGAACCACTCACAGGGAGGGCAGAGGGGCTCAGTCCTTCTCAGCCCCCCTGTTCTGGGCTGCTGTGATGGAGATCAAATGCTGACTCAGAATCTCCCTGCTGGAATATAATTATAGGATGATTTTATTCTTTTAATGCCCAGATCAGTTACTTTTTTCTGGCTGTTACAAGGTGAGATTTGGATTGTCAAAGAGGTTTCAGTTTAAAAGGTGTAAACACCCTAGTTATCACTTTGGCTTTGGCTCATCAGCCAAGCAGCAAATGGAGAAGAGAAAAGCCACAGTAAGGAGATTTCTTCTGGAGCTGAGGATGCAGATTAACCCCCGGAGACTTCCACAGAGGTCCCTGGTGTATGAGAAGCCATCGGGTCTTTGCTCTGTCATTAATACTGCCTTACAGACTTTGTTATCTCCCTTTTGGAGGTGAGGTGTCTGCTGACTATCATTGCTCATGTTGTAGGTTGGGTTCAATAAATCAATTAGTTTTGTTTTTAATAAATCTCTGTATGTGGGAGCTCTTTGGTGGCTGGTCTGGGTGCAGCCTAAGTTCTGACAGCCTGACACAAGGTTCACTTCCCTTTTCTAAATGAGATCTGCATGACTACTCAGATTTACGCTTTGTTGGGCAATGTTTGCCCTGGCTTCTCCTTCCTGGATATTCTATTACTCATTACTGTTCAAATCCTAGCAAATAAATAAATGATTTTTGCTATGGCAACAAGAACCTATTGGTTGAACAGCACAATATTTCGTGAAAAGCCTGATATACTCTTTCCAGTGTGTCTGATTGTTGGGCAGAGTATTTATATATAAATTTATATATATATATGTATATATGGGTTTGGGTTGAACTCTGGGTTTGTGACACAGCTGTGGGTGAAGCCTCCAGCTCAGCAGAGTGACAGAGTGACAAATCCCTGTAAACATCCACAGCTGAAGGGTGCAAAATTCTTCCTTGCCATAACTGGCAGCTCCTGGTGCAGGAACAGGGGAAGCAGTGCTGAGACAGGCTGGGCAGAGGCTTCTGGCTGGGCTCCAGTGAGCTTGGCTCTGCTGGGACATGCTTTTCTTCTAAGAAAACGTCCCCTGTTGGCTTTTGTGTTCCTATAAAAGTCCCTGTGATCTGGCAAGGCGCTGCTGGCTGTGCAAACCTGTTGTCTGTGCCATGACTGGGCACTTGGTTTTCCTTTTTGGCTGGTTCCTGGGACTGAAGCTGCCTGTGTTCCTTGCACACAGCACTCAGCTGAGCTCTGTAGCCACTCAGAGTATTTCTCTGCCCTGTGTGTCCCCTAGTTTTGCCTGAATGCTTCACCCTCCGTGTTCTGCTGAGTCAAGCAGAGCTGCTTTGTGCTTCCCTGAAAGCTTTTTTTGCTTAGAGAGGGGAGCTCAGGTGCTGCCACAGCAGGTTTTGGGGTTTGGGCTCTCTCCCCATGGGCAGAGTGCCCCAGGGTCCATCCTGTGCCAGCGCCTGGTTGTGCCTCGTGTGTGCTCTGCCTGGGTGTGCCCAGGGCTTTATTGCAGCAGCCTCTGCGTGGTGCAGGCTCTGGGAGCAGGGCTGGGATCTGCCATAGGGCAGGGCAGTGTGGTTTGGGGGAACTTGTGCCACACTGCCCCCGTGCCACACACAATTGCCTGTGTGAGCCTTGCAGGTGATCTTGGCCCAGCTGTACTCTGGGTGCCAGGGGCTGGCTGGTTGCTCTTGTTGTGTCAAGGGCTCAAGGATTGCCTCCTTCTTGAATTGGCTGTGGAGAGAGGGAGCTGTTGAGTTTGGGGCTGTTGGTGTTGTCTCTGGGCTCTGTGTGGGATCTGTGTGTCTCCAGGCCGTTTCTGCTCCTTTCTGCTCTTTGGTTTTGCTCCCTGCTGATGCTGTTTTCTGCTCCAGCACTGCATGCACCTTTGGTCCAAACTGGAATCAAGGTCATTTTTCTTAGAGATTTCCTGAAGATAGCAGAAAACCAGGAACATTTAGTTCCATCTCCCAAGCTTAAATTCTAAACCCCAAGGCATAGCTCCCGTCTGCTTTGTTTTCCATGTTTAGCCAAGTACTTCTTGCCCTTCAGTGCCATTGGCAGCACTTGTAAGTGGCCTCTGTGCAGTTTCTGGTTCTGGGATAGCTCCTGGGCTTCCAGGAGCCCTGGGCACCTCCACCCTGGTGGCCTTTGTGCCTGGCAGCATGGCTCATCCCCACAGGACAGACACCACATTGTGAGCAGGGACAGCCTGGCTCGGATCAAGGAGCATCTAGGTCAGCAGCAGGAATGGGAAATTCAGGGAACAGCAAGTGGGATGCTCTCAGCTTCAGGACCATTTCATTCCAGTCCCTTTTCTCTGAAACAGAATCTCTGTTCTCCTCTGTGTCATCTGGGGAGACTCAGAGTGGCTGGGGCAGAGAATGGGGAAAGGCATCTGGTTCCCTCCATGCAGTTTCCATCCCACCCTCTCCTGGGAGCAGGGGAAGGGAGCCAAGCTGTGTCCAAGGTCCATCCTGCCCTGGGGCAGAGTAGCTCCAGCTCCAGCTGAGGTTTGCAGTGTGGAGGAGCTGCAGCTGCTCCCTCTGGTACCCAGATTCAAACTAAGCTGCCCTTGCTGCTTTGCTGAAAAGCAGCAGTGAAATGTTCCCTGTCCTGCTCTGGTCCCTCCAGAGCTCCATGGCTCCTGTGCATGGGCAGCACCGTGACGTGCTGGCAGCTCTGGCCCTTGGGGACATCCAGGTGTGACTTTGGCAACCCCTAATAATGTCACTCCAGTTCTCTGACTGCTGCTGTGACAGGGAATGGGTGCACCTGGGCACTCTTGGTGCTTGAGGGCTGCTTGGGGCCAGGTCCCACTTCCCAGCCTCTGGGGATTTTCTGTATGACAGAACTCTGGGATAAATGTGCTGCACTTGCCCTTGGCCTGTCATTACACAGCATCTGGAGAGATGAGAACCACTGGGCTCCTGCTACCTGTCACAAATTGCCACGTCCTTTCCATTGTGTTCATAACCCTATTAACTGAATTTTAATTGTATTTAGAAGTAAAGGGATCACAACACCCTTTTAGACAGCTGCTCCTGAATCTTGATCTGTGTTGGCTAAATACTTCCCTACTTTTGGCATGAACTTATTCCTGGCGAGCTTATCCTTATTTGTCTGATGTGTGCTGGCATCAGCAATTCTCTGCTCCTTGGTGGTTATTTTCTGGAGTACTTACAAAGCTGTTATACTTTTTCTCCACCCTCACTTTTGCTGGTGTGAAGTTTTTGCCAGTGAATCTCCTGTGCACCTGTTGAGGTGACCTGTAACCAGATCCCTGGAGCACAGTGGTAGGTAATGATTAGGACAGGCAGGGCTGCAGGGGAACAAACCTTTGCCTCACCTTTTCTTTTCAGCTTGGATGAGCACATCTGGAGTTACTTGCACTGCCTGCTGGGTGTTACAGGGAGGAGAGAGCCAGGCAGTCCCTCTTTCCAGCAGAAATGCCTTGCTTAATTCTTGGCTTATTTAAGAAGCATCCTAATTATGATTACAGTCCTGTAGCCAATCCCAAATTTTCTTCCTCAGTTATTCACAGGTGATGAACTTCTTAGTGCAAGGGTTGCTCTTAAACTCATAGCCATTTTTAGTGTTTTGCTCTCCAGTTTTCTTCATGACCATAAAATTCCGGTTAGCCCTTGATGAACTCTTGTGTTTGAGTCACTTTCATTTCTCAGTCTCCCAGTTACGGTGGAAGTCATTAGTGACAATACTAGATAAAACTGGTTTTAAACAAGAACCTTTTAGGCCTACCCTTGTCCAGTATTTTCCCTGTCTGCTGCCAGCTGTTACCATCTCTCCTTTAGCTGCTTCCGTCTTCTCACATCGGTTTTAAGCCCTGTTTAATGTAGCTTAAATAGGTCTTTGCCAGAATGTCCCCCTAAGACCGGAGTCCTGATCATGGACGTTTCTGTTTTCTGGAGATTGGATACACAAAGGAGTTGCCAGGAATTAGCAATGTCACCTTTCCAACATTTGGGTGCTTTCCTGCTTATCTCTGCTGTGAGAGACATGGTGGCAGCTCCTGCTGGGTGTCAGTGTGAGGTGCCGGCAGAGGGCACAAAGACAGAGGTGCTCCAGACCCCTGGGCCTCCTGCCTCCATCCCATCCATTTGGCTCTGCCTTTGGGGTTTCCCTCAGCAAGGCAAGAGAATCCACCAAGGCACTTGGGGAGGGATTGGGGGATCTGCAGTGCCTGCTTTAAACCAGGGGGCAGCCCTGACATGTGCAGTGGCCCGTGCCAGAGCCAGCATGGGGATCAGTGGGTTCTTGTGCTTCTCCCTAATAATTCTCCTTTGCTGTTGCCCAGATGAAGATCTCTTTCAATGAGACAAGTTTGCAGACGATGTTTGAGTACCCCTCAGAGAGCTCCCTGGCAGAAGAGGATGAGGAAGAGGAAGGACACGCTTCGGAAACGGAGGAAAAATCTCGTACCTTTTATATTCCACACCCAAACAGCACTTTGCATCCCAGTACACCTAACTCAGGTGAGTGAGGCACTGTGTTGGCACTGTGCCTGTTTCTAGTGGTGTCTGACACTGCCCATGTTTCCCACAGACTCATAAGGGGCTCCATGTGGGTGGAAATGCTAATGAAGGTGAACAGGGAGCTGCAGATGGACAGCTTCTAGGCTGTCCCTGCTGGGATTCTGGTCCCACTTCTTTTTGGGGTGGTGAGGAATATTTACCTCATCTTTCTCATTCCAGCAGATTTATCCAGCTACACCCCAAAGCACTCCGTGAAGTTCAGCGAGTGGCAGGAGCAGAAGTATGAGGGTCCTGCTGCAGAGGGATCCCTCCCAAAGGAAGCTGATTCCCATGGGAACCAAGTTATGGTGAGGCTATAAATAACCAACTCTTGTGCTTCCTTGTGGGGTGGGGGTTGTTCCAGGCAGTGGATGGGACAGGATGTGCCTTCCCCTGCACACCTGTGTTTGTGTTGCTGCCCAGGGAGCTGTGTCACTGCTCCCATAGGGACCAACACACTGTCCTAATGCCACTACCACCACACCTGCCCCTCCCCGGCTGCATGAAGGAAACTCAAGGCAGCTGGCACACTCTGTGCTCAGCACAGGAAGGGCATGGATGTTTTGGAACAAGTCCAGAGGAGGCCAGGGAGATGCTCCATGGGCTGAAGACCCTCTGCTCTGGAGCCAGGCTGGGAGAGCTGGGGGAGGTTCAACTGGAGAAGAGAGGGTTCCAAGGAGAGATCAGAAAAGAAGAGATTTAGGTTGGATATTGGGAAGAAATTGTTCCCTTTGATGGTGGTGAAGCCTTGGTGCAGGGTGGCTGCCCTGGATCCCTGGAAGTGTCCAAGGCTGGGTTGGATGGGGCTTGGAGTGACCTGGGATAGTGGAAGGTGTCCCAAGGTGGGTTTTAAGATCCCTTCGAACCCAAACCACTGCAGGGTGTTCTTGTACTCCAGGGCATGTTTGGAGGGGGCACTAACAAAGCGCACGCAGGTAGCCGGGGCAGGGTGCCAAGGCACTGTCCAAGGCTGAGGAGGCTCCTTCGGCCCGGCTCTGACCGCGGTGTCCCTGTGCTCTGCCCGCAGCTCACCCCGGCGGAGAAGGGCGGGCTCTCGGATTTCAGCAGCGAGCCCGCGCTCTATTTCTGAGGATGGGGCAGCGCCGCCGCCGCGCCCGCACGGATCCGCCCCGACCGCGGCTTTCCCCGATCCTGCTGCCAAGGGTGGACCAGATGTTTTCAGGCATCTTCGCAGAATATTTGCACTGGATTTTGGGACTGCTTTCAAGGCGTATGATTTATTCTGCCTGTGGCCTTGCATATTCCTTGTTCAAGATCAGCTGCTGGTTAGGCAAGTGTGGGAAGGACATCTGTAATCCCCGGCTGGATGTTGATTTTTCTCAGTGCTTGTTTGAGTCCAGGCACTGTGCAGGGTGTGGACAGCTTTTGCAACCCTTCTCCCCAGTGGAGGATGGCTCTGCAGTGGAGCACTGGGCACTTAGGTGGGTTCACATCGTGGCTGTGATTTGACACATTTGGTGTCAGTTGGGAAAATCATTGAAGGTTCATGGTTTGCCCTTGGCATGTTTCCAGCTCTGGTTTCACTGAAACATCATGGAATTCATGTGCCAGTTACATGTTTGTGGAGTTCACTGAACACTCTGAGGGGAGGGATGGGAAGAGCAATTAATGCCTTTAGCTTTAGATGTTATTTTTGCACCAATCAGTAGAGAAGTGTCCAGACTGTCTCAAGCCTTTCGAAGATTCCCAAACATTGGCCATAGCTTTGGTCTGCCCTTCCCAACTCTGGCATCCAGTCTCTGGAAGTTGCTGGTTGTGCTCCAGTTTGCCAGTTCCTCTTGTTGCTTTCTTCCAAATCTATTGATCTCTCTTGGTTGCTTCCTTCAAGCCACACTTGCTCTGCTCCTCTAGTCAAAGCACAGGCAGGATGTTTCACTCCTTCTGCAGAACTTGAACAAGGAATGTGGGTTATTTTTGTTTTTTTTCTAGAATTTTTATAGTTCTGTTGTAATTGTTTAATGCAGCCAATATGCAAAGGAATCTGCTAGAATCTTCCATTCAAGTTTTCTATTACTGTAAACTCAGGGTCAAAATTGCACTCTGGAACAAGATGGAGCGGTGCTGCTAATGTGATTTGTACTCTGGGATTAAAAGATATGTAGTGAGAACAGATCTGTCCTCTTTGGGCTTTATGGAATGAGTGGGGCGTCATCCAAAGGAACAGGCTGGTATCTTTGATTAAATTTGATGGTTACTGGTTTGTCTACTATTGATGATGAATGTCTGCTCAAGTGACATTGCTCTGTGGACTGAAAATGCTCTGCATACCTTGCACTTGGTTTGGTGTCTGTTGTAGCAGCAAGGGAAGGTTGTTCTACTGAAAAACACAGGATTAAATGTTAGGACATACCTACTTGTAGCTGTTCCCTTCTGCCCTGGGTGCCTAAATACTTTTGGAAAGATAAGGAGAAAAAAAAAAAGAGCTACTCAGTAGTTTTAGATGTTGGCTGGGGGGCCACAAAGAAACGTTTTGCACCTCCTTGTCCATTCCAAGCTAATCTGAGATGATCTGCTGGTGTGACTTGCTGGGAGCAAGATGTGTCTGCAGTGCATCTGCCTGGGAGGTGACACAAGGACCATAAAGTTCCATGTGTTGAGGCTTCTCCTGTTAATAAAATCAGGGCAAGGTACTGAGACTGGTGTAGAATGAGGGAAAATGTGAGACTGCTGGTGACAGCTAGATATAAGGGGTGAGTTTTCAGCACAGCTTTTGTAGCAAAAAAGTTCCCAGTGAGCATCTTCCCCTGGAAAAGCCCAGTTCACTTTAAGGCAACTCTTATTTCTTGCAAAACTGCAGGTGGTAATGCAAAGCTGCTTTCAGCTCAAGTTAGGGACAAGGAATCTGAACTAGCCCTGGCTTAGTTCTCCTATGGATCCATGAGGAATGCTAAAGAATGCTAAAGCAAACACTGTCCTGCAGCTCAAACACTGCTCTGGTTCTTGTGTGAGTTAATGCTGTGCCTGCAGCCCTGTGGGCAGGGCAGCTCTCAGGGGTGTGGGAGTGCAGAGCATGCTGCTGACTCTCTGCTCCTTCTCCTGGTGATCCTGCTCCACCTTGGAGCTAATTCAGCACTCTGCACTTCCCAGCCTCCTGCTCTAATCCCTGCCCGGGTACTCAGCTGCCTCCAGGTGGAGCAGAGTGAGGGCAGGCCTGAGGGCAGGAGCATCAGCTGATGGGTCACCTCCGGGGATGTGCCTCAGGATCGCTGTGCTCAAAATGAAGCACAGGTATTTTTGTGTAAATGCCTACCCTGATCTGTAGCGTTGGAGGATCTGCTTTACTGGGTCTCTGACTAATACCAAAGCACATCTGAAAGGAAAATTTACTTCTGCAAAGCACAGGCTTTTATTAACTGTGGCATCCTTGCACCACAAAGCAGCTCTCTCTGGCCAACAGGACATTCCAGGCTGAAGAAGAAGTTTAGGAACGCTTTTGTCGACGTATTTGTTGTCCTAATGAAGTGTTTTGTGGATCAATGGCTTTACCAAGATCCCCCATTTCCTTCTTCATGACATCTAGCAATGTCTGAGAATTGTCCAGTATCTGGGAAAGAAATAAAAATAGCTTATTTTTACATAAACTGTTTCTCTTATGAATTCCCTTCCAATTCAGCTCATCTGCCTTGCAGCAAGAGGGGCTATCCAGTCTTTCAGCCTCTAATTCCTGGTGATTTGTTATTCTGTCTCAGTGTGGGAATATCTGTGGGAGAATTTCTCTGGTTTGTGTTCATAGTCTGAATATGAAAGGCCTTAAGCAATTTATCTGCCTTGGAGCACAAGGCAGAGAACTTCCTGAAGCAGACTGGGGGGAGTTTTTGTTTGGTTTAGCATTTTTTAGTTGGTTGGGTGGGTTTTTTTAAGGGAGATTTGGTATCTGGGCTTTTTAGACCAGTATTAAATTGTGCTCAGGTGCCCTATTTTCAACTCTTTTCCACTATTAAAACTGCACATTTTGGGTTTCCAGCTTCAAGACCAATTCAAATCTACAGTGACCGTATGTCTGACTAGATCTGTTATTAATTTTCTCCTATTTTTAGCTCACAGTGTGCATAATGTAACATCCCTACTTCCTATGCTCTAGACTACAACATATTTAGAAGACCTTGCTGCCTGTCCACCTCACCAGTTAAAAATTTTAACACAGTGGACAATTGTAACCAAATGTGATGGTTATAGTCCCCAAAATAATTCATGTTCCTGTGAGATTGTGGAATTCACCAAGTGATCAGAGAGGAGCTGAGGGAGCGCCCCACAGGATGAGGTGCTGGAACAAGGTAAAATCCTGCGGGGGCTGGCAGAAGGCAAGGAGTGACAAACCAGGAGAGGAACTCTGTTACCTTCTGTCTGTAGACACCAGCATCTCCTCCTCACCACCTCTTTCTACCTCCTGTGAGTGTCAGTTCATTTCAATAAACTGGAATTCATCTGTAGGCTGGGGGTGTGACTTGGATCTCAGGTAAGGTTTCTTTTTAAAGGGGCTGTTTGTATACTTAAAAGATAGTTTTTAAGCTTTTAAATTTTTATGTGAGTTTCCCCTTTCACTTCAAACCATCAGGTCTTGAAGGAGTCGAGGAAACATTTCCAGTCTCATCTGAAAAATGATTGCCAGGGGAAAGCACCAACTTTGGGAGAGGAAAAGGAGCTGACACAGTAGTTGGTCACATTCAAAATGCAGACGGGAGGAGAATTTAGGCAGCAGCTAATAGAAGAAATAGTGTTTCTGACACCAACTCTGCCTGGTCACCAAGAGAAGGAAGACTGTAACTTATCTAAAAAGAGGCTGGGAAAATCCTTTTTTAAAGAAATAAAAGCTGTTGGTGTGTAATACAGAAGTGACTTCAGCTGTGGCCCTATCTGTGGGGATAAAGCCCTGCCTGATAGTAACACCCACAGGGAAGGAGAATGGGTAGAGCTGTCCCAAGAACAAAAATGACAGTGCCAGCCCTCGTGCTGTTTGCCTCCTTCCCACCCTTTACTACCCCAACAATTTCACTCTTTTAATGATATTGTTCCATTAAAAATGAAAGAAACTACACTAAATATTGGGCTGGAAGAGTGGCAGGCCAACAACTCCATCAGCACTGTTGTTCTCTGAATTAGTAGGATTGTGGGTCAGTGTCATGTCTCTGGTTTCCTCCTTTCCCCCAAACCATGGGTCTGAGATGGTAATTTTTAGGGGTCTGTTCCAAAAGCCATTCTTGATGTATTTGGACAATAAACTCTGCCCAAGCCCAAGCAGCACCAAAACACTCCCCAACCCAACCCTCTCGTGATGGGATCTGTATGCAGAGCTGCATCCCAGGCCTGGGAAGTTGTTTTGGCTGCAGTGCTAAGATCCGGGGAGGAGTGGTGGTTCATCGAGGTGCTGCCAACCGACCTTCAGGTAAATACAGAGTTCACACTTATGTACATATATACAGATATGTATATGCCAAACCTCCCCTGACACACTGTTAGGGAAAGGTTCTTCCCCCAGAGGTGCTGGCACTGCCCAGGCTCCCCAGGGAATGGGCATGGCCCCGAGGCTGCCAGAGCTCCAGGAGCCTTTGGGCAGCACTGCCAGGGATGCCCAGGGTGGGGTTGGTGGGGGGTCTGGGCAGGGACAGGGGCTGGGCCGGGTGATCCTTGTCCAGCTCAGGTTATTCTGACTCAGTGATTCCCTCGGGTCCTGTCCCTGGTCACAGACAGCAGAGATCGCTGCCGTGCCCCCTCCTCTCACGAGACGGCTGCACAGGGCGATGTCCCCCCTTTCCTGCAGCCTCAAGAACACCCGAGCGCCCTCAGCGCTGCTCGCTGTCAGTACCTCCCCGGAGGCTATGTCCATCTCGGCGATGGTGCGGTCGATGTGGGCTCGGGTGGACCGGAGCCCCGCCAGGCTCTCGCTGGTGTCGGACAAGCGCCGGGTGAGCGTCGCGATCCGCGCCTGCAGCCGGCCCCGCTCCACCTCCTCGGCGCGGATCCGCCCGCTCAGCTCGTCGCGCCGGGCGCGCAGCTCCGACAGCCCTGCGGGGCGGCACCGTCAGACGGGCCCGCGCACCCCGCCCGGCCCGGCCCGGCCCGGCCCCGCTCACCGTCCCGCAGCGCCGCGTGGTGCCCCCGCAGCGCGGCCCCGGTGCCGCTCATCGTGGCGGCCGGCGCCGCTCCGCCCCTTCCTGCGGCCCGAATGGAGCTCTCGGCCGCCTGGCACACGCTCAGCACGGCGCTGGTGCCGCCCGCCGCGCTGGGGCTGGTGAGCGGGGACCGCGCGGGGGTCGCTGCGCTCCGCCGGGCCCGGGGCAGGCCCGAGCCGCCGCCCCCGGCACGCTCCGGCCTCGGCTCCTCCCCGGCCGGGCCTCTCCGGCTCTGGGTCCGCGGGGCGGGTGGGAGCTGCTGGGGCCGGGGGGAAACGGCCGG
>QUSF01000027.1:7328980-7360802 GCA_003676055.1 Chloebia gouldiae | reverse complement strand
AACGGCCGGGGCTGCCGGGGGCAAACGGCCGGGGCTGAGGGGAAACGGTCGGAGCTGAGGGAGGAGCGGCCGGGGCTGAGGGACAACGGCCGGAGCTGAGGGGAAACGGTCGGAGCTGAGGGGAAACGGTCGGAGCTGAGGGCAAACGGCCGGGGCTGAGGGAGGAGCGGCCGGGGCCGGGGGAAAACGGCCGGGGCCGAGGGGAAACGGTCGGAGCTGAGGGAGGAACGGTCGGAGCTGAGGGGAAACGGCCGGGGCTGAGGGAGGAACGGTCAGAACGGCCGGGGCTGAGGGCAAACGGCCGGGGCTGAGGGAGGAGCGGCCGGGGCTGAGGGAGGAACGGTCAGAACGGCCGGGGCTGAGGGAGGAACGGTCAGAACGGCCGGGGCTGAGGGCAAACGGCCGGGGCGGAGGAGGGGAACGGGCTCCTGGGTGTGGGGGATGGTGTCTGCTGAGGGCTGTCAGGGAAGGGCCGCGGGCCCAGCCGCCCTCTCCCCCTGTCACCCCAACCAGGAGCGGGACCAAAAGGCCACAGCTTGCCCGGCCGTGCTGTGGCTCCTTCTGAGGGAGCTGGCGGCCAAGGAAGGGTTTTGCTCCAGAGCCCAGCATTTTGGGCAGCCAAGGGTGGCTCGCAGCATTTCCACCAGCACCTGTGTGCTGCAGCAGCCACCAGCAGGGACAGCAATGATGTGTGCGGGTGTGAGCCCTGGGAGGGGGCGCTGGGCATCCAGCGGTGTGCTGAGACCCCGGCAGACCGCCACGGAGGAGCAGCATCCCCCCAGTGCAGTTTGACAGCTCCATCAAATGTTTAGCTCATGTTCCCTCCGCTTTCCAGGCAGCCCCGAGACCCGAAGCTGCAGGGCCGCTGCAGGATGCCGAGCTCCGGGCAGCCCTGGACGTGCTGCAGTGCTACGACTTGCACTCCGTCGTGGAGGAGTGGTTCATCGAGGTGCTGCAGACTGACCTGCAGGCGAATATCGGCCCCGAGTTCTGGAACTGCATTGGCCAGTATGAGAACACTGCCGAGGAGCCCCAGTGTGCCGCGCTGCTCCTGGACGCCTTCAGTCTGCTCAAGTGCCACCTGGAGCCCTACCTGAACAGCCTGGAGCTCCTGGAGCAGTGGACCAAGGCAGGCCTGCTCCTGGGCACAGGTGTTCAGACGCTGCAGGAGAAGGTCTACACCATGTTCAAAGCTATCCTCTTCTTCTCCACGACCAAATCCTTCCAGGAGATGATCCAGCAGTTCTACAGCCGCACATTCAGGATATACATGCGGCAGTGGAAGAAAGGAGAAGATGGAACGAATGAGTGTGAGAGCAGCATGAGTGAGACCGAGCAGGAGAGTGACCCAGAGGAAGGTGGAGAGGGCCAGCTCTGTGCAGGCTGCAGCAGCAAGAGGGAGCAGTGCTGGTGCCCTGAAGCCATGGAGAAGTTCCAGCAGCTCAATGACATTCTGTAGGTATCTCACGGGATGGTGGCTGTCACTTGGAGCTAGGGGTAGCAGGTTTTACTGATCCCTGAGAACAGGAGGAGCTGTGTGAGGTCAGGCTATCTCATGGTGGTGGGTAGAGAACTCGACATGGATTTTCTGCTTTCAACTGGTAGTTGAAGAGCAGATCTTCAGACAAAAAGTTCCTCTCCCTGGATATGAAAATATCCTCCTCTTGCTCTGAGGCCTCTGACCACAAAGAAGCAAACCAGTGCAAGGTGTCCCTGCCGATGTCAGGGGTTTGCGCTAGGTAATCTTTAAGATCTCTTCCACTCCAAACCATTCTCCAATTCTATGAAACTCTTCTAAATGAAAAAGCTTTCGATGGCTTTATAATGTCTGTAAAGAAGATGGGATAGCAATAGTGCTATATGTTACTTGTTTGCTCCAGGGCCCAGCATTTTGGGCATATGTGTGTTACATATGTAGCGCATCTGTGTGGGCTGTCAGAGCATGTGGCCCAAGCTGGGCCTGCCTCTGTGGAATGTACAGGGAGGGTGATGCCTTCAGGTATAAGATTTTCTTGATTTGCTGGTGCCTTTGCTCCTACACGCTCCTGACGGTGTCCCTGTGCCCACAGCCGTCGGCTGAATTTGCTGGAGAGGGTGAGTGCTGATGCTGTCACCACCATCCTGCACAGGATGATCGAGGAGAGGATGGAGCAGCGCTGCCGCGGGGAGTACGAGCACTCCTTCCTCAACGAGTTCCAGGAGGTAAGGCAAGTGTGGGGGCAGTGAGAGTCCTCCTTGGGAGATCACAGAACTCACAGAATCACTGGCTTGGAAGAGACCTTCAAGATCATCGAGTCCAACCCAGCCCCAGCACGTCAACTAAACCCTGGCACCCAGTGCCACATCCAGGCTTGTTTTAAAGACACCCAGGGATGGTGACTCCACCACCTCCCCAGGCAGCATTCCAGAACTTTTATCACCCTTTCTGTAAAAAACTGTCTAATATCTAACCTAAATTTCCCTTGGCACAGCTTGAGACTGTGCTCTGGTTCTGTCAGTGCTGCCTGGTGAAAGAGACCAACTCCCACCTGGCTACAGCCACTGTTCAGGAAGTTGTAGAGAGTGATAAGGCTGTGCAGGTGTTGTTGGTTTTTAGCAGCTCAGGCTAAAGCCACATTCCAACTTAAAACACCTGATCTAGGGCTATGACTTCACCATGCCTGGCAGAAGAGGTGGCTAAAACTTCCCATTTTGGCTGATGTTGGAGTGGAAGGTTTGCTCTGACCTGTGCATGGAGGACTGTGACAATTCACCTCATGATCTCTGTAGTAATGAAGGAATTTTTGTGGTTCCACTTTACAAACCAGAAGATCAACAAGTGCCACCTGGTCTGCAGAGGGTCTTCCCTCTGTGTAGGTGAGCCCCTAATTAGAATTTCTGTGGCTATTTTCAGTCCTCTTTCACAATCCCTTGCAAAATTGGAAGCAAGGATGAGAGAGCATACTCTGGTATTGATCTCGCCACTGGCCATACACAGAATTAAAATCTTTCTTTGCAGCTGTCCAGATGCTTTGCTGCTATTTCAACTAAATTTGTGTTGAGCTGTTTACCCACCATGACTTAAAATTATTCTCCAGGTTATGGCTCCTCCAGGACACAATCCTGAGCTCAGTGCTCCTTGCCCATGACCTTGCATTTGCCTGTGCTCGAGAACCAGGTCTGCAGGCAGGTTCCCATGCAAGCCAGACACCCTGGATCCCTCACTCTTTGCCATGCCAACCATTTTTGTTGCCTGCAAACATGAGGAATCTTTTTGTGTTTACTTCCTTTTGGTTGTTATACAACACTTTCTTCACCGCACCTCGTGTGAAATGCTTTTGGATGACCTGGAGGTTATTTAAAGATATTTTCAGGGCACCACAGAAAACACAACTGCATTCTGCTTGTCAGATGCTGCCCTTGCTTCCACCTCTTGTTTGGATTTAGAATATTGGGGCACATCAGGATTAGGAAGAGATCATTTTAATGGGAAAAAAAAAAGCACAGGCCTGGAAATCTAAAGGTTAAATAGAGAAGTCTGAGAAATAGCTCACTGAAAATTACAGGTGCTGAGGGCAAAGCCTCTTTGTCAGCACAGCAGCAGCTGACTGGAGTGTCAGGTCACAATCAGGCTGTAACAGGAGCACTCAGGGAACATAAACTCAAGGGAAAGAATGGGTTAGTTTGATAATAATTCCTTAAAATCGTGTTGCTTTGCATCAATTATAGTCCCGTCCTTTTGTCCTTTAGGGGAATTCTTTATCAGCTTCTCCACAGTTTTGCCCAGATGTTTGTAGTACTCAGGTTTATCCTGGCAAAACTTGTGCCTTTCTTCAGTGTTTCCTTAGTCAAGTAGCTAATTAAAAATAAACATCAGCAAACCAAACCTTGACTTAGGCTGTCAGAACCTATTAAAAATACTAATGTCTAGTATTAGAGTGGTAGTAGAATATGTTGTAGTATAATGGTACTCAAATACCATCCCAGGAAGTAGCATATATTTGCTAATTGATGAGGGGAAAAAAAGTTATTTTAAACATCTGGATATTGTAATTCAGTAGGTTTTAAATTTTACAATTACACATTTCTCACTAAAGCTCAAATATAAAAAACCTTCTTATGCTGTCTGTTAAGGTTTATATTTTATAATTCAGTGACAAGGATGGTATTTGCATTTCAAATGCCTGAGTTGTGTTGGGTGTCTTTGACTTCTTGGGATACCTTATTTGCTTTTCACTGATTTCAGGAACCATAGAAATTTTGGATCAAGGATGGTGTAATGGGCAATTTGCTCATTTTCTTATGAATGGGGCAGTTCTGCAGTTATAGAATGGGGTAAAACTCTGCAAGAATGAAATAAGCTGCAAGTTTTGCAGTAAACCCTGTCCGTTTTGGAGCCCAGTGCCTGCACACAGTCCGTGGTCACCCCTTATCTTCTTACACCCAGCTGCACAGTCCATATCCTGTATCTTTAATTCCAGTTCCAATTCTTTCAGCTGGGCTTTCCCCAGCTATAACCCGGCTGGGGCTGGGGCACATTTGAGGAGCAGCTGGGGCTGATGCTGTCCTGGTCCAGCTGCCCATTTCTGCCGGCTGTGGTGGCTGCCTGGGCTGGGTTGGGATGTGGCTGTGCATCCAGCTCTGTGCTTACATCGGTTTCTCCCTCTTGTGGTGCAGTGGATAGAGAAGGTGATTGGGTGGCTCAGCAGGGTGTTCCTGCAGGACGACCCCTTGGCACAGTCCTCCCCAGAAGCCAGCAGCACCCTGAAACGCTGGCGCTGCCACGTCCAGAGGTTCTTCTACCGCATCTACGCCAGCATGCGCATCGAGGAGCTCTTCAGCATCATCCGAGGTGCTTCACCCTTGGGCTGGGACTGAGTGGGTGACAGATCTCTCTGATGTGCCACACGGCCTCCCCCTGCCTCCCCTCAGAGCCTGGCACTGCTTCTCATCACTGCTTGGTTTGCAGATTTCCCTGAGTCAAAGCCTGCTGTGGAAGACCTCAAGTTCTGCCTGGAAAGGACTAACCAGAGGCAGCAGCTGCTCAGCTCCCTGAAGAGTGCTCTGGAAATGAGACTTCTGCACCCTGGTGGGTTTTACATCCTTGTCTGTGTCCTGACACAGTGAGGAGCCTGGGCATGCGTGGCGATCTACTTGGAGCTGGCTTGGTTTCCTTTTTGAGGAGTGAGGGGCAGTCACCGTGCCCATCACACATTCTTTGTGTTCAAATGGGCATGGCAGCAGCAGCTGATGGCATCCCAGCCCCTTTTGACCTCATTTGGCACTATGGTCAGGAGCACAAAGTTTATCTTTGGTCCAGGTGGGGGAAGGCTTCTTTGCACTGTTAGGGCTCAGCTCAAAGCCTCTGTTCGTGCTCAGAACTGGTTTCTTAGGCACATGGATCTGGTCTGCCCCATTGCCTTGGGCAGTAGGGCAGCAAGCCCTCCTCCTCCCACACCACAGATAGAACAGAGGGCTTGGACCATCCAAACCCCTTCTGTCCAAGCCATTATTCTGTGCTGCAGGACTCTGACTCCCTCTGCTCCTCTCCTGTAGGAGTCAACACCTCCGACATCATCACTCTGTATATCTCGGCCATCAAGGCCCTGCGGGAGCTGGACCCTTCCATGGTTATTCTGGAGGTCGCCTGTGAGCCCATCAGGAAGTATCTGAGGTAGGAGGTGTGTGGGGCAGTCTGACACATCCCCTTTCCCTCCCCTTCCCTCACTCACTCTTCCCTGTTGCCGCTGGCAGGACTCGGGAGGACACGGTACGGCAGATCGTGGCTGGTCTCACAGGGGATGCTGAGGGCTCGGGTGACCTGGCAAACGAGCTCTCCAAAGCTGACCCAGTGACCCTGGAGAATGGCCAGGAGAGTGATGATGACATCTCAGAGCCAGGGGACTGGGTTCCTGACCCGGTCGATGCAGATCCAGGTGAGATGCCAAGCCCAGCAGTCCTGGCAGCCAGCTGGTTTCCCTGGTGGGCTGTAGCCTTGAGCAGCTCATCTGCTGGTCCTCTGGAGCTGGGCTGGGCTGGGGCAAGTCCCTGTTAATCTCACACAGTTGTCTGCTGGATTCCACCAGGGAAATCGAGCTCCAAGCGTCGCTCCTCAGACATCATCAGCCTCCTGGTGAGCATCTACGGCAGCAAGGACCTGTTCATCAACGAGTACCGCACGCTGCTGGCTGACCGGCTGCTGCACCAGTTCAACTACAGTGCTGAGAGGTGAGGCCCAGACCCAGGGCTTCCATGGCCAAAATCACCCAAATTTTCTTTTACCTGTTGTCTGAAGGGTAGAGCCTTCAGACTCAGTCCTGTCAATGGCTGTTTGTGGAGCCAGGAGTGCCTTTGGCTATTTCCTTTGCAGCTTTGAGTTTGCCTCTAGAATTCCATGCTCAGTCCTGCCCTTGGTTTGTGCTGATACAGCAGATTGTAGGAATTTGGAGGCAATGACATACTCTTAGCTGCATCCCACATGTTGTGATGACCCACTCAAATGCAAGGGATGGAAGATACGTGTTTCTGAAACACAGAAAGTTCCACCTGAACACGAGGAAGAACTTCTTTGCTGGGAGGTGTCTGAGTAGTGGAACAGGAGCCCAGAGAGGCTGTGGGGTCTCCTTCCCTGGAGATACTCCAATCTGGACACAACCCTGAATGACTGCTCCAGGGGACCCTGCTTGAGCAGGGAGTTGGGACTGGATGAGCTCCAGTGGTCCCTTCCAGCCTTAACCATTCTGGGATTCTGTCTTCAAAAAGCTGCTGGCCTAGTGGAGGTGGCAGTTCCTCACTTGGGTACCAGGAGCCATCCTGGGCAGACACTGTGCCTTGCAAGGTTTCCTAGGAAGAGCACGTTGTGCCAGAGACTTCATTTCTTTGGCTGTGCGGTGAGGGGTGGAGGCCAAGCCAGGTTTGTCCATGTGAGGGCCCCATCCCTGACCTGCTGTGTCTCTTTCCAGGGAAATCCGTAACGTGGAGCTGCTGAAGCTGAGGTTTGGTGAAGCTCAGATGCACTACTGTGAAGTCATGTTAAAAGTAACTACTTTTATTTTTTAATTCAAGTCCTGGGTGTTTGAGCCCATTGGGGAAGGGGAGGGACTTGAGGAGTGACCTAAAAAGTGTCTTTTAAGGAAAGTGGGGGTTCCAGAATGCCAGTGAGTGGCTGATTTGTGACATTTAAATCATGTCTGTTTTTAAGCCCTGTGGGTTGGATTATCAGCTCTGGGGAGTGGTTACTCTGGTGCTGCTGCCACTCCTGCCCTTCCTGCAGTATCCTGGCAGTGAAAATGTCCAGCTCCTCTGGGGTTGGGACTCCAGAGTTGGATTCTTTTGGAACACTCTAGGGAGAACACAGGTGTGGAGGGCCTTCAGTGAAGGTCAATGTGGAGTTGTAACCCCTTCCTCTAATGTCCCACAAGTTTTTCTGAGTATGTAGCAGACTTCCAAGTAGACATCCATGATCATGTCCTTTCCAGTGTCCCCATCATTGTTTGGAGAGAGCGCTGTTCACCTTGTTTAAGCCTCTCCTTCACTAATGGTTAGCACTAATTCTGAAGGGAAGGAGCCACCTCAGCTTCCTGTGTCTGTTGTAGGACATGGCCGACTCGCGGCGCATTAACGCCAACATTCGGGATGAGGAAGAGAAGCTCCCTGAGGAGGAGAGGCCTCCCTTCAGCCTCGTGGCCATTATCCTCTCCAGTGAGTTCTGGCCACCACTCAAAGAGGAGAAGCTGGAGCTTCCAGAGCAGGTCAAGGAAGCCATGGAAGCATATTCCAAGAAGTATGAGAAATTAAAGGTGAGGCCACCTTAACTCTCCTTATGAAAGCTTTATGCAGTCCCCTTTAGCTGCTGGTTGGCCCATGCTGTTACGGTGAGGTTTGCAATAACCCAGCACTTAGTGGTTCCTGCTGGGAGATCTGCTGTGAGCAGCTGCTTCCCCCTTTTCCCAGGCCATGAGGACCCTGAACTGGAAGTACCACCTGGGGCTGGTGAGCCTGGACGTGGAGCTGGCTGATCGCACGCTCTCCCTGTCTGTGTCTCCTGTGCACGCTGCCATCATCCTGCACTTCCAGACCAAGAGTGAGTGCTATGGAACCCCTGTCTGTGCTTCCATGGGTGGGAAAGCCACATTCCTTGGGCAGCTGGAGGCTCTGAGAGCTCTGGCAGGAGGACCAAGACATGGTGCATACATTTGGATCTCCCCCGGGGTCTCCAGCACCCAGCAGGGCCACAGCTCTGCACCCCTCTGCTTGTTCCTGGCAGTGCCTCCCTGCCTTACCCAGCTTCCCACCAAGTCCTGGCAGGCTTGGGTGTGGGAAGTGTCCTGTTCTCTCTGATCTCTGTGCTCTCTGCAGGCACCTGGACACTGACAGAGCTGAGTGAAGTGCTCAAGGTGCCCGTGACTTCACTGAAGAGGAAGATGACACTGTGGCTGCAGCAGGGAGTTCTGCGGGAAGAGCCTGAGGGCACCTTCACTGTCATTGAGGAGGAGCAGAAGGACCAGGTGGAGAAGGTTGTTCTGATTGACAGTGACGAGGAGGGGGACTCTGCCATGGCCTCACAGGCTGACCAGAAGGAGGAGGAGCTGCAGGTACCTGTCCCTGTGGTGATGCAAACATCCTGTATTTTTGGGTTTGGGGAATCCGATCAAGATGATGGATTCAATTTGCTCTGTGGATTCACATTTTCCACTGCAAGTGGCTGAGTCCAGCACAAACATTTGGGTTTTGAAGTGGGTATCTCTTGGTTAATCTCTTGGTGCTGCATCACAGCCTTCCCTCCAGACAAGTGCCCAACTGCTGAGTCAGGGATCTATTTGGAAATCTCAAAATTGGTTTAGTTCAGTTTAAAAAAAGAAAAAAGTCTGAGACATTATTTCAGACCCAAGCAACATTTTTGGCACTTCTTACTGGCCAAAAGACTTACCCAGCACTAACAGCTGGATCTCTGCCTTCTCTCTCTTGTGGTTCCTGGACATTTCCAGTGCCTTTCCTGCTTGTGAGTCACTTTGTGCCTGTGTGTTGTGCAACACAGCATTGTCATACTGGTGTTCATCCACAGAGGGTCATGCGTGTGCTGCACGTCAGATCCCACTGTCTGGTTCTGTATCCCAGCACTTTGCTGCTGTTCTTGGATATGCCCTGTTTAGAGACCCCATGCTCATGGCTGAGAGCAGAACTTACTGCCAGCTGCACCCCTGCCTTGTTTTTGGGGTATTTGCTTTATGCTGTAGTGTCAGTCCCTCACTGTGGTCTGTGTCCCTCTGCAGCTGTTCTGGACGTACATCCAGGCCATGCTGACCAACCTGGAGAGCCTGTCCCTGGAGAGGATCCACAGCATGCTCAAGATGTTTGTGATGACTGGCCCCGTGGTTACCGAGATCGATATCCAGGAGCTGCAGGGATTCCTCCAGAAGAAGGTCCGGGACCAGCAGCTCATCTACTCGGGGGGGGTCTATCGCCTGCCCAAGAACTGCAACTGATCTGGCAGCGTCCCTGCCCCTGGGCACTCCTGCCTGTGCCTGAGCTCTGCTCCAGAGTGCCACCAGCTCTCACTGTCCTGCTGGGGGGGTTCTCTGCCCTGAGTATTTCCTGTACCCCTGTCCCCCAGCGGGTGTCCCTTTCCACATGGATGCAGCTCAGCAGCAGCCTGGACACCCCACAACGTCTGGGTCTGCTCCCCACATTCCTTCCTCCCCTGTGTGAGTGCCTGGGCCCACCTCCCTGGTTAATAAATAACAGTAGGCTCCTTTTTCCAATGGTGCCAACTCTTTACTTTCCTCTTGGCACCTCCCCGTGCTGGAAGGGCAGGCAGGAAAATCCCCAGTCTGCTAGGCACTGTCTCCCTTTCCTTGGGTCTCCATGTGCAGCCCCAGGAGGTTTTGGGAGGGGGCTGTTGGCTCCAGCTGCTGTCTGGGGCTCTGTGTGTGGCTAAAGCAGTGTCTTGGAGCTGGATGTGATGAGTGAGACCCTGCCCAAAAACAAGGCTTGGTGCTGTCTCTGACAGGGAGGGAACAACTCCAGGGTGCCCTTGTTTGGGACTCTTAAATTGTGTGGAATAATTTTATTGTGGGATGAAGAATGATTTAGATGGATGAGATGCAGCAGTTCTTCAGGGCAAGCTGGTTAGTCCTGGAGGAGATCCAGGGGATTATCCAGGCCTTGGTGGGATTGCTTTGCCCTGGCACAGCTCTGTGTCCCAGCACCATGGGGCTGCCCTTGGGGACAGTGTCCTGGGAGCTTCAGAGTTGTTGGCCCCACATGAGGAAGTGGGATGGGATAATCCCAGAGCTCCTAGTTAACACTGTGCCCCCCACCCAGCTATAAAGCTGTTTCAGGATTGCATCACATCCCCCCTCCAGGGTGTTCAGGCTCCCTCAGTGCTGCTTTCCACATGGGTTTTGCTCATCAGGAGGAAGATGCTGGGAAAATCTGGCATTTACTAAAAATATGTTTTCTGTGAAGCACCCAATGAGTTTCCACAGCCGAAGGAGTCCTTCTCCTCCTCTGCTGAATCTTCAATCCCAGCCTGTGAGTGCTGTGGCAGCTGGAATTGAGACTTAACAGAGCCACAGGTAAAACACAGGAGCAGCTGTGAGTGTGGCCTTCCATCCAGGTGTGTGAGAGACCTGTGGAGCATAGAAATCACCCCCTGTAAACACTGAACCTTGTTTTCCAGTGCCTAAAGCCCACGAGTCCCTGTGGCATCCCTCCTGCAGCTGCAGGCAGCAGGGTGCAGCAGTTCTGTCCCTCTTGGGCATGTTGCTGTTTTCCTCTGTGGATAAAGCACAATTTCTTGATTCCCCCTGGGTCACTGTGCTGCAGGCTGGCAGGGATGTGGCAGTGGGAACCTGGTGCATCCTGTTGTGAAGAGGATCTGGTGATAACTGAATAAAATCCCAGTGTGTGATTACTTCAGGATAAGCCAAAAAACCCCAAAGGGCAGTAAATCCATGATGGCATCAGCAGGGAAAGAATCCATGCCTGAGAGCCCAAGGCTCTCCTCTCACCTCTCTCCACTTTTTTCTTTTCTTCTTTATGTTTTCATGAAAGAACACTGAGCACATGGAGGGATGTGGAAGGGCTGGCAGTGAGGGTCAGTGGGGTCAGTGCCTGCCAGGCCAGGGTGTGGCAGCCCCATCCCACAGAGTGTCTGTGTGTGCCAGCCCCGTCCCACAGAGAGTCCCATGGAGTGTCTGGCTGTGCTATGGCTGTGACAGGGCAGGGAAAAGGCTCCTTTTGATGTGGGGAGATCAAAGCAGCTGCCAGTTTGGAGCAGAGCTGGCAGCAGGGCTGTCCCCACTCACCACAGAGCCAGAGCCACTGCTGGGACATGGCCCAGGGTGACTCAGGGCCTTGGGTGCATCTGCTTTGCTCATGGATGCAAAAATATTGATTCATTTCTGTGTTGTGCAGGTGGATTTATTGCTCTGTGGTGCTTGCTCACCCCCAGTGGAGGGGCTGTGGGGCACTGAGTGTGTCATGTACCCCATCCCAGCAGCACCCCCAGACTCTGGGATGAGATGAGGGGCACTCCCAGCCCTTCCCAAAGCCCTGGCTGTGCCCTGGAAGTGCAGGGGATGAGCATCATTCCCATCCTGACTTTTCCCAGCTCCCTCATGCTGCCCCAAGGGCTGGACCTGTGGGGTGTGATGAGTTTGTCCATCCCGAGCCAGAGGATGAGCAATGCCACTGCTGAGGGCATCTGGAGTCACCTCTCTGCTCCTGGGAGGTCCTGGCCTGGCAGAGCCAGAGCCACCAGCTGAGCTGTGGTGTGGTTGTTTCAAAGTGTTACAACAGGAAAAATTCTGGTTTAATGACTGCTTCAGCCTTCATGGAATATAAAAGTCTTAAAGTTAATTGGAA
Source organism: Chloebia gouldiae (assembly GCA_003676055.1). Lineage (NCBI taxonomy): Eukaryota > Metazoa > Chordata > Aves > Passeriformes > Passeridae > Chloebia > Chloebia gouldiae. The sequence goes on along the minus strand of QUSF01000027.1, from coordinate 7,348,955 downwards.
CAAGCTGGAAATGTGAGTATTTTTTTTAGAGTGAATAGAGGAAGCTAGGGGAGGGGGGAAGGGCTTTGTGCTGTTCCCTGTGCCACTTGCTGTGCAGCGCTGTTGCTTCAGGCTGGAGCTGTGTCTGCTGCCCAGGGCAGTCCCTGTCTCAGGGCTGTCACCTTTGCAAACCACTCCCACTCCAGAGAAAAGAAAAAGAAAAAGAGAAAGGAAAGAGAGAAAGAGAGAGATGAAGAAAGGAAGGTGAGAGGGAGAAAGAAAGAAAAGAGAAAAAGGTAAGAGAGAGAAAGGAAGGAAAGAGAAAAAAGAAATAAAAAGAAAGGAAAGAAAGAGAGAAAAGCATTTTTAGCTCAGAAATGCACATAAAATAGAACCATAGACTCACAGAATGGCCTGTGTTGGAAAGGATCTTAAAGTTTATCTCACCCCACCCCCTTCCATGGGCAGGGACACCTTCCACTAGTCCATGGTTGCTCCAACCCTGTCCACCCTGCCTTGGACACTTCTTTACTCCTTGGATGCTTGGGAATGGCTCCAGTTCTTTGGGAGTGTTTTACAGAGCCCTTGGTGGATGATACAGACCCTGCTGTGGACCTTGGGAAGGTGTACAGTGACTTTCTCCAGTCACCACTTGAGACACGAGGTGATTTTGCTGGCCCTGGGGGATGCTGGTGGTGGGACACAGGAGTGCTGCAGGCACTCGCTGCTCTCCATATTTTCCATATTATTTCCCAAATTTTCCCTTTTTTCCCAGCTGTACCCCTTCTGTTTTCCAAAGCCATGTGAGCCAAAGCTTGCCAGATGCAGCAGTGCTGGTTCCTGCCCCTCCCACTGCCTGGTGCTGGGCCTGGATGGTGCCTCATGGCAGGGCCATAACCTTCCCTTTGCTTAATGCCAAACCCATTTTTCTTACTTCTACCTCTTTTTTACTGTTTTAGCGAGGTAGGGATGGAGCTCAGCTGGAGGAGAAAGAAGCAGCAGATTCAACTTGGGTTTTAGGAGTGATCATCTGACCCAGCACTCCTTGAATGGCTTGAAAACAAGAAATGAGATAGAATTCCTCTGACACAGAGCACTCCCCTCATTTACCTTGGTCTATTTATAAACTGTTTGGAAGGGTCACGATAACCCAGGCAGGATGCGGCGTCCCTGCGGGGGACATTCCCCAGCCCAGGGATAAACTGTTTGGGTTATCCAGGAAGTGTTAGAGCTGCTCCAGAGGCTGGAAATTTTTGCTAAGAATGAGATTGAGAAGAACGAGGGGTCTGGCTTGATGGCCCCAAGAATGTATCCAAGGAATTTGCACTGGATTTAGGATTCAGGAGGGCTGATGCTTCCAGGGGAGCCCAGGGATCAGCAGCAGCAATTCAGGGCAGATCAATACAAGGTGGGTGATGTAAAAGGGAAAAAATCCACCCACCAGCCCAATCCAGAGCTGATGTGGCCGTGGAGCTGTGGGGTCACACTGCAAAAGGGCAAATCCATGCTTGGAAAAAAGATCTTTAGGTCTGGGAATGACCCTCCAGGGCTGGATTCTGCACCCCTGCCAGGGTGGATCCTGCCCACCATGGATCAGATTATTTTATGATATTCTTTTATTCTTCCCTGTCTGGGGCTGCAGGAGGGGCTGGCTCCAAGGTCAGGGCCCATGGGGGTCCTTGGGGGTTTCTGTGTCCCAACCCCAGCCCCATTTCCCCTTCTCCACTTGCAACCTATCACTTTTAGTTTCAGGGCTCCCTGCACCCTGCAGATTTTATATCCATGGGCCGTATTTCTGATATCTACATCCATTTTCCTGCTGGCTACAAGCCCATGACCTCTTCAGCTGCTTTCAAGTTCTTTTTTTTACCAGGTTTCTTTTTTTTTTTTTTTTTTTTTTTTGCAGTTTCTCTGGGTAAGGCCAGTGCTGCAAGTATGGTACACTCCATCCTGGAGCTGCTGGGTCTCATTCAGGACCCATTCTGAGCTCTGAGCACCTCACAGCTTCCCCAAAGGGACCTTGGGTGCTTCACCTAATTCTGGTTTCCCAAGGTTCACAGGAGGGATTTGCCCACGTTTGGGATGCAGTTGCTGCTCCTCAGCCCTAGAAATGTTCTGGCTAAACAGGCAATGTGCAAAACCTTGAAAGAAAACCCTAAAACTGTCACATAAGTTGGTGCCACCCAAGCTCTGGTGATGCCTCCTGGTGGGTACCAAACCCAGGGGTGCCCAAAGCAGTGGGTACCAGTCAGAGGCTGGTACCAAAATCTCGGCTCAGGGCACTGTCCCCCTCTCCCTGGGACATTCTCTCACCTCTCTCCGTGTGGGAGAGGCTGTGTTTGTGCAGGATTTGCATCCGTGGCCACAGGAGGGGCTGTGGCACCTCTCGTCCCCATCCTGGCCCCGCATCCGTTTCCTCCCTGCGGGGCCCAGCCGGGGGGGAGCGGCCTCGGCACCCGCAGGGACACGGGGGACAGGGCAGGTGGCCCCAATTTGCTCCCACGTGGCCCCCCCTGCCCTGCCCCACTGCACTGCCCTGATGCCCCCGTGTGCCCCCCAAGTCACAGCTCCCCCACGTACACAGCCCACACAGCCCTCACCTGCAGGGCCCCCCCATGGCACTGCCCCCCAGGAAAAACAACTCCCCCAAAACCCATGACCTCTGTGCCTGCATGTCCCCCCCCAGTGTGTCCCCTCCCCACAGGACACAGCAGCTTGTGTCCTCCAGTTTGGGGTGCTGGAGGTCCCCAGAGCCCCGTGGGGAGGGGGGACACAGCCCCCCACAGCACCAGGGCCAGGAGCAGCTCAAGGGGATATGTGGCCTGGGAACATAAGCAGGTTTTCCATCATCCTGTCCTCCTTGTCCCCACATGGGACAGACACCTCCGGGTGCCATCGATGTCCCTGCCCTCCCCAGGTGCTCCCCAGCATTTTTTGGCGGACACTCGAGACCCAGCCTGTGATTTTGGAATTGGCAGCAACACCAGGACAGTGTCCCCAGCCCTGCATCACCTTGTCACCTGTGTGTGGTCACTCCATGACTGGCAGTGGCCAAGCTGCCTCTCCAGATCCTCATCCTCATGTGCTATCCAGCTCCACCAGCACCACGGGGGTCCCAGGCAGGTCAGTCCCACATCCCCACTGCCACCAGGATCTCATCACCCTCTGTCTCCAGTTTAGATGGGTTTAGAACCCCGCTTTCCAGGGCAGGCTGTCCATCTTCCACCCTCCCTGGGTCTCCTGCTATGTTCTGGGGGTTTTCTGTGTTTCCCCCCCCCCCCCCCCCCCCCCCATTTCAGAGCTTTGGAGGGCACTGTGTTTGGGGGCTTTTTTTAATGGTTGCCAACTACTCTGCTTGGGGGAAGCTGTTCCTCCTCAAAAGAGCCAGAAGAGCATGTTTCTTCATGGCTGCTCCCAAACCACCTGCCAAGCCCCTCTTAATGGGATCTCTGCTTCGGGTCAGCCCTGCCTGGCTTCCCGACCCCAAGGGCAGCTCCCAGCTGCTGAGTGTGAGCTCCAGCTGGGCTCCTGTGCCTTCGCGACACAGAAATCCTCACATTTGCAAGGATTTGTTAGGCAAATCCTGCTGGCCACTGCAGAGGCACATGCAGCTGCCTGGGGCTGGGGAGACTTGCTCAGAGAATCCCCTCCCCTGAAGTGGGGGCAATAGTGAGCATCACAGCCAGGCTGGGATCTGAACTGTGATGCACCAAAACCCCTCAGATTCGGGGGCTTTTCCCCCTTATTTTTGGTCCTGTGCAGCTGAGCTCGCAGGGTGCAGGTTCCAGCTGAGGGCTATCAAAAAACAGGAGCTTGAAATACCAGCAAGAGCTGGTATTTCAAAGCTCTGGGCTTTTCTGGCTTTACCAAATGGGCTTGTTTTGGGGGGAAAAAGCCTTGGCCAGCTTGTGTGAGTGCAGGTGAGAGGTGGGACGTGCCAGGGCATTCATTCATCAGGGCTGAAGGAAAGGGGAGTGCAGGTGAGGAGGAGCGCCGTGATGAACTTTTGCACTGCTGGGTGAGGAAAAGCCCTGCTGCTTCCTGCTGTGGAGGGATGAAGCGGTTTTCCCCGGGAGTTTTTGTGCCCACAGCAGAACCTGGTCCCACGGCCGCCGTGCAGCCTTGGCCCTGGCTGTCCCCATGTCCCCGAGCGGCTTGGACAGAGCAGCCAAGGGGCCAAGAGCTGCGGCGGGGCCGGGGCAGCAGAGCAGGAGCGGCTGCACTCAGGACCTGCCCAGCGTCCGACCAGCTACTCTGGACTTGCTGCTTTTTCCAGACTCGTTATTTTTTATGGGCTCACTCCTTCCCCGCAGACTGACTTGATTTTCTCTCCCTGTTTCTCCCGTTGGCAAGGGGAAGCACCCAAGCACCGCGTCAGCCCCAGTTAACCCTCCTGGCAGCGTCACCGCTTTGACCTTTCGGGGGACGGTTCCGGGCGAATGACTAACGACGGACACCGCCGAGGGTGGGGACGCTTTGCCCGGGCTCTCGGGGTCAGGGAGATGAGCTCAGCCCGCTGCCCCGTGCTCGCCCGCACGGCGAGACGAGACGCGACGGCAGCGGCCGGGGGGGCCCTGGGCAGGAGGGGGACACGGAACCGGCCGGCAGCGGCCATCCCATGGCACGGCGAGAAGGAAGTGCCGCCCAGGGCCACTCCTCCTCACCATTTCCTCTCCGGGCCGGTTTCTGTACGGATGAGAGCGGCGACAGAAGAGCTGCCGGCCCGTCCGAGGCCGGACGCTGCGCTCGGCGGGCGGAGGGAAGCGCCGGTGGCCGGCGCCGAGGGGACACCGCGGGTAACTGCGCTGGCATCGGCTCCCCCGTCCTGCTCCCCATCCCTCAGGGGTCACCAAGGCACTCCAGGGCCATTTCCAGCTCCATCCCTGCCACCGCCTTCTGCTCGTCCCCAGTCGCTGCTTTCCGCCAGAAGCCGCCTCGGGTTTTCAGGGATGCTCTTGCTGCCGATGGTTTGGGATGTTTCAGGCTCCGCTTGCTACCCTTCCCTTCGGACTTGGCTTCGGGGCCCGGCCAAACTTGGGGCTGGGCAGGTGGGGTTTGGTGGCGATCAGGCTGTCGGAGGGGCTGCTGGCTGTCACCCCTGTCACCCTGCGCCGTGTTCTCGGGGAGGGTGGGCGCCTGCACCCGCCGAGCTCCGGCCGTGAATCAGCCGCCTTGCTCGGCTTCTTCCCAGACGGGCCCCGGGCAGCTGCAGTTCGGGATGCCGGGGTCGTGCTGGCCGCTGCCGACATTCCGGGTTTCTCCTCCCAGCCGCTGACCCCTTTATCTGCAGCCCCCAGAGCAAGGGGCTGCTTTGTGCCACCTTCCCCATGGAAATGCTCCCTTTTGGATGGAGGGTTTGGTATCCCCCAGCCCCAGCTGGAGCCAATCTTTAGAATTTCCCAGCTGCTCCCTTTTCCCAGCGGCTTTGCTCATCCGCAGAGGCTGAGTTTGGGTGCAGCCTCCCCTGCCGGGGGTACTTTAACCACGACCGCGGTTCTCCGCTGGCCTCTCCTGCCACCAGGGGCTTTTGCCGCCTGCCCAGGGCTGTCCCCATCCTGCTCCCCTCTCCCAGGCTGCCTCCAGCTGCCCACACAGGCTCCTCTGTTGTGGAAACGCTGTTTTGGAGCGGCAGGCTGCACGAATGCAAACACTGCAAGAGCTACGGCAGGAAAGCTGGAGGCTTCCCAGGAGTGTTTCCAAGTGCAAGCTTTCCTGCGGTGTCCAGGCTCAGCACAGAACAGAGATCAGCAGTGTTTACACGAGCACTGGGATGCTGCACACCGAATTCCTGCCTTCTCTTTCCTGTTGTTTTCACCAAATATTAAATTAAGCTGCCAAAAGTGCACCATTGCAGGCTGGCACAGCCTCCTGCCCAGCCCTGACCCGACACTGAGTGTGCAGGGGCTGCTTTTAGAAACTTCCAGTCCTATGTAAATACCAGCAGGTATTATGGACTGAGTCATGGCCTTAACAGGGTTATTATAATCATGACTGGATAGATTCCTTGCTCAGGATGGGGTTCTGTCCTTCCACCCTGCTTTGCTCAGCTCATCTGGAGGGTTGGGCATCCCACACCAGTGGGATGGATGTGCTGGTGGGCTTTTGGGAAGAGGCTTTTGAACACTGGTGAGCACTCAATTCTCACCATTCCCCACGAGTCTTGTAGGGGCTTTGGGCTCTCTGCATGGACATGGCAGTGGGAGAGCAGGCTCTGGGCTGTGAGCAGCCAGATCACTTCATGTTTCAGCTGCAGCAGCACCTGGCTGTGGCCTGGCAACCTCCATGGAGAGTGCTTGGGGTGTCCTGTGTTTCCCTGCCAGGAGCAGCCTCCCAGGCCTTGAAGGGAGCTGATGAAAAAAAAAAAAAATTAAGCAGATCTTGTTATGACAGGACAAGAGGTTATGTTTCAAACTAGAATACAGTGGCTTTAGAGTAGATATTAGGAAGTTTCTGAGAATGAGAGGCCCTGGCACGGGTGCCCAGAGTGGCTGCCCCACTCCAGGCCAGGTTGGATGGGGCTTGGAGCAGCCTGGGCTAGTTGGCAGTGTCCCCTGTGGCAGGGGTTTGGAGCGAGATGGTCTTTAAAGGTTCCATCCAGCCATAACTATTCCATGATTCTGTGATGTATCTGTTCACTAAAACTTTTCCTGTAAATTTCCATAGCCTCTTCCCTGGCATTTAACCAATCTCCTCATCACCTGCAAGGGCTTGGGGCTGAGAAAATGTCACCGTGTGCTTGTGGAGATGTTTGTCAGAGCCTGGAGGGTTTTCTCATCCCTGGCTGAGCTCTGTGGTGTCCCTGATCCCTTGAGTCCGTGCTGGTCTGAGCTGCAGGGGCTGCTCCCCAGTGGCTTTGGGGACAGCTGTCCCTTTGGGGACCTGCAGCACTGTGTGAGCAAGGTGATGCAGGATGGAGAGGAGCAAGGATGTGACTGCAGGGTGGTGTGGGGGCAGCCCAGGGCTCCCAGTGGCATCCTTTGGGTGGCATCGCAGTGATGGCAGCATCCAGCCCTTCTTCCTGGTGCTGCCTCCTTGGCAGATCCTGTCTGGCTGGTTTTGCCTTTGCACACCAAACCTTGCACAGGGTCAGGAATTAGGTCAGCAATTAGCACTCGGGGTTAATTGCTGTCAGCACTGGCAGCTCCAGCGATGATGGCTGGGCTCTCTAGCTGCCCTCTCACAGTCCTGAAATCAGCTTGTGCACGGTGTGGGAGCGAAGCTTTGCATTTCAGAGCAGCCAGGAAGGGTGTGGGGAGAAGCAAGGAGGCAGAGGGAGCAGTTCAGTGCTCGGGGCTCCCGCACAGCCCCCGGGGCGACCCCGGGCTCGGTGGGTGACGGAGCCGCTTTGCGCAGGGGAAGTAAAACCTGGTCCAGAGCGTGACTTTGTGCAGGTTGGTGGCTTCCTGCTGAGCTGGAGCCAGTTAATAACAAACTTCCAGACCTCCCTGTTCTCTCAGAGTCGTGCTGCTTTTGGCAAGACCCGGTGTTGATTTCTTAAAAGATGGCTGATGGAAGTGGCATTTCCTCACGCTGCCTGTGCTGGCTCCTTGCTCTGGGGCTGGCAGTGCCACAGCAGCAAACTGTCCCTTCTGTCAGCGCTGCTGCAGCCCAGAGGTGTCAGAAAAATGCCCTCCCACCATGACACAGCTGCTGCCACTTCCAGCCTTGTGCCAGGCAGGGCCAGGGCAGCACACGGGGCTGCATCCAACCCTGCAGAGCTGTGTTCTCCCAGGGTTCCCTGCTGGGTCTGTGCCTCTTGTCACATCCCTCTGGCCTCTCCTTCTCATTTGCCAGCTGAGGTTTGTCCATTCAGGTGGTTGTCCCAGGATGACCGTGCCCCTCAGCTCTCCTGTGCAGCTCCAGGGTCTCATGTGGCAGCCCCTGTGTCCCTCCTGCATGAACAGGGCTGTGTGTGGGCACACAGGGCATGGAAGGACCGTGGGGGTGGCAGGGTTGGGGTTCTGTGGGGCTGCCCCACTCCTCTCCCCACAGCCATGTGCTGCTGGCAGGCTCAGGCACAGCCACGCTGGTTCTCTGCAGCTCCTCTGAGCCTTCCCATCCAGGGCAGCTCTCATCTCACCTCCCTGCCAGGCACATCCATCAGCACAGCCAGGAAAATCCTCCCTGGGAGATGCCACCACAGCCAGGATGACAACAACAGCAAGTTACTCCCACACCATGAGAGGTGTCTGTGGGTGGACGAGTGACTTCCCACAGGGTGTGTACGTGCCTGTGTGCGTGTGCTGACACAGAGGTGGGGCTTTGTGTCTTCCTTGAATTTAGCAGGTGTAGGGAAAGAGGAGGACTGGGCAGCTGTGCTTCAGAGCATGGGTCAGTCTGTCCTGCTGTCCTGCCTCCTTCTTACAGCACAGCCTTTGGCTTTGGCCCCAGCCAGCTTTGACCTTCCCTTCTGCATCTGAAGGCAGGGCTGGGTTTGTGTTGCAACATCAGTTTGCATTAATTGACACTGAGGAACAACTGAGGGAGCTGGTCAGGAGTGTTCAGCCTGGAGAAAAGGAGACTCAGAGGTGAGGTTATCACTCTGTGCAGCTCCTGAAAAGTGGCTGTGCTCAGGTGGGGTTGGGCTCTTTCTCCATGCAGCACTGACAGAACCAGAGGACTCAGTCTTAAGCTGTGCCAAGGGAAATTTATATTGGCTATCAGGAAAAAGTTTTTTACAGAAAGGGAATGGCTGTTCTGGAATGGCTGCCTGGGGAGTTGGTGGAGTCACCATCCCTGGGTGTGTTTAAAACAAGCCTGGATGTGGCACTGGGTGACAGGGCTTAGGTGAGGGTTTGGGGCTGGGTTGGACTCGATGATCTTGAAGGTCTCTTCCAACCCAGTGAATTCTGTGAATTCTGTGAATTTTGTCTGTTATTTTGCACATCTGTCCCATCTTCCAGAAAGTCACCTTAGGTCTGAAAGTTTCTGCCACCTTGCCATTGCTGATTGCTGCAGCTTTCTGCCCATTAGAAAGGGGGATATCTGTCTAATTCCACTGTTCTTGGTCACTTCCTGATTTTAGAAAGGTTGATTTTTTATCATTCCTTTTCTTTTTAGAAAGAAGATGATGTGAATGGACTGTAAGAACCAGAAGAGATGGAGGAAGAGCTGCCCTGCCCTGAAGTGGATGGAAAAAGTGTCCTCAGGGATCTGGGGGTGGAGATGCCCTGCATGGAGAACAATCCCACAGGAGACACATCTGGAGCAGAGGAGGATGCAGGAGACGTGCCCTGTGCTGAGAGCAGCACAAAAGAAGAGGCTCCTTGTGACCCAGGAATTGTCTTCACTGAGGGCAGCATGGAAGGAGAGATGCAGGGCAGTGGCAGTGATGGGGAAAGGGAGATTCCCAGCACTGGCAGTGACAGGGAAGGGGAGATTCCTGGCAGTGGCAGTGATGGGGAAGGGGAGATTCCTGTCACCGATAGTGACAGGGAAGGGGAAATGCCCTGTGATGCAAAAGAGGAGGTGTCTTGCTCTGAGAGTGACGCAGAGGAAGTACCAGATGCTGTGATCACTACTGCTTCTAAGAAAATAACTTCAATTTCCTCTCCCCTACGGGCCATCGTCCGCCTGCGCCGGCGCTACCGGGGGCTGAAGAAAAACCGTCTGCACTTAGAGCTGCCTCGGGAAAAGTCTGCCGAGTTTGTCCACACCAGGCTGCTTCAAAGGCAGCTCTCCCTGAACAGAACTTCCCTGTACAGCCCTTCCATGTCCTTCTTTAATCAGTCTGGCTTTGAGAGCTCCCAGTACTTCACCTTTGACACCTCTGTGGAACATTACTCTGTGAAAAAGAGCAGGCGGAAAAAGAGCCGGAGGAAATCCAGGATGGTCCTCTACCCGGATAAAACAAAAAAATACCTCCCAGCAGAGGAGAAAAGCAAGGCAAAGCGCTGCCTCTTCTTGCTCATTGCCATTATCTTCTTCCAGATTCTCAATGCAATAGAGAACCTGGATGATAACCTCCAAAAATACGACCTCGATGGTTTGGAGAAAACCATGCACCGGGAAGTATTTGGGCAGAAGGTTGCTGTGGAAAGTATTGTGGAATTACTGAAAGACTACCTGGCTACCCACATCCACAACAAGCCTCTGGTGATCTCTCTGAACGGCCCGACAGGGGTTGGGAAGAGCCACGTGGGCTGGGTGCTGGCCAAACATTTTCGCTCTGTCATGGACAATGACTTTGTGCTCCAGTACTTTGTGATGCATCACTGCCCCAACGGGGTGGCTCCCCTCACGTGTGAAATTGATATGTCCGAGAAGATTGCTGACATGGTTACCAGAGCTGAAATAGAGGAAAAGACCCCACTGTTTATTCTGGATGAGGTTGAGCTCATGTCCCCAGTCCTGCTGGACACTCTCAGCCGATTCTTTGAACCCAATCAAACCAACGAGTTCCTCAATGCCATCTACATTTTAATAAGCAACCTGGGAGGTGCTGAAATCACAAAGTTCGTTATCCAGAATGCATCCACTGAGCTCCTGCATCAGCAACGGGGAGCTGAAGAGCTGCTGAGCATCATCCAGCCAGTCCTGGTCAGTGTCCACCCTCTGTGGAAGGCTGCAGACATCATCCCCTTTGTCCTTCTGGAGAAGTCTCATGTCATAAATTGCTTCCTGGAGCAGATGAGGAGGGAGGGGCTCTATCCCGACCAGAAGCACATTGAAAATTTGGCAAATCAGCTCAGTTACTACACTACAGGGGACAAGCAGTACTCCAGCATGGGCTGCAAGCAGGTTGTGACCAAAGTCAACCTCCTGTAGGGATTTACTGCAGAGATCAAGCCCTGCTCTCGGGCTTTGCAAAGTTCTGTGCTCCTGAGGAGCATGTTCCAGCAGGCTGTGCTCAAGGTGTCCTGGCTCTGCCCTGCACTGGCTCTGCCCTGGTCCAGGCAGAGGGGTGGCAGCCTGGACAGCCTGGTCCCTGTTCTCCTCCAGAGACTTCACTTTTTCCTGATGTTCCGTGGAAAAGGAAGGGCAAGGAAGCTGGAGCCACCTCCCAATAAGTGCAAGATGCTTTGTTCTTTATTCTCATTTGGGATTCTTGTCATGAAGGAGTTTTGAGGTGGCATCAAAAGCTGCAGGATATAAATAGGATGGAACAATCCCCAGGTCACTGCCCCTGCAGATAAATCACCTCATGTGTCTCACTCTCTCCAGGCTCACAGCTCCTTGCTTTCCTTGGTCCTGGCTGGTGTGTGCAGAGCAGAGGCAGGGCTGGACACCCGGCGTGGGACAGTTTGTGCCTCCTGCCCCCAGATGTGCAGGCCTGCCTTCCCCAGCTCCTGTGTGACCACATCCTCAGGAGAACACTTTTTGGACCTGTTCCTGAGCTGTTCTGAGCTCATCCCTGAGCTCACCTTTGGCACTTGCAGTGAGATTTCTGCCTTGCAGGTGTGTTTGGGCTTGCCTCAAAGACTGCTCAGCTGTGCCAGATGGTGCAGGAATAACCTGGATTCGTTCAGGTCTGGTGGTGACACCTCATCCTCAGAGTTCTTCTGCTTTTTGACTCTGGGGACATGTCACTGTGGGCAGGCATTATCTAGAAAGCCCAAAGCAGCAATTGGTGGATATTTAACAACACACACTGGAAAACACAGTTTGGACTGATGGAGTGGGAATCCTGAGCTTGTTCCCAGTCCTGAGAGGCCAAGAAGAGGCATTGCCATTGAGCCTCAGGTGAGATGTGGCCTGGGAGAAGCCTGGGAAGAACACACAGCCACGTTTTGAGCAGAACTGAGCAGGTATTTATGACATTGTTTTCTCAGGTTGTAGTTTTGTACAAGATTTCTACAATTTGCTGTGAATTCCCAGACAAGAAATCCTGTGGATGTTTGCACTGGGGTTTTGATTCACCTCTTTCTAATTGTTGGTCTCCGAAGACTCTGTCACATACTCCAGCTTCCAGAGCTATTGTCAGGAATAAACCCAAACTATCCTGAATAAAAGAATTGAAAGTACATTTATTTCATTTGACTGAGATTTGGATTTCCTCTAGAATTTCCCTTCTGGAGTCATGTACCCCTGGTATGCCCAATCCCAAACCCATACAGTGCAGTAGTGCCAAAAGCTGGGTCCTGCACAGCTCCATCCAAGCCACCTCCTAAATTCACGTGTCCTCAAAAACCAACGTGTGGGAGCTGGTTTCCACAGCTTAGAGAGTTTAACTTAAGCAGTAAGGGTAGCTGACTGTTAAGACATTTGGGATGCTTTTGTCCTGGATGAGGAGCAACTCGGGGATTCCCCTCCTCCTCCAGCCAGGAGAGGGGCAGATGTTAGTTCTGATTGTCTCAACAATGTCTTTGTTTACAAATGCCACCCAGGGGGTGTTTGGTTGTGCCAGATGTCCCTGGTGCCTCCACACCAACCATCACCCTGTGCAAAAGTGGGGGGTGGTTTTGAGTGGAGCTGAGCATCTGCAGAGTTTGTTTCCACCCCTCTAAGGCTCTCCTGCCCTAAATCGGGGCTCCTAGCCATTCCCTGAGCCTGAGTATTCCTGAGTGCCCTGTGCACCTTAAAGGCCTGCTGAAGTTTTTGTGTCTCACAAAGCTCAGTGCACAGAGGTGGGGCTCAGCTTCCTGCTGCCTGAACACCACCTCATCCCTCCCTCTGGAGGCTCTTGTCAGACAGCACAGGAGCATCCAGGCTATGGAGAGGGCTTTTCCTGCCAGAAGATAGGATGCAGGACTCAAATCCCAGCTCAAATGGCTCTTTATGTTGTCCCCTAGGCTTCCTCAGTTGGCAAAAGCTCTCCCCGAGTCAGGACACGTCTCTGTTGTGCTTGGAGCAGTGATTTGTGGCAGGCTGCTGCCACCCTGCTGCAGACCCTGTGTTTGATGCCCTGTTGAGCAGCACTGGGATGGCTCTTCCCTGTCGCTGCTGGCTGGGGCTCCTGGGGACACGTGCAGGTACTCTGCACCCTGCAGCTGCATCCCAAAGCCACAGCGGGGCTTGGGCCAAATTCCCTTTTTGCATTTGCCCTGGGGAAAGTGCAGGGCGATTCAAACAGCTCTGTAGTGAGGAGGATGCTGTTACTGCCAGGAGAGCAGGCAGTGAAGGAGAAGGGTGGGAGGGGATAGGAAATAGGTCATGTCTTGGGGGCAGAGACTGTGACCCCACTGGCCAGCCTGGAGCTTTCCCTGGGCTGGGGTCCCGTGGGCAGGAGCTCCAGTTGCTCTGGTGTGTCAGTTGGGAGGGTTTGTTTTATTTCATACAGTGCTTATGAGCTGCTCTCCCCAGGCCTTGGGGCACTCTGGGCAGGAACTGGGGCTGGGGTTCCCAGGACACTCCTGCACCAGGGATGGGATGTGCCCTGTGCTTCTCCATGGATGTGGTCCAGCTCCAGCCACAGGAAGGTGGGTGGGTGCACATTCTGCTGGAGCTCTGGATAACTTCAGCTGCCTCAGGGAGAAGAGCTTTGGATTTAGATATTCCTAAAAAGGACCTAATCCCCAGCAGCCTCCCTTAATCAAAGCAGCCTGTCTGAAGCTGCCTCCAGAGGTGGGTGCTGGCTGGTGGGGCCAGCCTGGCTGGGTCCTCCTGGATTTCCCTGCACCATGGGAAGGCGTGATGGCCCAGGACAGAGCTCTCTGTTACACAGCATCACCCCAGCCTTGCTGGGCTTGCTCAGTCCCCGAGCTCCCCGAGTGCTGCTGGGGCTGCTGCCAGTGCTGAATGCCCACCCAGCAGGACCTTGTCCTCTCTCCTGAGGCTTCTGGCTGTCCCTGAGGATCTGTGATGTTGGCCCAGGGCACCTGAGCTGTGTTTGCAGAGAACGGCAGACGAAGGAGTGCAGAGGGATCCCATCTCCACGTGCACCAGTGACTTGTCCCTGTGCTAAGGGCAAGGAAAAGCTGCTGCCAGTCCCTAGAAGGGACTCGTTGCTTATTTTCCAACTCCTGTGGTCGTCACTAAACAGGTGAGGTGCCATCAGGAAAGCAGATTTTGATCCCAGTGATGGCAGGGAAGATCAGGGCTGCAGCAGAGGAGAAAAGAGCAAGGACAGCCCAGGTAGGTCAGGGCTGCAGTTCCTGCCAGGGTGCAGAGGGAATGTCTGCAGTGGCTTCTGAGACCCTGCAGTGATGAGTGAGTCCTGGAAAGGTGGAGGGAGGACAAGCACCCCCTCTCCCTGGGAAGGAGGAGGAGGGACAGGCAAATACAGGAGTGAATGCATCCTGGAGAGATGGGAGAAATTGCATCCAACGTTTTTAAAACATAGTTGTAACCATAGAATCTAGTTTCTTCCTCTTACAGGATATTCAGAGAATAGCTGTTAATAGTTACTGGGATGAACTGGAAAGAGTTTTCCAGAGCTGGGGAAACTAAATATTCCATAAATGGTGGGAGAACAGAGTCAGACAGATATGGTTTGTCTGCCCATGGAATTTGGAGGGGAAGGGGAGCTGAAAGGCACCCAAGCACTGCAGGAGACAGGCTGGGGATGGAAATCATAAACTGGGGGAAAGGTCTGAAAGAAGGTGCTGCAGAGGAGGGTGTGAGTGAGCAAATGCATGTTCCAGGACGGGGAGGGTGAAGGGCTGAAAGGAAAACAAGCCTGGGGGCATCGCAGCACTCACAACTCCACAGGAGGGATAACACCCCGGGGCCCGAGAATGGCAAACATCCCGTTAAAATGTATAAATAGGTGTGTTGCATATGCAAGGGATGAAGTAATGCCGGGCCACGCTGGAGCAGTGTGGCACCATATTTGGGCACCTCTCGGGCAGGGGGGAGGGAGACCTGGGTGCTGTGCCCCCCCAGCATCCTGCCGGGAACAGGGGCGATGGAGCCCGGGGAGAAGTTTCAGGTGAAGCACGAGAAGAGCTTTCAAATATGCAAAACACGGGCAGAAGGGAGACAGCGGTGCTTGGTTCTCCCAGCCCGCCTTGGGCAGGGTGTGGAGCTGCCTCCGGAGAGGGAGGTTTGTGTAAAGCTTTGGGGAAACGGCTGCAGCTGTGGAAGGGCAGCACCGAAGTGGGTTGAGGAGAGAGGCTGCAGAGCTGCTGCTGACCCCGGGACTGAGGCTGGCTGGGACACAGACACAGGGCTCTGCTCAGGGCTCCCAGGAGCTCCCACTGTTCTCTGTCACCCCTCCTGCCTGTCAAGGCTCCAGCTGGAGCCCCTGCCCAGCACTGAGCTGCTCCGGCTGGCAGTGCTCAGCCGGCAGAGATTGCACCAATTTAACATCATTCCTCTCCAAGAGATGTGCTTCAGCTCCTAAAACATCTGCATTTAGGTGCAAAGTTTCGGGCAGCTGCATCTGAAAGCTGCCAGGCTGGTGAGATCAGCGAGTCACTGCTCAGAGGGATCGGGTTCCAGGTGGGATGGGTTAGAGGGAAAGCAGCCAGCACTGAAACTGGAGTGTGTAGGTTAACGCTGTCATAAACTAATCTGGAAACTCATTTACTTCCCCTTGACACTTTCCCCTCATCAATTCAGTTTATCGATATATATTAGGTATTATTTTATCTGTGCCTAGAGCCACCCCAGGAAGTGCCTGCAGAAGGAGCAGCCCTCCCCAGCACCCTTTGTGTTCTCCAGTTGCAGATGTGGAGCTGGTGGTCTCCCCCTGTCCCCCTGGGCACTTTGGGGTGTGACATCAACTCCTGCTCCTCCTCCAGCCCTGCAGGTCACAGCAGAGCCCCTCACAGCTCCCTGCAGGACACAAACAGCCCAGGATCTTCTGTGGATGCTAATTTGAATTTTGTGCTTCCTGTGATGTCTTATCAGTTGATCCCTCAGACTGGAATTCAGCTGCCCTAATTTTGGTAACTTGAGGAAGGCTGAGTAAATCTGCCTGGGATTTCCCCATCCCTGCTTCCTGCAAAAAGCCTGTCCAGGAAGCCAGGCCTGGGAAAAGACCACCTGGAAAACCTCCCCTCAGGGGAGTGGACATTTTTGTGGCCAAAAAGTGATATGTGAAAGAAGGTAAAGCATTAATTGCAGCCAAACCCTCTGTTTTCACCTGTACCTTTGCCCCTCTTCTGCTCCTATCAAATGTGCCTCACTGTCCAAATGCCCTCACTCAAACCAGACATGTGGTACCTTTCCTGATCCCCTGAGGAAAAAAAAAAAGTTTTAAAAAAATTTCAATATTCCTCAAAAAGACATTCCCAGAATTTATGGTCTCCTTTTAAACTCTCTGAGCCACCCAACATAATTTTTGTGCAGCAGCAGTTGCAGGTTGAAGTCAGGGAATCCTGTGCTGCATTCCCACCCAGCCATCCCCAGCTGCCAGGTTCTCCAACACTGTGGCTGAAGGAGTTTGTGCCCTCTCAGCTGGCACCACCTGGTGTTTTTATCCTGTGCTTTTCCTGACATATCAAACAAACTGCCCAGTCCTTCCTGAGATGACTTCATGTGGGATCAAGGTCCCTGAGTCACGGCCTTGCTCTGCCTTCACCGCGGGCCTGCAGCTCCCTGGGTGCCGTGGGGGCCTTGGAAAGTCAGTTCTGAGCTTTTCCTTCCAGGATAAGCTGGTCCTTGGCTTCAAGGTTGTTGCTTCTCTGTCCAAGTGAAGAAGTGCCTTGGGTGTGCTCCAGCTGTTCTGGATGATGGAATGAGCATTTCTGCCCCTCCCTGCAGATCCTGCAGCACAGACAGCAAAACAGCTCTGCATTCCTGGGAGGCTCGAGGTCAGAACACAATGCTGAGTGTTGCAGAACTCTTTGGCCTGATGTGACCTGGTGTCCTCAGCTCCATCTGTGCGTGGCCCCTGTCACTTCCAGCTGCAGAAGCCACTCCTTGGTGCTTCCTTCTGCCAAACATCCAGCACTCCCAGCTCTGAGTGCTGCTCCCAAAGCAGCCACAGCTCAGTTTTTGCCTTTGGTGGTCAGTGAAATGCTCTGAAGTCTCTGAGTGAGAAAGGGTGGATGAAATTCAATGCTTTGGATCCAGCTCAACAGGTGTTTTTATTTCTCCTGGCTCCTGGTGGGCAGATCTGCTGCTTCAGGGCTGATTCATCTCCTCACCTGAGGAGGATCCAGTGACCTGCTTGGACAAGCTCCCCTGGGAGTTATAAATACATCCTTGTGTTACACTGGCATGAGAGGAGTGGGTAATGGTTGGAAATAGGAGCAGGATTTGTCCCTACAGGCCACCCCCCTCTTCCTGGGACTCCCTCTGAGGCTGGGTCTGTACTTGCCTCCCTCCAGCTGGGAGTTGGGCAATGCTGGCAGATGGATTAGGGGGGTGAGGGGTGGAACTTCACTGGAAAGCTCTACGTGCTGAACAGCAGGTGATGCCACTGGTGCCAGGGCTGGAGGCAGCCCCTGGGTGCTGTGCTTCAGGAGCTGCCTGCTGACTGCACCAGGGTGACAGAGCCCAGGTGATGGGACAGCTGGAAAAAGCTGATTTGATCTGGCTTCCTCCTTGGATATGATCCTGATTGAAATAAAGGAGGTGAATGTAAAACCAAATCTTTGGGTTTTGTCTTTAACATCCACCCAACACCCAGGCGTGCATTTGGAGCAGTGCCTGTGGCACTTTCTCCTGGCCTGGAACTCATGGTCTGGGAGGAAGTTACCCATCCCCAGCCTGACTCACTCAGGTGTTGGGACAGGGTGGGTCTGAGGGCCCAGACACCACAGGCAAAGCAGCAGCAATCCACATGAGTTATTTCTTCATTGTGTGCTTCTTTTAAACCACTGATGTGCCTTGGGTGCTGCCTGACATCATTTCACCAGTCCAGACAGGGGTGGGCAGTGCCTGGGCCGTGCTCACTGAGAGCAGTGTTTGCCACCAGAGGTAAGGGATGAGCCATTCCACCCTGCTCCAAGCAGCTTCCCTGAGAGACTGTGACCCCTGAGGCCACCTGGGCCAATTTTTTTACATCTTAGGAGCTGCCTTGCCATGAGTGGGGGATTTTGGCAGCAGCAGGTTTTTTTCTCCCAGCCCTCTGGACTTTGCCTTGTAGAGAAGAGGGGGAAAAAGATTACCCAAAGCCACTGGAGTGCTGTCTGTGAGCCCTCAGGTTTAAACACTCACCTGGGCAGCACAAGGGAGAGCCCTGAGGAAGGATTTTCAGCAGCAAGTGCCTTGAGGGGAGCCCCAGGCTCCAGCTCCAGGTTTGAAAGGGGATTGGAGGTGATTGCAAAAGCCACCAGCAGTGTTGCCACGTGGAATTAATGCCCCACCACCTTGGATGTGCTGGGTGGCACATTCCTACAAGAGGGATCCCATGTACTGCAGCCACAGCGTTGTTATTTTATTTTGGCCTGAGTTTGCAGTGGAATAAACCTGAAGGGTGAGAGTTGTGCTGTTGTGACAGGAGGTGACACAGGGGTGATTTACAGGGCTGGGAGCACAGGGGGGTGATGCCTTGTGACTCAAAGCCAGCATCACTTTGGTCTTCCTAGAAGCAGAAAGCAACAAATGTTAGAGAGCCCAAAGGGCAAGGGGAGATGTCAAAGAATAGTTGTTAAATTGTCAAAGATAGTTTTGAAATTGGAATTTTTGTCCTTTGCTGCTTTGTGGTGGCTAAAGTCTGACTAAAAAGACTTGGGAGTGATCAAGTTCTGTTTATCTGATCTGGTGGAAGGTGTCTGCCCAAGGCAGTGGGGTTGGAACCAGATGATCTTTAAGGCCCCTTCCAACCCAAATCATTCTAGGATTTTATGATTCTGTTGTTTGATTTGCAGTAGCCATCCACACATGACTGCCCAGGGTCTTTTTACAGAAACCCATCTTTCATTCCCTGCTGCTCAAGGTGGCCCACGATGACCAAGGCACATGAAGTTTGCAGCTGAATCTTCCAGATTTGTGACAAAGACCTGGGAGAGCTGTAGCCCTTTCCAGCAGGTTTGTGGGTACTCAGCCCTTTCAGGCTCTGTTTAGTCATTATAAGGCACAAAGAATCTGAAATGTGAGTGCTGGTTTTTTCCTTTTCTGGGCATATCTGAGATGGAGCTTGCCAGAGCAAGTGCTGAGGTTGTTCATTTTTCTGGGGCAGAGTGCTGATATTGCACAGGGTCAGAACAGAAACTGCAGTTTCCCGTCTCTGTCCCTCCAGCTCAAGGCCAGGGCTGCTGGTGGATGGGGTGGGAAGGCAGGGGACAGCACTGCCATCCTCAGATTCTGTTCTTTGTAGCAAATATGTGAATTTCAGTGAAGGAAACACTCTCAAAAGTACTGAAATGTCTCGAGGCAAAGCCTCGTGGTAGACAGTGGTAATAAAGGAAAGCAGAACTGGGGAGGAGAAAACTTGGAGCGTGCCCCTACACTGCTGTTAGCAGCAAGTGCCCCTGGGCAGATACTGGGCAGATAGGGGCTGCTGGGGTACAGACATTCCAGAGTGATTTCCGAGCCGGCTGAGCTCCTCCCATCATCACTTCACTCATCAAAGTGAGTATTTATAGCACAGGTAGGAGCAGGGGGAGAATCAAAGAGGAGCTCCCTAGAAAGATGCATAAATCACTCTGAGAGTTCAGCTCTGGGGCGCCGTATTTTTTGCCTTAATGAGAGTGAATAAAAACTCTGGTGTTATTATTAATATTTCTTAATATAATTTCAGCGGTCTGCTTTTTGCACTAAAAAATTCTTTGAGGTATTTCCATAGAATTCTCCCAGCTCTCAGAGCTACACCTGCAGACTGCTAAGGACATGCTGCCTTACACCAGAGAAAACATTTTCTCCAGCACAGATCTGCTGAAAAACAATTCAGAAAATCTGTCCGGGCCGATATTTGCTGCCCAAGCTGTCAGGAGACCTTCAGGCCTCTCAACAAAGCGCAGCAGGAAAGCCAGGAAGGTGCTGTACCCAGCCCACGTGAGAAAATACTTGCCACGTCAAGAGAAAGATCCAGTCAAGCGGTGGCTGCTCTTCTGTGCTGGCATCATCCTCATCCAGGTGTTAATTGAGGCTCCTGAGCAGGAGAGGCTGGCTGGGGGGCAGAGCCCCGCTGGGAAGCTGCCCTGTGCAGCAGCAGCAGCATCCCCAGGAGCTGCCAGGCTGGCAGGGAACCGCTCCAGAGAACACTCAGCTCCTGCAGGACGCG
>QUSF01000027.1:7201481-7313980 GCA_003676055.1 Chloebia gouldiae | reverse complement strand
GCGCGGTCCCCGGGGTGGCCCGGCTGTGGGCGGCCGCGCCGGGCTCGGTCCCGCGGAGCCCCCGGAGCTGTGGGGGCGCAGGGACGTGCCCGGAGCCCCGCGAGGAACGGCGAGTGCCGCGGCTTTGTTGGGCCGCTCCGCCCCGCCCGGGGGTTCCCGCCGGGGTGCGGGTCCGCTGCCCGGTTCCGGCCCTTCCCGCCCGTGCTTTCGGTCCCCGCAGCCCGACCCGCGCCCGGGCCGGTTCCGCTGCCCCGCCGGCGGCTGCTGGGGCGGTGCGAGGTGGGCGCGCTGCGGTCGCGTTTGTTCGGCTCGGTCCCGGGATCTGGTTCTTCCTCGCAACTTTGAGTTGGCCGCTCGTGCTGCCTCATGGCTTGTTTGCCTGGGGTTTTTCTCCCTATGGAAAAAAGAGCTTTCCAGTTTTCTTTAAGTAGACCTCTGTATGAAAACTTTACTTTTAAAATTTTATTGTAGCCTTTGTTGGTTTATGCCACTGCTTGTTCGTTTGTGTGTTTCCCCATCCTTCTTTTTTGTGTTGGATGCACGGTTCCTTTGGCTCCTCTGCCTTCTAACTTCTCTTTAATGGTGAGGTAAGATGGGGAAAAGATAAAATATGAGAATCCGGGACTGTTTTGTGTCAGCTTCTCTAAGTGAAATGTTGTAAGCCAAAGGGGAAAGAAAAGAAAAAATGATCAAGCAGAGCTCAGGGCATTTTGCTTTGTTGGAGGCAGAGAAGAAAAACTTATGAGGGAATGACTGAGATTTTGTTTCACTTTATTTCTCTCCTTTTGAGGCTGAAAGATAAACAAGCATTTTGAAATGCTTTGGTTCAAAATGCCGAGCTCTTCATTTTCTCTTCAGCTGACTCCATTAAAAAAAAATCTTTCAAAAAAATGTAGAAGCAGCTCTGCAGTTGCGGAGCCAGCAGCAGTGGTGTGTGTGGGCAGAGAGGCTTTGCTGCTCTTCCATCAGCCGTTCCTGCCTTGTCTCTGTGGACTATAAAATTAGAAAGGCTCCGATGTCCATTCAGTCTGATGTCTGGGTAATGTGGGCTGTGGAAATCAAGAGGAGCTCTCTGTGAATTAACTGCTGCTCGTGGCTTGCTCAGCCTGTGGGTTCTGGCCTCTGGTGTATAATTAGGAAAGTAATTGTATTTTAAGAAGCCTTAAATCTATTATCCAGGTGTATGCTTGTCCCCTGGGCAGGTATCAGGTGGTGTGAGCTCTCTTGTGCTATGAGCAAATGATCTCTGTCCTTCTGATGGTTGCAGGCTGCCGTCTGACATTTGCAGCATCTTAGAACCACTAAGTTTGAGTTGGAAAGGATCTTTGAAGCTCTTCTAGTCCAACCCTCCTAGACAATTCCAGGGGTGGGGCAGCTACAGCTTCTCTGGGCAACCTCTGCCGGAGCTTCCCCACCATCATTTCAAAAAACCTGCTTTCTTGTATCTAATGTACATTAGAAGCCTTATCCCTTGTCCCACTTAACTTAAAAACTTTAAAACTTCCAAGAGTGAGACCTGAGGCTCCCTGTGCTTTTCCTCCCCTGGAAATGGCCCAGGTAATTTCCTCCTTCCCCAGATCTGTCTCCTTGCCTGTCCTAGGAGTTTCTGTCTTTCCAATTCCAGTCAGTGTCCAGGAAGGTTTTTATTTGTCACATCTTTCCTGAATTTATTTTATGTGCGCACTGAGAAGCCTGGCCATGGAGAGCACAGGTCTGTGGTGAGGGATGGAGAGCCAAGAACAACTCCAACTGGCTGTAATTGAAAACTGTCAGCTTTGCAGCAAAAGAGGATGTTCAAAGCATGTGGCTTGGGATAACACCGAGTGGAGAATTGGATCTTCAGTTCTAAAGAAAGTCAGAATGCCCAAATCCTGGGGAGTTCTTTTGGGGAGCTCAAAGGTGAGATGGCAGTAGGGCTCTGGATGGATTTCCTTCAGAGGTGCTGCTTGGTGTCGTCCTTCTGCACCATCTGCTGTGGTTGCTGTTCTGGAGATGTCCTAAAGTGACTTAGAATATCCAAGTCATGGTGTCTTGGAGAAGTCTGCTTGTTCCAGGTTTCTTGCCCTTCCTTCCCTTCAAGGTGGCTGTTTCCCAGGGAGGTTGGGTGCAGTGGGGGTCTGTGCCCTGGAGGGACCTACAGAAGGTTTTTGGGTGACAGAAGAAGCAGTGTGCCCACCCAGGTGTCAGGTGCATTGGGAAACTCCTGGCTGGGCTGAGGCAGCACGGGGCAGGTGGGGGCATGGGAGAGGCCTGGGCATCCAGGAGGAGACTGGAGTTTGGAAGAGAGGCAGTTCTGCCAGGAAGCAAACGCTCACCGTAGCAGTAAACAGCACAGAATAGCTGCTTCTGCCCAGTGTGGGTGAACTTCGTGCAGTTCCTCGATGAGCTTGTGGATGAAATTCCCCGTTTCATTCCCCAGTGTGCTGCCATCCTCCTGGGCTGTTGTATCTGCTGGTGTTTGCCAGACATTGCCTAAACTGCTCTTAAACTGCAGCTGTTTTTGCAGGTTCCCAGTTACTGCACAGTTGTTCTTACTGTGTTTATTTTAGTGGTTATAAACTGATTTTTAAAAAGGACTTGGAACTTGAGCTGGAAAGTCTCCTTTTTCTTCTTCTTTCATGATTTGGTTGAGGAGCTGCACCAGAGGAGCCAGCAGCTAAGCCCTTCAGTATTGCCCCCCTCCCTTTATACTTTGAATTTTTTGAGCTGTAGTTTTCTAGGAATTTGGGGGCCGTTGTCCTGTACCTTTGGACATCAGTTTGGGGTTGGGGTGAGGGGGGTGTCTGCTCTTAGTTTGGTAAAATTAGGAATTTGGCTGGTGAGTAAAAACTTGAAGGAGACCTTTTTTTTTCCCCCCTCATAACATTATGTTTAACCTGAATGTTTGCAGTCAGAGCTATGTGTTTCATAAAGACACAGAAAGCATAAAGCTTTTTCAAGGCAGTTATTTGAAATTGTTGTGAGCTTCATGGTGTCATTTGGAGCTAGAAGATGCCACCATTGACCAAAAAAGTTGGAGCAGGACTGTGATCCTGCATTGTCCAGGGCAAAGTCCCTCATTTGCACAGTGGCTTGAACAACTATGGGCTGGGGTGTTCATAATCCTTATATACAGTAATTTTTGTAAAGAAGTTACTTTACATATATAAAGTAGCTTTTGTAAGGATACAAAGTGTGGGAGAACCCAGTGTGATTAACTTTTCCTTCTGCTCGCAGGATAATAAATGTGTGTTGCCTGATCTTTGTTCCCTTCTGTTTGTTTCAGAGCAGTTACTTCTGCAAGTTGCACTGAAAATAGGTGCTGGAAGTGGTGAATAATCACTTCACTTGGAATAATCCACAGCTGTAAAGAGCCAAGGGCTCAGTCCTCCAGATTTCCTTTGTTAGAGACAGGCTGGCTTTCCCCCCCTGCCTCCTGGGTTCGTGCTGAACGTTAAACAGTGATTTCTATGCAAGAATTTAAAGGAAAGTCTTTCAAAGCATTTGAATGACCAGCGAGGGGCAGCTGGGAAAGGGTTGCCTGGGAGATGCTGCTGGGAGCAGCTGAGGCAGGGTGTGACAGCATGGAAGGAAGTGAAGAAGGCAGGATGCTGCTCTGATCTTCCCTCCCTCCCTGCTGAGTGCAAGAGTGGTGGTCCTGCTTCTGGGAGCTCAGAGGATGCAAATGTGACCGAGTGTGTGAGCACAGGACTCATTTTGCTCACCACAGTGCCCTGGAGAGCCAAACTGGGAATGCAGCCTGGGAATCAAATGCTGTGCATTGTCCTACACTCAGCAGTGCTGTTTCCTCAGGGTTTTCACTGGGGACTAAAAGGTGTTGCCATCCGGGCATGTTGTAGCACAGGGAGCATGTAGGGCTCCCGGAGGCTCCTGCAGCATCTCTAGAAACTCTGATAAAATTCTGTTACATCACTTTGGGCAATCTCAGGACAAAGCTGGCATTCCAGGGAGTTTATTGCCTGTTCCTTACTCCTCTGCAGAGCTCTCACTGTTCTGGTTATTTCTGTCTTGTGCATGTCTTGGGTCCCTGTGAGAACTGTGAGGAGATGCTGAAATACACATCCAGAAATTCAGAGGATATTCTGGTTTACATATTGAGATGATCACTGTTGCATGTTTAATGAATTGCTTTTCTGGATGTTGCTCAGCTTGCAGCTCTGAGTTTGTCCTTGCACTCTTTCAGCGCCTGCTTGAGATGAGTTTTGCTTGAAAATGTGAGTGTTTTCAGGCTGTGGAGAATGCAATTAGGATGCTGCAGTTAGGTGTTGGCAAACTGTCCTGTCTGGAGTTGTGTGGAAGGAGAAATGGTTTCTTGGTTGTGTGACCCCAATGGGGAGAAGAGCAGCTGGGGTTTAACAAAGTGGTTAAAATCATATAGGCCCCCAAATCCTCCAGAGATTTCTCTCCTTTCCTAGAAGCTTCCTTTAACAAGCTGATTTCTCAGGCTGATTGCTTGCAGATGAGATCATCCAGTGTGTTTTGCAGGGAAAGAATCTGAACTTCGACTGGTGAGCCAGAAAGTTTTAACACGCGAGTCACATGCCCGGTGTCCTCATGGCACACACAAAACCCCAGAGGCTGCCACAGGGCGAGCTCAGGGTGGCTTTGTGCTCCAGCAGGAGATTTCTGAGCACACAGAATACCCAGGGATGCTCTCAAGTGCTGGGGCTTGCTGCTTGGACAGCAGTGGGAGATGATGGCAAGGAAGTATTTCATCTTTCCTGAGCTCTGTTTCTCTCTTTAGTGTGTGTGCGGTTGGGATAAGCCCAAGTGAGGGAAGGCTCTCATCTGCCTTAATTCCACAGACGTTTTGCTGCTGGCTTCAGCAAAGGAATTTATGTAGAATTGATGGTGTTTTTTCTCTTAATGCATGAGAACATTCTGAACAGGGAAGACTTGATGGTAGTGTTCTGCTGCAGAGAATCCCAGCAACCTCTGGTCTCAGTCTCAGAAGGGATGCTTGTTTCCATTTCTCTTGATGGCAACTGGGTTACTCTTCCAAAATAATCACAGCCATCATTTGAGAGTGTTGAAAATTAAGCAAAGCTGTTCTGAGGTGATGTGGGGTGGTGTTCCCAGCACAGCGAACTTTTGTTTCCAGTAGCTTTAAAGTACAACCTGTTCTCACAGGCAAGGTAGGAAGGTGCCTTTCTGATGCCAGAGCCTCTTTGTGCCTAAAATCACTTCTTGCCAATCACAAAGGCATTAATTATGCAAAAATGGATTGGGGGTGGGTGGAGTTTTTATTGGCTGCAGAAGTAGGAGCCAAAGAGCCACCTGATCCCAATCTCAAAAAATTAACAATGGAGTCAGTCTGGGAGGGGAAAGTTTCAAATCCCAACTTTAAATCTATCAGCTCTTTATGCAACTTGAAGACAGGAATGCATAAGGCAAGATGTGTTAAAACCTCTTACTACGGACTTACATGTCCGTAGCCATGTTCTGCCTGTAGTCTCCTCTTGCTCACTCCTGTGAGCTGTCTTTTTGAAACAAATTATTGAAAGTAGAATTTACAGATCAGCACAGGCTTGGTGGTATTTTTTTCCATTGCCTAAGCATGTTTGTTTCCATGGGAGTTTATCAGAATCTTCTTCCAACATTTAATTTCACGCAGGTAGAAAATCAAGTATGTGAAAGTGGAAAACTCCTGTATGTAGATTATCAAACTTCATTTGGCTTCCTTGAGGGTGTGTACTAATGCAAATGCTACATACACCAAATATCTGCTTTTTATGTAGTATTTTATTCTTTAGGTAAAATAGTTGTGAACACAAGTTGCCCTTACTGGCTAATAGTCCCTTCTTTTGATGGAAAGGACTGGTAGAACATTTGTTGCTCTGATGGATAGCAGTGATGTTGTATATTTTTTGTAGCAGCTCAACCATTTCACCCTTCACTCTGCTCCTGGATGGGATCCTGCTGGGTCCGTCCACCTGGAGCCCGTCCGATGGTCATCCCAGACCTGGCAGGGTGCATGTGGGAGGTGATGATCTGTACTCTGAAAAGTGCTGCCTAACCCTTGTTTTGTCCATGAAGCTTCAAGTGTGGAGTTGTTAGAACCCCAGCCCACTCAGAGCTAATGCTTGCAGAATGCATGACCAGGGAATTAGACTGGGTGGAGTCATTCCAAAATTTGGATTTGGGGCCTGTCTTCTAATGCAGCAGCTTTGGGTGTTTGCTTGGAAGTGCTCCCAGCATGGATGATGCTCTCCTGACCTTGTGTGACTTTTCTTTCTTGATGTTTGGGTGCTGTGCCCAAATCTGTCTGCAGAGCTCTGCAGTGCAGAACTGTGGCGCGTAATGAACCTGGAACAAGTCAGCTCCTGTCAGGAGATGGCACGGAGATGATCAGCTCCTGTGTGCCTGGGAGGAGGGACAGACAAACACAGTAAGCAGTTGTGTTTCTTCCCCAGGACTGTCCTGTGTCCTGAGGCTGTCAGCTGCAGTTTGGAGGCCAGAGGAATAGGGCGGGGTATTTTCTTCCAACCAGATGAATTTGTGCTGTGAAAATGAGGAGTTAGTTCGGTTTCTCTGGGAATAGCATTTAAGGTGTCAAAACGTCCCACCCATCAGTAATGAAGAGCTGCTCAAGAACAAGCAAATACAGAGATGGAGCCTGCAGAGCACACTGCCTTTGCAGCTCTTATTTTCCCTTGAAGAATGAGAGTCTGGGCATGTTTTTGTTGCATTTATCATTTGGTCGTGGTATCCCTCATTTGTGTTACCCTCCCATGGAGGAGGCTAAACTAGCCAAGTGTCAGGTTTTGTTGTCCGTCTCGATTACTGTTATGTTATTTCACTTGTGCTTTTTTGTTTCTGCCTGTCAAAAGGTAAAAAAAAAAAAATACTGTAACAGAAATAGCTGGAGTATCAGTATTCTCCAATAGGAAGATGTCAGCCTATGATGACTTCTTTTCACTGAGCTCAGTCTGTTTCTGCTGCTCCTGACAAGCTGTCATCTCTTCATGCTGGGTAATGTGATCTTCCAGGAATGTTTATCTTGCATTTCTGCATTTGTAGTGGAGATGAGCTGGGGGTGCTGGGAATATGCCTCCAATACCCTGTTGTTGTTTGGGCTGAGGTGCTGCCCCTGTGCTGCTGAAGGGAATAAATCAGACCAGCAGAGCTGCCATACAGAGCTCCCTCACTTCTCCCTGAGTGAGGGTCCCAGTGCTGTGAATTCATCCTGTGGACTTTTTGTTTTAAGTGCATGTGTTTTGCATTTCTCTGGATTTTGAAGGATATTATTCTAATAACTTCACAAAGTGTCCTTCCTCTTTCCATGGGTCTGACGCCTTCTGTCTGCACAGGCTAGCAGCAGTCTTATGTTTCTTTTATGTTTTGGGGAAACCTGGAGAGGACTTTACTCTGAGAAAATGAGCTTTGCTGGCCAGCATCATGTGTGGATTCCATGGGTGGACATCTGGAAGGAACAGCACCAATGGCAGTTCCTCTGGTGACCAGCAATCCTCCTTCATCTCAGTGCCAGCAGCTGCTTCCCCATCACTCTCCAGACTGCACTTCATGTAGATACTCTGCCTTCTTCCCAAGGACTGAACCCACCCATTAGTGTGGTTCAGCCTCTGCTACGGCATTTTTTGGCCTTCTCCCAGCACTGGAAGGACACCAAATAGCAGCAGTACCGTTGAGACCTCCCTAGAGTAAAGACTTATAGTGGGAAATGAATTTTCTAGTTGCTTCTAATGTCTTGAGGGCTATTGGCTGTCTGGCTTTTAATCTGTATTCTTGGATTATTGCAGACTATTATATTTGAATGCATGGCTGAATTTAAATTTCCAAAAAGACCTGTCTTATGCTGGGTGTTAATTTGTGCAAGGGCAGTGTGACGCAGTGTGCTGACCCTGTTTGAGACCTGTGCAATACATCAAAGCTCAGATCCTGGCACTCCAGTATTCCTGCCAGTACAGAATTAGCCCTCATTGTGTCAGTGCCGACA
This sequence comes from Chloebia gouldiae, assembly GCA_003676055.1. Taxonomy (NCBI): domain Eukaryota; kingdom Metazoa; phylum Chordata; class Aves; order Passeriformes; family Passeridae; genus Chloebia; species Chloebia gouldiae. The sequence continues at coordinate 7,306,023 of QUSF01000027.1, read as the reverse complement.
TCTCTGCTAACCAAGCTTTAAATACTATCTAGAAGGATTACTCCAGAGAAACTCTATGCAAGCCTTCCTTGTTGGCAGTAATTACTCTGCCTCTTCTCATTTGCTGCCACAGAATGATGGAAGCACTGGGTGAAAGGATACCTGGAGGTCTCTGGCCTGACCTCCTGCTTGAAGTGGGACTGTCTCCAGCATGTGAGTGAACAGCTCAGCCATGGCTTTGTCTGGCCAAGTCTTGAACATGTTGGGGATGGAGCAGGGTATCACACCAGATCAGCTTTTGTTTGCTTTTTCTTGGGAGTTATACCTAGTGAGCCACCTTGGAGAGTGGGTTATGCATTTAGGTTGGAATGACCTCATCCTGCAGGTTTGAAAACATTTAAGTGAGCTGTGGGAAATGTCCCAGTAGGGTTTATGTAATGTGTAATGGATCTGAATCCCTTTTCCATGCTAACATGGGAAACATGAGCAGACCCTCGTGGTGTTTCTGCAGGAAAAGGCAGGGGTCCTGTCAGGTGGTTTTCCTGTGTTTGCATGGGGAACTGCAGGTGAAGCAGTGCCTGTAGGACATGTCCTGTTGCTGCAATGAGCTCATGGGTGTTTCCCATTGGAATTGGGTTTGTCTGGAGGCACAGGATGAGCATCCTTTGCCCCAAGGCCAAGTGTGGGATTGATGCTGCCCAGGCTGAGGCCACACATGCACAAGGCACATAGTTGCCTTTTATCCACCCTCCTCGGCCCCTTGCCATGGGAGGGAGAGGATTTTCCCCAGAGTCTGCTGCATTTATTTCAGAAAAAGTCCCATGAGATGATTGTGTGCACATCCAAGTTACCCATCATGGTCCTGCGTGTTAAAGTGAGCAGGACAGGTACCTACATCTGAGGAGTAAACTTGCCTTCCAACATGCCACGAGCTTCTGGACACAGTGGGTGTCCAGGGATGGCATGTACTCAGACCAGACCAGGCCTGCTGCTGTGTCTGGGCTGGGCTGGATTTCTTCAGACAGAATTGTGGATTGCAACACCCCTCGTGCTTGCTCCGGCCAGGAAGCCTTGCTTGGAAGGGAAATGGCTGAGATGGAAAGAGCTGCTGAGGAGGTGGAAGCTTCCCTAGCCAAGGCCTCTTTGCTAGACTCAACTCTGGATCCCTGGACTGTGCATCCCCTCGTGTAACAGGAATTATACAAATGCTTCATGGGCACTGAAAAGGAGAGCTCCTGTGGTCTGGTCCTCATCTTGGCACTGCCATCTGCTCTGGAGATTCATGTTGTGCTCCTGTTAGAGTGCAAACCAGTCCTTGTGTAGGATGAATCTGGTGTTGTGAATGAGCAACACCCAGTGTCCTTGGGTGGGTTACAAATTCTCACTTGTGGAGGGGCTCTTTGGTATCTTACACATCTGAACTGCTCCTGCCTTTTGTTTCCATGCCAGAAAGGGCAGCCAAAAGGGCTTGGGATCATGGACTTCTGCGTGCTCTGGTTATTTGAAGATGAGGGTCCTTGCTGAGGAATCACAGAAATGTGAGGATCACTGTTGTCAGCTGCTCTCCATGTGCTCACTCTGGTCCAAAGTGCAGAGGTCAGGTTTGGGGTTGTGTGGCCAGAGGGTCCTGGAGCAGCAGCTGTAAAGGGCTTCAGGGGTGTCAGCGACAGGCTGACATTGGCTGACAGCTCTTTTGTTACCACCAGTTTTTCCATGCACCACTTAGTTTTGCAGAGGTCTGTCTCTGTGTGCTGCAGGGGAGGAGCTGTAGTGGCATTGCTGCCACAAGCTGAGCTCTGCCCATTCCATGGTTCAGTTGGGTTGGTGTCCCTTGCTGGGAAAATCACATGGCTGGTGCTGAATCTCTCCCTTCCCTCATGCTGTTCCTCCTTGATGAAGCTTGCAGCCAGTGCTTATGGTTTGCTTTGGTTTTTCTGCTGTTTTTTTCCATTGTCTGCAATAAAATCTCTGGTGAAGGATGCTGATTAGCTTTTCTCTGAGCTGGATGTGGAATCACTACTCAGACATTGGTCTCCTCAGATCCCCACAGCTTGTAGTTTTGAGATGTGATGACAACACAGATTTATCTGGGAAACTTCTGGGAGAGAGGAAGAGATGTGGAGAAGTATCACTGTAAGAGAGACAGCAGGACTTTGTCCCCAGCAGTCCCAGGACCTGTGTAGCTCTGCTTGTTAGAACACTTTACACCATGACAGGGACACTAAACTCCTGACAGGGATGATGGGCAGAAAGATCTGCCTGCTGCTGTGGTGGGGAGCAACATGTGAAAAATAATGCTCAGGATGTTAGATAATACCTAGTGCTTCAAGAAGAAAGGCCAGCTTTGAAAGAGGCCATGTGCCTGCTGAATATACCAACTGCTTCCAGGGATTAGGGGTCAAAACCTCCGAGCTTTTTTTCTGGTTTATGGGAGTTGAGCCCTTCCTTAATGTGGCAGTGATTCTCATCTGCAGCAGGACGCCAGAGGGTTTTTGGCTCAACAGGCAGACAAAAGGAAGGCTGGAGATGTCCTGCTTGGGCTGGTCCTGGTGTCCAGGGATAGGGAGGGATGTCTGTTTGCACATAATGGTTTTCTCTGCCCCTTTCTCGTGGTTGCATCAGCGGTGATGGCCAGGGAGAGTGTTTGGAGAGTGTTTACAAGTGTGTCCGTGCTGAGCACTGCTCCGTGCCAGCAGCTCAGTCCTCCGGGTGACGTCTTCTCTGGGCCTTTGTCACTGCAGCAACTGGAGCTGAGCTCCCTGCCCTGCTTCTGACCTGGGGTTGCCCCTCCTCACCCTCACCTTTGAGGCAGCCTACGATGGGGACCCTGTTCAAACAGAGGGCAAATGGGAGGCTGCTCCTGTTTGGAGCTTTCCTGGTAACATTAAAGCTCTGAGAGAGTTTTGGAGCTGGGGAAGAGTTGTCATTCCTGTTGCCACCTTCCCAGCTATTCTGACTCCTGGGAGAGGGAGCTGTGGTGGCATGAGGCCTCTGCTCCCGAGTCCCAGCAGGACAGGGCTTTGCTGAGGAGCTGCCTGGGTGCCCAGAAAGAGAGAGCTTGGCACAGCTGCAGAACTTTATCAGCTGGGAACATGAGGAGGTATCTGTCTCATGGCTGGGCCAGAGGTTGTCCTGGTGATTTGGAAAGTGCCTGAGAGGTAAACTTCTGCTCTGGTACTTGCCCTCTTGAGGACTCAGATCATCTCCCTTCAGAGCAGGAAAAACATCCTTGGCACAGGGTGGGCGGAATGTGGTGGAAGGTAAGTGCTTCCCTTGCAGCCCTTGTTTTGCCCACCTTGGGAAGGGTGTGTCCCACATCAGGTGTCTGTAATGTCACCACATGCTCTGTCTTGTCAGTTCTGAGCTTTCTGGTACCCTGCAGAGCAGCTCTCAGCACCTGGTATGTAGAGGTGGTTTGTCAGCATTTCTTGGAAGATGTCAAGTCTCAAACTTGACTTCCTCCTCATGCCAAATTCTGCCCCACTTCCCTCTTTTCCTAGGTTTATGGCTGGAAGTGGATTTCTTTGCAGTGGAAGGACGGACGATTCCAGCAGAGCTGGGCTGAGCAGATGTTTCATGGGGTAGTGGGAGTGAACACATTCACTCTGGGTAAAGACAGGACAGGGCTGCAGGGTGTAAACAGAGCACTTTCACAGCAGGCTTCTGTGTTCCATCAAAAGTTCCTGGAAAGGTGAAGGCAGGAGTTGGCTTTCACCACCTCTCACTGAAAGAATAAAAACCTTTAACATTGTGCAGGTCTAGCCTCCTGTGTTCCTCGACTGTGTCTGTGTTTAGCCCAAGGCCACTTAGGTGATGTCCTGGTCGTGTGTGACAGGAGCTGTTGGTGCTCACAGGATCACCAGATCCTGCTGGAGCCTTCCTGGGGTTAGGCAGGTGGAGGTCCTGCCATAGCTGGGCTGGGTGGGAGACAAGGAATGTAAGGTTCATGGAGCAGAGCCCTGGGGAAGGACAGGAGGTTTTGTGGGCTGCTGCTGCAGGAGAGACCTGGCAGAAGAAGCTCCTGGGTGCTGTTTGATGATGTTCCTTATTCTTGCTTGGATGTGTGTTCCCATATCACTGTTGGTAACTGAGGAAGTTGTCTGGTGCAGATCTCCTGACATCTCCACAGTGGGATTTTGTCACTTTTTCTCTGCAGAAGCCTTGTGCTGGGTACAGAGGAGGGATCTCCTCAGGTGTTCAAGACCATAAGTATGGCTTGAGCTGTTTGTGTAGTTGCCTTCAGCTCAGTGTTAACATAATTACAGGTGTTCACTCATTTATTTCTCCCAGTGCCACCTGCCTTGGGGTCAGCAAAAGGCAACTTCCCCATCCCAATGTGATCAGATCACCAGTTCATCACCTATAAATTCCTAATTCCTGCTTTGCTCAGCATAGCAGGTTATTTTTAAGCGCTGGGAGAAAAAAAAAAAATTGGAAACCCTTTCAGGTCATTATTTCATGTTTTGTGAGTTCACCTCTTATCTCTTGGAATGTCTTTGGAATACTTCTGGGATTCACAATATCATAAGGATGCCTTAAACCAAATGAATTTGGCCTGCATTGAGATAAACAAGCTTTTGTGTCTAAATTTGTATGTGGAATTTACTGTGTGCTAATGGGTCTTCATCTTTTAATTGGCTGGATCTTTTCCAAGGCCAAGCAGAATCTGTTGGAGAAACAATCACGATGCCAGCTCTGGCCTGAGCTGGGTCCTGCTCCTTTCTGCTCCCTCGCTGTTTAGGAACCTGCTTGTGCTGAGGAAAGCTGTCTTGTGCACAACCAAAACACAGTTTTGGTTGTGCACGATTTGGGTCTGTTGATGTTATTCCTGGTCCTTTGAGAAGATGACTTAGTGGTCACATGTGCTGCTATGAGGTCATTAGGAAGTCTCTCAAATACCCAATTTGAGAAGCAATGATGCTATTGCAGAAGTATGCTCCCTCTGCGATGTGAGATGCAAAACTCTCCCAAGTACTTGAGTTTGCAATAGCTCTGAGTGGGATCTGTTATTGTGCATATTTGGGCTCATTCCAGTAAAAAAAAAAAAAAAAAGACTGTTTTCTGCTTTGCTTTATCCCTCAATTGATTAGTGGATGTGTACTGTGGGATCAAGTTACATCTCAGTGGGCATCCAGCAGAGAGCCTTTTTCTGTGCTGAACTGCTCAAGTGAGTCTGACTGCAAGGTCAGCAGTTTTCCAGCAGTGTTTTGTGCCTCCACAGCAATGTCCTTCCCCAGGGAAAGGAGCTCCTCAGATCTGTTTGTGAGTTGAGCCATTGCTCTTCCCAGCACCACAGGGAAATCGAGAGCTTTTTCTAAACCCTTGATGTTGTTTGTGTGATATGCATCTGCTTTGATGCTTTTATTGATGCCACTCCTGGACTCCCTGTTCCTGGATGTCCAGTGTTTCCTGCTGCCACAGTCTGCCCTGTGTCTTGCAAAGGGAATTGTTTGGTCCCAGTTTACCCCAGGGGCTTGTATCCAGCTTGGTTCCCATGTACCATTGTATCCTCAGGGCAGGCATCCTTGTTTTGGGAGGAGAGTGCCTTGGAAGAGTATTATCAGAATGAGTAACACCCTTTTGGAACAGGCAAAAAGGGATCTGATGTCTTCCCACATCCACCCTACTGCTGGTCACGTCCCAGCCATCTTCGAGCCTTCGGGACTATCCCATCCCTCTGTGCTGAATAACTCACTGATGCATGGAAATATTACCATGGGGGAAAAAGCAAATAGTTTTCTGTTCTCAGACCAGAGGTGGTTTGTGTGGCTGGAATGGGGTAGGGAGGCAAGGAGGAAAATGCGAGCAAGGTGGCATCTAACTGCATCTTCCAGCTGGGACTTGGTATGGGCAGAGTGTGTTTTGTGTCTGCTTCCTTTATTCCTTTGGGATACCCAAAATACCTGCTGCTCTGTGGAGGCTTTGCTGGGATTCCTGCTGAAAGCTGATGTAGCCTGTGGGGTTCTGCAGGGTGGGCTGGATGGTTGCTGTCCCTCTCTTCACCCTCCTGTTCTGGAGCCCCTGTGAGTCTTGTACAACACTGGCATCATTTCCCACCTTGGCTCTGCTGTCCCAGCCCTGCTCTGCTGGCTCTGGGAGGAGTCCTACCCCTGCCAGGTGTGTGAGAGAGACATTGCAGCCCTTCCCTTGTTGACCAGCTCCCTCGCAAGAGGCAGGCTGGCACCTGCATTTCCCAGCAGGCAGGATCAGCACATTCCTTCTGCTCTCTGCTCTCCCTATGCTGCCCTGGTTCCTGCTGGGGTTGTACCCCAGTGCCCTCAGAGCTTCCTCTCAAGCCCCAGTGCCCTTCTCACCCATGTGAATGTGGTCCCATCCTGCTGTGCCCTCCAGGGCTCTCCAGTGGCCAGGCAGCAGAGCCCATGTGGGCAGGGATGGCTGGGGGTGGAAGGGCTTTGCAGGGCTGTGCTGCCCAAGAGTACTTCTGTAGCCTCTGTGCTGGGTTTGGGTGGTCTCACAGAGACCTGCTGGCCCTGTGCCCAGCTCAGTGTGTCCTGCTGCAGTCCTGTCACCACAGAGCCACCTGCTCATGACATTCCCACTCTCACCCTTGGTAATTATCTCCCCTGAAATGCCACAGCCTGGTTTGAGTTCTTTATTTTCCCTCGCTCTCTGTATTTTTAGAGAAAAGGTACTGAATGTGATGTGCTGTTCTCAGACAGCTGCATTGGTCACCTCCACTCCTGTGGGGCTCTGACCTGAGGACAGCAATGGGGTGAGCTGTTGTGATGAACACGCAGAGAACCCCGGTGCCACAGCTGGGCTCTCCTCTTCCAGGAAAGACAATGGAAGCAGAAGTCCAAATCTCTGAGAAGTGCCTGGGGTTATAATAATTCTGTTGTCTGGACTTGCTATAAACGACTGGTTCTGTCTCTTTTTACCTTTCCTGGTGGATGGCCCAGGCTGGGGGAGGATGAGGGTGAGCGGTGGTGATGTTCTGCCGGGATCCTCCTGCCGAGCACGGGCAGCTGCGCTCAACCCGAAGGTGCAGGCTGGCTCTGCAGCCTGGCCTGCCCCTGGGACTACACGGGCCCTGCTTCCTGAGCAGGAGAGCTGCTTTATGTTGTGGTTTTACTAAATGAATTCAAAGCTTGGCCTTCCTCCAGGCAAAGTCTGGGCCAGGTGCCAGCGGAGCAGCCCCCAGGGAGAGCACTGGAGCAAGGAGGGGCCAACAGCAGGGAAGAGCAGAGGAATCCAAGAAGGCAGATTTGCCTAGAAAACAGCTCTGTTTCCATCTGCTGGGTCAGGAGTTGCTATAGGAACTGGGATGATAGAGGCAGGGCCATCTCCTGGGCCTGTCTGTGTGTGCAGAGGGAGGGAGGAGGGAGGAGTTACTCAAGTTTGAACATATCATGTGTGTGCTGGTGGAAAGTTGCAAGGAATGTCGAAACTACAGCCTGGCTCAACCTGTGGAGTTCCAAAGAGCCATAGCAGTTGTTCCCTGTGCTCAGCAGGCCCTGGCAGAGGCAGGTAGGGTCCTTCCAGCTTCGCCTGGCTCTCAGCTTGGTGTCAGCTCTCTCCCTTCTCTCCCCTCCTGTTTCTGTCCTTGGATAAAGCCTTTGGAGGCTCGCTGGAAGTGGTGGAGGGGGTTTGTGGAGGCGAAGGCTCTTCTGCCTGGTAGGGAGAGGGTGGCTCTTTGCAGCCCGTTTTCCGTGCCACAGCTCTGGGAGGGTTCCCAAATCGTGGGTATTCCCTCGGGGAGGTGTGCCTGGGCGCTCTGGGACACTCAGGGTGTTCTGTAGGCACGCAGGTGCTGCTGGCTGGGTTCTGGGCAGAAATGCTTTCTGGGGCTCTGGGCAGCGTTGGAGCTCTGCGAGGTGCCAGGGCTGAGGCTGGGACAGCTGTGGAAATGTGGAGCTGGCAGCGAGTTCTTGTGGGCAGTGGGAGAATGAGGGAATGTGCTCCTGAGCCTCAGCAGCTCCTGCCCCGTGTTCTCACCTCTGCTCCCCAGGACAGGCAGACCCTGCCCCTCCTGAAGCACTTACTGCAAGTTGGGTCACTGCTAAACTTTTCCCAGCTCCCTTTTACCTTGAAACATGGCAGTATGAAAATGCAGGAAGGTGTTCCTGAGAATTCTTATTGTTAGGGTTAACCATGGGGCTCTCTGGTAGCAGCCTCTCCAGATAAAATCTTATTTATTTCCTCAGTAAACCCATTTTTTTCAGGTGCTGAGAACTTTCCTAAATAGTTGTGTTTCTACCATGGTTGCTCAGTGCTCCACAGGTATTTTTTAATAGGTTTGGCTGAAATTTCATCTGCTCTTTTTGTGTCACAGAGGATAATCTCTTAAAAAAAAGAAAGGGTGGATAGTGTTGTTTCTCTTTTTGAGAAGCTGCACAATAAGCTGCTGAAAACTGAAATGTGATCTCTATCCACAGAGGCAGAACTTGCCAAACTGGCTGGGATTACAGCCCACCTACTCAGGCACCCATCTTATCACAGCCCAGGAAAGCCCCAGAGCCTGAGTGCAGCCAGCTGTGGAATAACCTGCCCATGCAGGAGATAACCCTCTGGTCACATTACTTACTGGTTTGCTTATGCCTGGCTAGAGGAAAAATTGTCTTCAGTGTGCTTTCATTCTGTTAATGGAATTGCAGATGTTCTTATTATGGAGATCTACTTCCAATATTTTATTGAATTACTCCCACATTGCTCTGTGGCAATATGTCCCAGAGGCTCAATGCACATGGTATGCTGTGGAATTTCATTTCCTCTGTTTTAATTTGTTGTTTTTTAATTTCAGTTCATTTTCAATATGGAAAAGAGGTAAATGGGGTCCTTTTTTTTGGTTTAGGCATCATTGTTTTACATGTTTCTTTTTTCCCTTCTCACCTCTGCTGTTTCTCTTGCCTTTGCCTCAAACCATACCATGATTTTCCTACTGCTACCTGCCTCATGCGTAATTGCTAAATCTTATTACGTCTCTGTGGGCTTCTGTTTTTTGTTGTCTCGAGCAAATTTAATCAGAATTGGTCATTCTGCCTTGCCCACGCTGTGAAATTCTGCTCGAGATTTTTTTCTGTGTTCTTGGCTTTTCTTTTGTTTATAAGCAGAACATTTGCTTTGATTGCTTGAAGTACATTGTGGTAAGCAAAGATCTTCTCTGAGCTGTCTCTAGGCATGGTAGATATTTTGCTGGCATGTTTAATTAATGGTACCTTCATCTCTGTACATGGGAAGTTAAATTTTATCTTGCAGAGCTGTACCAGTAAATAGCAATCCCAGTGTAACATGGTTGGAGCTGCCTGGAAATCCTCCCTGGAGTCTCCAGGCTTGGTGCTGTGTTTCAGGTGATGTGTGAGTGTTGCCACTCACTGCTCCCATCTCTGCCAAGCACTTCATAAATTAAACTTTAAAACCACTTTGGGTCGTAAACAAAGTTTGCTGAAGCCAAATGCAACAGCTGTGTGTACCCAGACAGGGCTGCCTTGGCTGGAGGTTGTGCTCAACCCCTGGAGAAATGGTACCCACTGAGGTCACAGCCAGAATTGTCCCCTCTGGCTCCTGGGGTGCTGTGGGAGGGCTGGAACACTTCCCACTCACTGCATTTTGGTATTTGGAGTTATTGCAGTCAGTGGAATGCAGTGAAGAACGGTAAGTTGTGCTTCTTTCTGCTACTGGAAAAGCTTCTTCAAGTCTGGTACCTTCCTGTGGCTGTAGGGCATGACTCTTCATTTTTATTAACATTTTTTGGAGCCACTGGAGCAGAGCCCATAGTGCTCCTCAAGCAAAGGGCAGGGGCTGTTTGCCAGCTACAGGTGCTCTCAGTTTTGTTTTTACAAATGTGAAGAGAAATTGCAAAACTCATAAAATGTCGCTTTTGATGATATCAGCATTTATGGTGGTTTGAGGGAGACTGGATGGGCAGCTCAATTAGTAGATGTTCCAAAATCTTGTTTCTGCTTTGATTTTCACTGAACTGTCTCAGAATTTGGCTTTCATCCTTGCAAAAATCAGCAGTTCGCAGGTACTAAGTGCAGCTCTGTGCAAAGGTCTGCTTCTCTAATGCTTTTGCTAAGAGCTTCCCCCAGTAATCATGTTTTAGCTTTCTGATAGGCTCAACTATGAGCAATTTGCAAAACAAAGGTTGTAGATAAGGACCGGTTACTGTAAAGTCAGTATTTTTGAAGGTAGGCAGTTGATAAGGAAAGCTAAAGATGACTGAAAAAGCACAGCAAATATATCATGGGGCAGTGAGAAATATTTTAATATCTAGAAAACAAAATAAATTTCATCAGCGGTGCTTATATTGTTAGGAAAGGTTAAACCCAACTGGTTGCTGATAACAGTGCAGAGAAGTAAAACATTTCTTTCCTATTATTGTGGAGAAGCTGGGTGATATTCTCTCAGAATACCTCCCATTGCACTGGTAACCAGGGAGGGTGTTAAACCCAAGATAACATTTCAGAGTATTTTGAAACTTGAGCAACACTGGAACCTGTTTGTTTAAAACAAATTGGCAAAGCAGCTTTCTGAATTTTGGCTCCAATTTGTAATAAATCTGGGAAGACCAAAGGAGTTCCAGAAGTTTGGGAAAACATAAATGTTGTAGCAGTGTTTTAAGATGGAGAAGGGAGCAGGTAACCAGCAGGCAGTGGAGACCAACCTCTGTCACGTTAAAGAAGGAGCATGCTCAGCAATCGCTGCGCTCTGATGGAAAGCAGATCATGTCCAAAAAAAAAAAAACCACAAAAAAACCCAAAACAAACAAACAAAAAAAAAGCCAAAAGCACCTCAAATTGTGGGTTTAATGAGATTCTGGCACTGGTTGCCAAGAGTAGCTGCATTGGCATCATATACCTGGTCCTGAGGGATGCAATCTTGCTGTTGACAAAGGCTGCCTCTCCCAGGAGGGAGAAGAGGCTCTGCTTTGGGAGCAGGACTGTGTTGGCTCTCCTGGGCAGGGATTGATCCCTGGCATGCCCTTCATGCTTTCCTGCTTGCCTCAGCACTGCTGGTGGGCTCTGAGCTGAGAAACACCCACCTGGGCAGTTGTGGGGGCTCTGATCCTTATCCCCAGCCCTGCCCTTGCCCTGTGCCAGGGTGGCAGATCTCAGTCTCCCTGTTGCTGGTCAGCACCGTGGTCAACGAGCTGATTTAGAAAGTGCCACTTGATATCCCTCAAAAATAGTCACCAGTGGGAATGTGATCCCTGCACTCTGTAAGCAGAGGACTGAGGAGCTGGGCTCTGACATCAGTGTGGGACAAACTCAGCTATTCCCCTGTTTCCCTGTGAGCAAGCCAGTGGGAGTCACGGCAAAATCTGACTAGAGCTGTCTCACTGCCTGGAGGGAGCCTCTGTCTCACCGAGGAGAAGCTTGGGAGAAAATATTAAGTAAATGAATACTGAATCTTGGTTCCCTGAGCAGGCTGATGGAGTCAGGGGGGGGTTCAGCTGGGGCAGAAGGAGGCTCTGGAATATGCAAGAGCAGGTTATCAAGGAGGTGCATAGCAGGAGGATTGACAGTGCTTGTCAGATGAGATAATGGGAGTTTCTGCCTTGGGATAAAGAAGGATAAAGTTTTCCTTCTTCAGACAGCTGAGCAGTGGGAGAGGTTGTCGAGAGAAGTGGGGGGAGCCTCCATCCTTGGGGGCTTTTAAGACACAGTTGGACAAAGCCCCATGCAGGCTGCTCTGAAATTGGTGCTAACCCTGCTTGGAGTAGGAGCTGGCATTAGATGCTCTCCTGGGGATCTCCTCCAGCCCAAATAATTCTTCGATTCAGCAACCTGATCTCCTTCTGAATGCAAGTTAGAGCACGGTTAAGTAAAAGGTTATGGTGGAGCCCCCTGAGAACAGGGAGGGAGGAAGGTGGTTTGGATTGAGTGCTCTTAATACCCCATCTGTCATCTCTGTGGTTAACATGTCGTGGGGATGGTTGCTATGTGAGACTTTGCAGTGGAAGATTGCAGGTCTTGAGAGAACTATTGCTGACTTTTAGTTGATATATTTTAAGGATTCTTAAAAAAAAAAAGAGAGATGCCAGTGTTTAGGAAAATGTCAGTGTGCTGAGTGCTCTTTGGGCCTGTCAGGGTGGGAAGGAAGCTCTGGAAAGGGACAGTAAGGGACACTGCTGCTTGGGCAGGGACAAGGGAGGTACTTGGAACAGCTGGATTTTGGAGCTGTGCTGGTGCACAATTTTGTTTTCCTGCCACTTCTGTCCTACAGAAACAGCGGCACTGGAGCCTCTGCAGCTGAGGGGACATGTATTTTGGAGGGTGTGCTGGAGGCTCCCCTGCCCCTGCTGCTGGGTGGGGGGCTCCTGGGGAATGGCCATGTCCTGAGCTGGGCCCTGGCAGGTCTGGCTAGGTTGTGGGAAGAGCTTCCAGGTTCCATGGTTGAGATGAGCAGAGTTCCTGTGCCTTAGATTGGGGGGGAAGCTTTGGTTTTGGTTTAGCTGAGCTAAAACTTACCTTGTGGTGCAGTGAATTTGTATTTTTGCATTTCCTTATCTTTGGCTTTACCTTTCTAATGGTTTCTAATTTTGGCCTTGTTACTTGGATGGATTAAATTACATTTAATGCATGTTCATTTATCCCCAAGTCTGGTTTTGTGACAGAAGTGCTCTGGGCAGTTTCACAAACTGAGGACAGCCCACTCCTGTAGGACTGGCTGACAGGCAGTGGGAAAAAGCTGGAGGATTTACTGGTCTTGTGCAGAAACACCAGCAGCTCTCTGGGCTCTAGGTGAGGCACTGCCTCATGTTTGAGTCCCGTGTTACATGCTGTGGTGTGGGTGACTGCAATGCTGTTTTTCTCCTGAAATCTAGCAGGAGTGAGGTGTCACTTTCTTCATAACCCCATTACGATGTTTTTCTAGAACATGGAAAACAAGGCTCAGAGCCTTCTCAGCCTCAGGGCAGGCCTATCCCCCATCTCTCAAGAGGGTGACCACAAAGTACACCCAGACCTTGGTGTTCCCATTCTTCTGCCACTGCCTCAGACTCAGCTCTGTGGTGTCCCTGTTCCCACCCCAAGTGCCATTCCTAAATGCTGTCCTTTTTGTCCCACATTCGTGTCTCTTGTGACAGGTCTCCCAATGCCATCTCTAAGATGATGCTGGAGCCTATTCCTGTCTCAATTTCCCTGTCCCTCTCAGTTACTTTTCACATGTATCTTGATTAACCCAACCCTTTCACCTAAAATCTGTTTGCTTTTATCTGTCCAGCCTTGTTGCTTCTCTGGACATCACTTAGAGGTGTCACTATTTCTTCCCAATGTTCCCCACTGTGTTCCCAACATTGCAGTGGGTTTTTCCTCTTTCTGACCACCTCTCTTGGTGCCTAGATCACAAATCTCCTGTTGCAGCCTTGCACTTCATGCCAGGATCTTGCTGGCCCTGCCCAGCTCCCCTGTTACTCTGGCACAATGAATTTTGGTGTCACTGTTGGCACTTAGTTTGTCCAGGTGCCATCCACGTGTCACGTAGAGAGACCTCTTCACTGCTGCCTGGTTGATTGAATCCAGGGAGAGAGACACCACACTCTGAGTTCACCTGGAGGAAAATTTGTTGCCTTATTTTCACAGGGCTCTGGCACAAGCAACATGCCTGGGTCCATCCTTCACCCTCCAGCAGTTCTGCTGGAGTGAGTGGCCATGTTCTCTGGCCAGCAGCCCTGCTCTGTTTTTTCAGTCTTGTGCCAGTATTTGAATTGTAAACTAAGCAGAACATTTTAAAAAGTGATCAGAATTCTTTCTACTACACCAAATTCTGTTTGGTCCAAACCAGAGCTGCATATGCTCTAGGGGAAGGCTGCTGAGCTGAGGTCTCTCAGATTAACTCTGAGGCAAAGAGAAATGCTCTACCATTGTTTTGGAGCCAGAAAAATGGAAATCACACTTCCCGGCCTCTTATTTCTTCAAGCATCAGATATTGCCCCAATTATTAGCTTTGCTTCTTCCCCACTGAATTACTTTAGGAATGCTAGGAGATGCCATCCACTCCTCCTGATTGTTCCTGGACCTCTTCTGAGGATGCTTGGATTCAGGATAGCCCCTCTGTTGTACACAGAGCTCTGTGTGTGATACACTCTGTGTCCTGTGGAGTTTCTTGGCGTGGCTCTGGGCATCTGGAATGGGATTCCTGCAGCAAACCCTCAGGTCCCACTCCGGGGTAATGATCTGCAAAGGAACCAGTTAAAACAAATGCCTGTTTCAGTTGGGATCTAGAGAGGCTTGCAAACATGCCAGACCTCTGTAATGGATCTCTGGAGGGAGAACAGGGCCTGGAGGAGCTCCAAGTCCCACCTTCCTCATGCACATCACTGAAGAACAGCTCCCTCCTGTGCTCGCTGAGCCTTTGCTGTGCTCTGGGTCACAGCCAGCTGCTCCTCTGTGGAGGCATGGACTGGCTTTTCAGGCATGGTATCTGCTGGGTTTATTGGGGAAAAGTGCCCTCTTTTGCATTTCTTTTTGAGTTTTTCAACAAGTAGATTTTTTTTTCCACTCTCCCAATGATTGTAACAGGATTTTATTCTCCTGCAGCCAGCTGTTAGCAATTAGCAACTTGATCCAGTCAGGCCTGGGAACAGAGTTTAACACTTTCTTGCCTCTCAGAGGATATTGCTAATCCTGTTTTTACTGGTTTCAGGTTTGTGCTGTAGTTTTGGCACTTGGTGTGTATGTGTGGGCAGGGTGGGAAGATAGGCATGAGTACAGCAAAGGACTAATGCAGCTGAAAGAAAAGTATTGAGCCATTTACACAGAAAAAGTCCTTAGTAAGATGATTCCCAAGCAGTCTGTACAGAGGGTTGTACTTAGTAGTAATTCCAGTGTGTCCTAGCTTTGGGAGGTGTGTAACTTGGGAATCCAATCTACTCCTGGATGAGATTGAGACTGCACCAGTCAGTATCAGTACTTCTTCAAACAGTGATTTCTGCAGCTGGAGCTCCTGAGTGGGGCTGAACCTCCTTCAAAATGTTTCACCCTCTGGAGGATTAAAACCACTCTTGCTGACCCTGCTGAGAACTGCAGCTGCTGTGGAGAGAGCTGAGAAATGGCATTGTTTGCTCCCTCTGTACATCACCTCTCCCAGCACTCACTGACAGGCACTTCAGTGATCCAGCACTGGGAACCAAATGTGGTGGGAAAAACCAACCCAGCAGAACCTGAACCAGCTGCTGAGGTGCCTGTGCAGGGCTGCACTGCTGGAAATGGTTCACCTCTGCCACATACAAAGGTGAGAATTCATGGTACCAAACTGGGGGAGACAGGACTAGTCCAGAGCAGCATTTTCTTCTGTCAGCAATGGAGACACATCCAGAGAGGATTCATCCTGCTTGTTTTGGATACTCTTCAGGCAAGGGCCCAATTCAAAGCCAGCTTTTGTAGGCACAGAGCTGCTGTCAGGTGAGCTCTAGATCAGCTCTGGAGCTTTCCTTTCCTCCTCTGGAGGCCTGTATGGCCACATCTTCCAATTCTGGCTTGCAGTTCCCCCCAGCCATGCTATTTTTGTGGGCCTGCAGAGGTCCATGTGCCCATCAAGTCCTGAGAAGCCCCTGGTTCTCTTGAGTGGCACTACACCTGTCTGTGCCCCCTAGTTTGTACCTTTTCTCCAGTGCTGGTTGCTGGCTAAGTGACAGGAGCTGAAATAGTGCTTGAGCATTTCTGTGTGACTTCCCTTGTCCCCACACCTCATTCCTTCTTTCCTCCTGGTATTTTGCATCCTTATCACCCCGTTCAGGTGGTTCAGTGATGTGACTGGCTCTGTGGCAGTACAAAAGGTGTCATAAAACAAATGGACACTTACCTTATGGTGCTTGTTCAGGTGAGATAGTGGTGCTGCTTGTGGTGCATTTATTCAGTTGCTGTGACATTGCTGGCTGCTGTCACTTTGAGAGAACAGGAGGCACAGCACAACTACTCTTGTCAAAGGAAAGTCCTCTTGTAAGGTCTCAAGGTGAGCCCCTCACAGTGCCTGCAGCCATCCCAGCTGGGCTCTGGGTGCTGTGGATGATGCCCTGCTCTCGATCCTTCTTTGCTGGGCTTTTGGCCCACATGGGAAACAGAGGCATTGAACACTTGCTGGTGTCAGGGGCTGCTCTCATTTCTTTCTTCTTCCAGCAGTGGGGCTTGGGCCCTCAACCTAACCACAGTCCCTATTTCAGTGCTTTCCAGCCATCCTTCGCCTAATTCCTGGGCAAGTTAAAGAGAAATCCCTGTGTGTTTTGGTGGAAGCAGCCTGAGTCGTGAAGCTCACACGGTTTGCCAGGCTCTGGAGGAGGATGAGGGTGTGCAGTGTGTGTGTGATGTCAGTGGCCATTTGAGGGCTTCTTGTGGGGAGCTTTTAAACATGCAGCTCAGCAGTCACCTGGGACATGTCTCCAGGCCTTCCAGGGCCACCTCCACAAGCTCTGGTCAGTGGCTGTGGGAAATGAATTTGCAGAAAATTCTTAGAACTTGGTAGAAAGTTTACATAGTATGTATTTGTATGTAGACTTTGAGATAAGAAATATTAACTTAGAAATATTAACTTAGAAATACTATAGAATAAAACAGATACTGTTGAGAGAGAAATGGAGCTAGAAACAAGTTTTAAACGGTGGTTTTGTAACCATGACTAGATACTTTAGAGAAATAGCAAGATGTTGTAGGGGGGGTGATTTTAGATTATTGGTTTTAAGGTATTTTTAGCATAGTGTGATTAAAACTGATAGTTTAAGAAATGTTTATATTATAATTATGAAATAGTTAACTTTTGATTGTGATGGTGTGAATTATAACATCTGTATTGTCTCACTGTCACATGAGACTAAAAACAGAATAAAAGTTTTTAAAGCATCTCTCAGTTGTCCCATCTCTGGGTCAAAAAAAGCTCAATCCAACAAGTGGCTGGTCCAGCTTGGGCACCCATGAGAAGGATCTATCCCAGACTTCACCCCTATGGTGCAGCTATCTGGGTCATGGCCACAGCACCACCAGACAGGTCTCTGCTGAGTTCCCATCACCTCCTGCAGGAAGGTGGCTCAAGTTAAAGCCTTGGTGTTGGTGACAGGTCTCTTTTTCAGGTCCTGTGGCGGGACTGTTTTCCCTGATGCTGAATTCCCTGATGCAGTTCCCTTTGCAGGTCCTGCTTTGGGAGCTCCCAGGACACCTTAGCAAATCACCTGCATAAATTAACACTCACCAAGTCTTTTCTGTGCCCCAAAACTTCTTTACAAAGTCTCCCTCCAGTGGAGTGCACAAAGTTTCTTCTCTGTGGGAGTTGCAGTCTGCCCTGCGATGGTGGGAATCGATGTGTTTTCAGCAGCAGCTCTTCCATTCCAGGAGAAAGGATGACCTGGGATGCACAAACAGCTGCGGAGTGCTTGGTCAAAACCTCTTCTGTGTTCACCAGACCCTCCTGCTGAGATCTGGGCTTGTGCTTTGCTTTTGCAGGCTCACCACAGGGGATGCCACGGGATCACAGCCCCTTCCCAGCCCTGGCCAGCGTGCTCATGTAGGGAGCCAGGAGGTGGCTGAAGCAGGGGGGACCTGGTGGTTTTAAGATGTTTTTTGGTTGCCTGGCTGGGCACAGCAAGGCACAGCCACCCAGCATTAGCTCCCCCTCCTGCCTGCGTGTTTGGCTCCCTTCCCAAGAAGGCCCTCAGTTGTTTTTCAGGCTCAGAGCCATCTTTTCTGATGGAATCCAGCAGGGACAATGGCCAGTAGCATATCCTTAGGAAAGAGAATAAAAACAGGGCAAGCTCCAGTGATTCTAACCCTGATTTAGCTTCTGGGTGTCCAGCAATCTGCATCTGGGAGATTTCCCAAGCCAAAGGTTTTACCTTTGGATTTAAGGAGCTCTGTTCTTTGAGTATCCATGGCAGCTCAGGGCTGTGACTGTACAGTTTAATTATGCTGGGTGGAAAAAGGGAGCCTTTTGTTACCAGTCTCTGAGCTAATGGCATCTGATGCTCCTGCATGCATGCATGCACTGGCACAGTGCTGGGTCCTTTTATAGCTTCTCCTCCTTCACTAACAAATCCCAATATTCAGTGTTGCCTTTTTACTAAAACTCCTAGGATTCTTGAGCAAACACCTTCAGGTCCTGGCAACTTTACATTTATTGATTTGTTCTGTTTTCTTTTCTCCTGGCATTCCATTATGAGACAGAGCCTCTAACCTGCCTTCTGTAAAATTATCATGCAGGATGGGAGCCTCCCAAGGCTCTTTGTAGTGAATGTGGGCACAAAGAATTCACATAACTGTTGATCTGACCTGTTCCTTTAGGTGTTAATGAAACTTCCAGTGTTTAGGCCTTTGCTATTTTCCTGGTTTCCAAACAGGAAATGAAGTGTTCTCACCTGTGTGAGTGCACATGCACTTTTGGCAGCAGTGTGGCCATGCAGGTTGAGATTATTTTCACCCTGCTCTGGACCTCTATCTTAAAGTTGTGTTGCAAGTTCCAAGGTGCCCGCTTGGCTACTTGGTGCCAAGGTTTAGGTGGATAAAGCCTGCTTGGGGAGCCTGGTTGGATTGCCCAGGTTCATTTGTAGCTGCAGTTTCACTATTTGTCAATTTAGTAAGGAAAGGGAAGTATTGATGAGGGAGAAATTCCTTTGCACTGGACTTGTTTAATTGCAGTTAAAAAAGGGTACATCCATCCACCCAGGAGTCATGGCAGCTGAGAGCCTGGAAGTTGGATTGCACTTTAGGTAGCTTTGGGGGTGGTGTAGACAGTCAAGTGATCATTGGTTCCTCTCTAAGCCTCTGATCTGGTGATGAGCAGGGCTGAGGTCAAAGGCTCTCTTGAAGGCAGGGAAGATTGCCCAGCCTGTCACGAGGCAATGACACAGAGCAGTCCTGTCTCTGGAGGACTCATCCTCTCTCTTTGCTTTGTCTTTCAGAGATGTAGATGGCAGCTGCTGCCTTTGAAGGACTCGTCTGACCCTGTGCAGCACCTCCAGTTGCTACCATGATCTTCTGCATGCTGCTGCTGGCCTCCCTGCCTGAGCCCTCTGGCACTGAAGTCAACCCTGGTAGGGAGCTGCCAGGCTGGGAGAGGACTCATCTCCCACCTTCTGTGTGCTCCTTTCTTTGCCTCTTGTGGGGATTGAGTGTGAAGGCTACATGTAGAAATAATCACTGATGTAGTTCCCAAATGTACTCTGGACTGAGATATTCCTGGACAGCTGGAGTGGGACACTCTCCTGCCAGTCCCAGGAAGGCCCAGCACATGGACATCCCTCCTTTCTCTGCCCACCTGGGCCTGTCTTGGGCTCTGAATTTCCCTCCATCACTTTGGCTGTCTGGCCTGCAGAGCAAACCTCGCTCCAGGCTGGCTCAGAGGTTCTGTGCTTGCTGTGGAAAACAAATTTCCAGTTAGCAAAGCATTAGCTTTAGCCACTGCTGTCCAGCCAGCCAGGGGCATTCTGGAGAGAGAAGTGTGGAAGGACAGATGTAAACTTTACCTGGCACAAAGATAGGGTGGAGACAGGGATATGAGCCTGAGTCCCTGTAGAGGGCAGGACCTCTTATCCTACAGCATTTGGCAGGATACAGTCATGATGGAGATGAATAAGATAATGTGTTGCAAAAATTCCTGTAATGAGGTGTTTTGAGCTGGAGACAGTCTGTGAAACAAATGAGTTTAATCCTTTTCCAGCTTGGCTGAAGGTGTGGTGAGGCAGCAGTGCTACCCTGAGGGCCTGTGCTGGCTCTGCTGGGGCTGGCTCTGTTTGTTTGGAGCCCTTTGTGGCTGGCTCTGACCCTGCTTTGGCCTGTGGATGTTTGCAGAGGTTTGAGGTTGTGCTGCAAGCAGCCAGAAGTGAAGTGAGGGTTGTGGGGGAGCTCAGCAGCATTCCTGTGCTCCCTGTTGCACAGCATTCCCTGCACTGTGCACCCCACCACACACCCAGCATGGCACTGGGGCTGCCATCTGCTTCTGGTGGTCAGCCCTCCCAGAAGAGGAGGGAAGGCTGGAGGGTCAGCCCCATGCAGATTCCTTTTGATGGTGGTTGGTGCAGGAGCAGCTCTTCCACACCAGCTCCAAGGAGGTGGGTGGGCTCTGAGCACAGGTCTGTGATTCCTGCAGGAAATAACCCCTCACACCTCTCAGCTCTGCTGTGACATCCTTGGGCAGCTTTGCTTCCTCAGCTGTCCCAGCTGCTCCAGTGCCTCTGCCTGGGGCTGGCCCTGCTCTTCCCAGACAGATTCCAGCACCATGGCCCAGCTGGTGCTCCTGGCTCTGATGCCACAGGCTCCTTGGATTATCCTGACCTCCTGGTCTGCTCCAGGAGCAGCCTGAAGCATCTCCTCATTGCCTTATAACCCACAGGGGCTGCTTTGGGGGTGATTTCAGACCTGTGCAGCAGGGTCCTGGCGAGTCTCTTGTCTTGCAGGAGATGTTTGACCTCCCTGACAGATAGGCTGGACCACCTCTCTGAGCCCCAGTGTCTCCTGAGTGCCCACTAAAGGGTCAGGAGTCCTGGTGGCACCTAAACAGAACCCAGGATGGTTTTGCTCAAAATAGGTGCATTTGGTGAGAGCCTCATGCTGCTGGTTTTGGTAAGAGCTGTGGACACGCTCAGAGTGCATCCCTCAATGCCAAGGACACTCTGGGTTCTGCTGCCAGAACAAATAGTGAACAAATAGGTTTTGTGCAGGGTTGCAAGAGGACTGAGTCCCCCAGAGTCCTTCCCAAGTAGCTCTCCATCTGGCATTGCTGGCCAGTGTGTGTCTGACCTTTAAATAAGGTGTGACCACACAGGACTCCCAGTGCAGGAGCACAAAAAGCACTTTCTGCTCTCAGATGGTGACCTTACCTTTTGGAACATCTCTATGCATTTACCCATAGCTCAGCAACAGATCAGGTTGTACTGGTCTGTGGTAGGACAGGTGAGAGTGAAGACAGGGCTGGTTTGGCTCCCCAAATAACCTGATGGTGCAGTGTGAGAGCAGCAGCTGGAACTCCTGGCTGGCTTTCAGCAGGCCACATTGATCTTGATCCCAGGCAGACACCAGTTTGCTCCCAGGGAATTCAGGCTTCTTGACTAAGCCCAGGCTGATGTGGGTGATACCAGGGGCTCACCCAGCTCAGTGGGCTGGCTCCATCCCTCTGGCTCTGGAAAGGTGCATGGGTGGGCTGGCACACAGCAAAGCTTTACCCCAGGGGTACCCTCAGGTCACTGCAGCTTCCAGAGCCACTGCTTGGGTGTTTATTTGCTTGTGATAGCTGTGAGTTTCTTAGCTGGTTGTTTGAACTCATGGGAAACTGTGGCATTGGAGTGTTTAATAGGTAAGGATTTATATTCTATTTTGGAACTCTCCTACCTGACCTTTTGATGCATCCTGGTTCTGGTGTTTTGAGAGACAGCGAGGATATCTATTCAGTATAAATTATCTTTGTCATACTTCAGTAATCCCTTTTGTAAAGATGAGGCTGCAGATCTTTTTCATCATCTATGTTGCCTTCTCTGCCTTCTGATGATGGAAGGAAGGAGCAAGAGCTCTATTCCTTATCTGCCTGGCATCTGACCATGAACATGGGCAATGCTGTAATGCTAATGCTAGTTTGTTTTATAGGTATTCCCATGGTTTTAAAAATATTAACATTAAAGCATTAAAATACATAAATTTCAATATTTATTAATATTAAAATTTAATAATAGTAAAATATTAACATTTAAGATATTATTTTTTAATATTAAATAATCTGGTGTCATTAGCAAATGTTGTCACCTCACCAGCCATCTCCTTTAGTCAGTGATTTAGGAATGCTTAGCACATCACACATTCACTGATACAGTGCCTAAGAGCTGCAGGCAAACCCTGTTGAAGCCCCACCCTCTGTCTGCAAACATTTCTACATCAGATCTGTCAGGCAGTGATTCAGCCTGAGGTGCTTTATTCTGTGTAGTGATAACAGCAAGGTGGTTTTCATCCTTCTGTCTTGTCTTGTAGCTTCTGAACCTGCTGAATGGATTTCATAGAATCCCAGAATGTCCTGAGTTGGAAGGGACCCACGAGGACTCTTGAAGTGCAGCTTCTGTTGAGTTGTTTCCAGGTTTGGTACGAGGATGGCAGGAGATGGGTTCCAAGGTCCCTTCCAACCCATCCTGGGATTTTGGGAAACCAGGAGGACACCCAGGGCAGCCCTGCCTGAGGCAGAGTCAATCAGAACTGCTCCAGTGGCTGCAGCAGTGTGGCTGGCAGTGATAACATTCAGATTTAGAGTTTTCCCAAACATCTCTAATATTCCAGGACATGTTTAAAATCTTCTGCCAGGAGAGAGAACCTCGATGCCTGCTAGGATTTATCAGCTGCATCTACAGGGTACTGGTGTGGGGAAGTTTTGGAGATGCTGGCTTGAGCCAGTTGTGTCTGTGCTCCATGGAGGCACCAAGTTTGAGAGCATTCCCATGCTGGGGAGGAATGCTGGCTGCACTTGAGGCTGGAGGCAGGAGCAGGCTGGGATGAGGCAGGATGGATGGACAGGGGCTCAGGGTCATATGGGAACTCCAGCCTGCAGTGACAGGACAGCAGATATTTCCATGACTTGTCATCTGTAATAGATGTTTAACTTCTCCTCTGTATCTGAACAGGTGAATGTAATAACTGCTCCCATTTGAGCACAAGTTAAGCATCCAGTTTGTTCCAGGGGAAGAAAAATCTTGAACAAAGTCTTCCTTTTTATGTCACATCATTATTGATGAATAATTTGCCATTGTAAATTGGGCCCATGCAACCAGTAATAAAAATATGGTTTGGGATTTCATGCTCTTAAAATGTTTCTTTGTAAAGTTTTTGCCTTGCCTGGGCTCTGCTGAATGTTACTGTTAGTCTAATGTATTACTTATAATTTCAGTTTATGATAATTATGACGTATTTAATTTTTTTTTTCATTCTTTATTTTAGCATTGCCATGTTTATTCTCTGGGTGTTGATAACCTTTTAATTAAACTTGCCTGGTGATTTTAAAAGAAAGGAGTGCTGACCTTTGTTGCTTGCCTGTGTTGCCCTTTGCAGCAATCTGTCGTTACCCTCTGGGGATGCACGAGGGGACCATCCGGGATGAGGACATCACTGCTTCCAGCCAGTGGTACGACTCCACAGGGCCCCAGTATGCACGGTGGGTTCACCTCTGAAAACAAATTTAATCCTTTTTTTCCTCCAGAAACCCAATATGTAGCTGAGGAAGAAGATCCCCCACCATTAAAACCTTGTTTGCTGCTTTTGTATTCAGTATGGGTAGTGCACAGTGAAAGGCCAGGAGGCCATGGCAGTGGTCACAGCTGTGATGCAGGAAATTCTGGCTAAATATTAAGGGGGAAAAAAATCCTTCTCCACGAGAATGAAGTGGTGGGAGGGGGACCCAGAGAGGTAGTGATGTCTCAGTTTGTGGGCACTTGGCTTTACCAGGCCTTGAGGAACACAGGGCAGCCTTGGAGCTGGCCCTGCTGTGAGCAGGGGATGGGACTGCTGCAGGCCCAGAGGTTGCCTCTGACCCCCATCTTTCTGTCACTCTGTGAATAAATCTTCAAAGGATTTGTGACAAGCCAGGGACATTGCCCCTGGGATTCTTGTGGAGTGCTTTAAACTAAATCACAGGAAATCCCTTACAAGGATGAACTTTTCAACAGCATCCTATTGAGGAAATGGGCTGTGCTCCTTCTTCCTCAAACACCTTGAAAATGTAGAGTTAAGGAATTGTCAAGCAAGCAGCTGAATTATTTTCTTCACTGTCAAGGAGGCCTACAGCTTTTTTTATTTTTTTTTGTCGTTTTATTTCTCTCAAAGCTATTAACTGATGATTCACAAAAACGTTGCAAATGTGAATTTCCTTGGAATGGTTTGTATTGGTGATATCAACCATTCCTACAGCTTTGGTGCAAGTCAGACAGAAATTTCAGGTTGACTGTGATACTTAGATTTTTATGATGAATTCAGGCCCTCCAAAACCATAAAATTCTCCTAGTGCTCAAATACTATTTTTTCTTAGTCTGTGGTAGAGCAGTGATGCTGTGTTTTTTATAGTGTTTGAGCAGGCCTGTGGGTCTGAAAGCTGGGAGGTTTTTCCTCTGAGTATGACTTATTTCCAGTGCTGCAAACACTTTGGGCACCACTTTACCATCCTCTCTTTGCTGGATGTTCACATGATGAAGGCATGAAGCCGACCTCATTTGGTTAGAGGTCAGCATTGTCCCATGCAGATGTCTGTTCCTGTCACTTCAGTTGCCCTTCCTGGCTTTTTTAGAGCTTTTTTTACTTGCTATTCCAGTGTAAGAAAACCCCGCAGAAACAGCTGACCAGACAGATTAAAATCTTCTCTGGCCCAAGCCTTGACCTTCAGTGTCTCCTCCTGGGTACCACCTTCCCTGATGCCCTCACTGATCCCATCAGGTAGAGATGGAGTAGCTGTCTGAAAGCCAAGGGCACTTCAAGGGCTCGCTGTTGGCTAAGAAATCCCTGTTGCTAAAAACCCACACATTTTTTGTGTGCAGATAAATTTGTCACAACTACAGCTCTCACAATGTTCAGCTGAGGAGCAGAGACCTCCCCCCCCTCCCCCCCACTCTCTTAGCAGCATCCTACACCAGCAGCTCTGATGACTGCAGGAAATGTGAACTATTGAAATGACCCAGAACAATTTCAAACAAATCTTTTCTTGCTAAAATATATTTTTAAGATGGCTCATCTTTGAGCTTTGTAAAGCTGCAGGAGGTGGTCAAGCAGAAGTTCAGACCTTACCACGAGGGTTTAGGAGCAGTGAGGATGCACCTGAGCAGCAGGGTTGTTTCTGATCAATGTGGAAATTCATGTCTGGGGAAAAAATTACTCCAAGTAGTTAGTGAAAGGTATGTGGGACTGAGGAGCTGTTCTGTATGGGGCAAACCTATAGGATTTGAGTCTCAGCTGACAATCATCCCAAAGGGCAGAGATACTTGGTAGCCATTGCTGGTTTTGTTGCTTCCTCCCAATCCTCACAGTTCTGCGTGTTCCCTCAATTAATCATCGGAAATCTGATTCTTTTTAATGCGTGCGATTTCCCCCTCAGGTTACAGAGGGAAGAGGGGGATGGAGCCTGGTGCCCAGCTGGCTTGTTGGAGCCTGAAGACGTGCAGTTCCTGCAGATTGACCTGCACAAGCTGTTCTTCATCACCCTGGTGGGCACCCAGGGCCGGCACGCCCGCGCCACGGGCAAGGAGTTCGCCCGCGCCTACCGCATCGACTACAGCCGCAACGGGGAGCGCTGGATCTCCTGGAGGAACCGCCAGGGAGCGAGGGTGAGCCCGGGGCTGCAGGGCACGTCCTCCTCATCCTGCTTCATGGTCTTGGTTGGAAAAGCCAGGTGTCTGCTAAGGAAGGCAGGAGCCTTCCCTGAAATGGAAAATGTAAACCCCTTCCCTCTGAATTATTATGATGTGGAAACTCAGAGGCTCTCAGGCAAAGATATGGGAATAGGAATAACAGTTCTTTACTAGGGAAATTAAAAATACAAATGCAATAGTACAAAAAAGGGAAAACAAGCCAGTTTCAAGAGTCAGAGCAGGCCCTGGCCCCCTGTGGGTCAGGGAGGTGGCTCAGCCCCATCCCAGGGTGGCTCAGCCCTCCTGCAGTGCCAGCTGTGCTTCTGCTGGAGCAGGGATCCTGCACAAGGGGGGAGTTTTCCTCTGGAGCTCCAGGGCTGGGGGAGATGGGCCTGGGCTCCTCTGGGAATGCAGGGGGGAAGAAAGCTGCTCCTCTGGGAATGCAGGGGGGAAGAAAGCTGCTCCTCTGGGAATGCAGGGGGAAGAAAGCTGCTCCTCTGGGAATGCCATGGGCAAAGGCTGCTGTGCTGTTCCCAGGTCAGATTGGATCCAGGTAGGAATGCTGGGCTCCTCCCCTGGGCAGAGCCTCTCCCCATGGGATGCTGGAATTTTCTCAGCCATGCAGGGACACTCAGTGGCCATGAACAGCAGAGATCTCCTGGAGGGAGGATTGGCTGTGGGAGAGTTAAAGGAAACTGCCCAATGCACAGAGGATAACTGCCCCAGCTCTGACAGATAGGAATTGAATACACACCCAGCTGCACCTTGCAACCTGAGACATTAATGCATCCTTAATCCTACTGCTGGAGCAGCGTGTTCTGCCTCAGTTCTGTGCTTGCTGTGCATCCTCTGGTCTCATCCAGCAGCACTGCATTGTTCCTGACGTGAGGAGCACTGTGCTCACCAGTGGCCAGGACTGGAAACTGCTCCTGGGTTTGTCTCTCACACAGTTCAGGTTTTCTGGCCCTGAGTGAGGGCATGCTCAGGAACAGCAGCTGCAGGATGTGGAGATGCTACACAAGGTGCATCACCTTCTTTGTTGCTCTCAGAAGTTGGGCAGGATTCTCCACTCTTCTACTGTGGAGCTGGTGCAAGGATGCTTTTTTCTGAGGGGATGTTTGAAGTTTTCTTCCTTTGTCCATGTCTGCTGACCTGATCCCCCAAATCGGGAAAACTGTGGCTCTTCACTACCTGTCTGTGCATGTCCCAAGCATCACATGGGTGTCCTTCACTTAGACACTTGTTTCTAAAGTGGAAGCTGCCAAGCAGATGCCTGGATGCCTGCTTTGGGATTTAAAACTGGAGGGGGTGGCAGGGAATTAAGGAGTTTCTGGGTGTCTGATAGCAGTGTTTGGTGTTTGGTGTGTGGATGTTGAAGAGGAAGGAGTTTAGAGATTAGGAAATATGCTGAGCTCACACACAGAGGCTTCCCTGCTCACCACAGTTGTCTCATGCTGTCTCCAGACCTGAGCACAGAGCTGGGGCTGTGTTCATAACTTTGTTAAACTTTCCCTGGGACTCTCACCTGAGCTGTCTGATGTGGTCACCCTGCCTTCAGGCTTGTGGAGTCTGAAGACCTAGGCCAGACTAGAGAGGTACTGGGTGTGGTGATGTTTCCTTGCACTGAGGGTGCTTTGGAAGTCCCAGTAGGGTCTGCAGTGCAGTGCTTGGTAACAGCTTTTATCTTGTTAATGAATTACTTGCTCACCCAGACCTTTGACCAGCTGTTTGCCATTACCATTCTATTGCCCATCCCTCACATTTTGGTTTGTGCTACAAAAGCTGTGTTTGTGGGATGGGAGGGGAGGTCAAAATAAACAGTGGAGAGTTCCCAGGACACTGGTGGCACTGAGGGGAAGGGTGAGGGTCCCTGCCTGTCACTGCACTGCAGCAGGATGTGGTGGCTGGGCTGATGCTCCGTCCAAGATGCCTCCTGTGCAGCACCAAACACTGCAGCACCTCTGGAATTGTGTTGGCTTGTGGAGAAAGGACATCAGTAGCCTCCACCAGGTAACTGGTGATGAGGGCAAGCTCTGTTACCTGTTGCTGGAACCCATGGATCCCTTGAAGGAAGGGGTTTCATCCAGTAACTGTTAGTCTCTGCAGCATTCACTCACACCTGCAGCCCCACCTGCCTCTCTCTTGTCCCTCAGTGCTGCCTGGGGGGGTCTGCAGTGAGCAGGAGGTGAAATGGCAGCACCCCTCCCACCCCATCAGCCATGGGAGGAGCAGCAGCAGCTTCCCCCTGCAGATTCCACCTGGGGAACTCTCCAGTCTCAAACAAGGGGGCACAGGAGCCACACTCTGCAGCCCAACAGCACAACAGGGAGTGTGGGAAATGGAAAGATAGAAACTTCCACAGACACTGAAGGGCTCAGTCTGCAGCCTTGGATGAAGCTTGGATTTATGTAAAAATAAAGTAGGCAGACATTAAGTAGAAAAATCATAAACTTATGTTTTTATAGTTATGACTACATAGTTATAATAAGTACGAATATGCCTTAAATAAGAAAGAAACTGTATTGATAAGATGTTGAAGGGTTTATAATGTAGGACACTGTATTGATAATATAGTGAAGGCTTTATAATGTAGAGGTGTAATTTTATAGAGTAAGCTAAGGGTTTAGAAGTCATAATAGAAGCATATATGTGATAGTAGCCCATCGGATAAAAGTATCTGCAGTGCAGTAGAAGTAAGTAAAGGTGATAGGTTAGAAAAGCAAAATGAACTTTGTGGCAACTGTCCATTGGAGTAGAAAGTTACATATTATCTTGTAATGAAGAACTTGTGGCTGCTTTAAGCTATGGCCAACTGCCTGCTCTCATAGCTCTCACAGCCTCGGAGACTGAAGTTTATCTGAGCACTCACTCATTCTTAGCTGACTGTGGTGCCATCCCTGCCATAATGAAAAGGGAGAGGTTGCAGCTGAGGCTGTTTCTCCTCCAGGTGATCGATGGCAACACGGACACCTACGACGTGGTGCTGAAGGACCTGCGGCCGCCCATCATCGCGCGCTTCGTGCGCCTCATCCCCGTCACCAAGGCGCCCATGACGGTGTGCATGAGGGTGGAGCTCTACGGCTGCGTCTGGCACGGTGAGCGCCCTGCCCAGCCCGGCACCGCAGGGCAGCCCTGAAATAAATAAAAACGTCACACGGGCACAGGTGATGGCAGGCTGCTGCTGTATTTCTGGGGTGCATGGCTTTCTTTTCCAGATGGTTTGGCATCCTACAGCATCCCTGAAGGAGGGACAATAGCAGCTCCTGGCTTCCCCATCGTTTATCTGAATGACTCGACCTACGATGGCTACCAGGAACGCAGGTGGGAGAAGTTGTCCCGTTCTCTCTCTGTCACCGTGCAAATTCTTTCCTACTCCCCCTGTCACTGGTATCTTGTATCCAAGACACTTCTTCATGCTTGTAGGATGTTGGAAAATGCTGGGTAACAATGTCTTGATATATTCATATCTGATGGTTTCAAGCTGAGCTGATACAGTAGAGCTTGGATATTTAAATAAAAGGTTTTTATGTTCAGAGTAGGTGTTGCATGTAGCTGTCCAGCATGAACTTAGGAACCAGGGTCTGCTGGGGACTGTCAGGGAGCTGCAGATGTAGGCAGAAAACCCAACGTGCTAAGCCAGGACTCTTTGAAACTACTTAACCTCTAGTTCATGTGCCTGATTGGTAGGAATCTGCCTCTCCCAGCTGTTAATCCTTGTTTGCAGTTCAAAGACACATGTACCTAGTTCAAAGGCACATGTACCTGTGCTCTAGTGACAGGAGGGCTCACCTGGGGTGGACTTGCAGAGCCAAGGACTTACAGAGGGGGTCAGAATTGTTCCACACTGGCATCTTCTACTCTGGAACAGTGCTTGAGAAATGTATGAGGGGCTCTGCAACCTCACATAGGAGTGGGGTGGGGCGGGGTCCTGGCAAAGAGTCCAATCAGCCTTGGAAAGAGCCGGTAACACTCTGCTCAGGAGCAATGCCAGAAATGATCCTGGCTAGGCCTGGCTGTGGCTCATGAGCTGCCCATGGTCTCACTTCCCACTTTCCTGCCTTTCTGTGCCTGCCTGCAGGACTTTCCCCACAGCTTCCCCCAGCAGAGGATGGAGCAGTGTTCTTGCCATGCAGCTGCATGGTGAGATGCTGCAGTTCTAGCTCTCTTGGGAAAACACACAGTGTCATTTTCCACACTGTCTTTGTTCTCCAGAAGCTCTGCCTGTAGCTCAGCTTTGCTGTTGGTCCTTGACACCAGTGCAAAAATTTCTGCCTTTTCTCTAGCTGGGAGTGATGCCAAAATCCCAGCCCAAACAACATCAAGGTGTTGCTGTTTAAGAACAGTGATTGAGTTCTTGTCCAGGATGGGTCAGGAACAGGAAAATGGAAGTTTTGCTGGTACCAGTTGAAAGATGCGTGTGGTTTTCCCCTGGAGCTGTGGCTGACTGTTGGTTTCTCCCTGGCCAGGCATCTGTATGGAGGGCTGGGCCAGCTCACAGATGGAGTGCTGGGGCTGGATGACTTCACCCAGAGCCACCAGTACCGCGTGTGGCCGGGCTATGACTACGTGGGCTGGAGGAACGAGAGCTTCAGCACGGGCGCAGTGGAAATGGAGTTCCAGTTTGACCGCCCACGGAACTTCACCTCCATGAAGGTAACTCAGCGTGGTCCCTCCCCAGGGGGACAGGCTTTGGGTCTGGGGGCTTCCAGGTTGCCCCTTTGGAGCATGGAGTGGGTTGGAAGGGACCTTGAAGCTCACCTCGTTCCACCCTCTTCCACAGGCAGGGACACCTTGCACTAGACCAGGTTGCTCCAAGCCTCATCCAGCTTGGCCTTGAGTACAGGAAGTGCCTGTATCCTCCTGAATCCAGAATTTGAGCAGGAGATATCCCAAGTTTTCCACTGTAGACAGGTGAAGCAGATGAGCATTTGTTTCTTCAGAGCTCAGACTCTCCTTCCCATATTTAGCTTGAAGGATTAAAAAGCAGACACCTGAAGCAGTCTTTAGGCAGCTGAGATGGATTTAGGATGCAGGATTTACTAACCCTTAAGGTAAAGGAATGTGGCTGTGCTTCCATTTTGACCAAGCAGCCTCAGCCTGTGCCTGTGCTGTGGAAAATTATTTAAACACACAGGAGAAGCACAAGTTGAACTTTGAGCCTGTAGTAAACAGCAGGATCTTTTAAAAAGGATTGGTGGCTTTTCTTGTAGAGATTTCAAATGAAGGAGAACCCACCACATCCTTAAGTAAATTGTTTTGGTGGTTACTTACTCTGGTTTTATTTTGTCTATTTTTAACTTGCAACTGCTGGCTGTTTGCCTGCTTTTATTGGCAAAAAAAAAAAAAAAGTCCTGCCTTCTCAGAAGTCTTCTGCTTCTAAACCATGATTTAACCACTCTCTTAATATTTTCTTCAGTAAACTAAGTTGGCAGACTTCCCAATGCCTTCCTGGTGAGACCAAGGGTCATTTTTAGAGCAGTCACCCAATCCTTTCTTTCTTTGATGATTACTCTTTTGGAGGTACAGAATCCCATCAAATGGCATAAAAGAATGGTACCAATTTCCTGCTTTTGGACGATTCCTCTTTGTTTGTGAATCTTGTGATCCTCCGAGCCAAGAGAGAGGGAGCCAGTGGTCATTAAGGCTTAGGGATCATGCTAAAAATCAGTTCCAAGTTATTAGTGTCCAGGATAAAAGTCCAATGTGGAAAGCATCACTTAGATTTTGTCCCTGAGTTCACTACCCTGACATGAGTCAGTCCTTGAGATTATTTTAGGAAACTTCCTCCCTTCCATTTAGTTTATTTTATTGCTAGTGATTCTGTGGCTCCCTCAGGCCATTGAAAAAAGCAGCAAATAATTTTGATTTAGGAATGCATTCCTCTTAGAAAAACAGGGAAGAATTTGTGCCTTAAAAACTTTAAGACTTACTAGTTGATAATGTTTAATCAAATTAATATAATATATGAGCACACACTATGCTAGTTGGGGACAGATGCCTTCCAAAAATCTGTCTTATAAACACAACCATCCTGATAAACCAAACACATCAGATCATATGAACAGCTACTTCATCTAGCATCTAATTAAAAAGCTGTTCCGATTAGCATGAATTAATCTTCATTATTTACTGGATGTTGCCTCTTTCAGCTTTGCATTTCTTTTGTACAGGCCAAGTGGTCTGTGGATAATTTTTGCATCTTCTCATCTGATAGCTTTATCCCAGTCCTCTGAACTTTCCCAGTATCCAAGAAACTATTAAAAATAAATGTTGGTAATATTGCAACTGCATTGCATAGGCTTGCATGCTGTAAAATTGGACTTTAGTAGGAGATGTTTGCAATAGAAAATGTCTCTGTATCAGTCCAGGATGGAAACACATCCAACTCCTGTCCAAATATGGCACAAATTGTGTATTCCAGGCATCAGGCTTTCCTGCCTGGTTATGAATGACTGTTTCTCCTTATTGAATAACGTTGTCTAAGCTTCATCTGGTCCTAATTATTTGCAAATACTCTTGCTTTTGTCTTTTTGCTGCTCATTAGGCCTGTTGTCCTCATTAGTGCTTCAGTGCTTTTCACTGCAGAAACTCTCAGAGGCCAAGCAATTAATAAGGTTCAAGGCTGTAGGTGGTTTGGAAACTGTTCCTATCACAGTGGCAAATACTCCACAGTTACTAGGAAATGATTCCCGGGGTTCCTGGGAGGGGTTGGACCACTTGCTGTGGGAATGGAGCAGGCTGAGGGATACTGAAGACTTTGAGTCACATCATTTCTTGTAGTTTCTGTTCAGTGGCCACGGTGCTGAGATATCATGGTCCTGAGCTTCAGGTCTGCATAACAGAACTCAACCTGATGCTGAGCCACCAGGAGAATGGGATGGATGCAGGCTTAGGTGATGGTTTCCCTAAAACTCAGATCCTCAGTTGTCTGCAACCAGAGCAGGGGTATGTCAGGGGAATATCTGCTTGGGTTTCTCCTGGTTTGTGGCTTTTGGAAGAAATTAACTTAGGTTGCAGCTGCTAAAAGTTTCTAAATGCTAAGAAATTTGGGACACAGTTCTCATCTAATGACAGAGATCAGTTGTTGATATATCATAGCCCGAGCTGGTCCCTCAAAAGAGGGACCAAGGGCAAAGAAATCCCTGGGACCCCTCATGCCAGGAGGGACAGAAGAAGAGTCCAAGAGCAGTATTAGGGTCTGAATTCTCCATGCTCTTCATTGTTTCACTGTTTTGTTACTAAAATGGCTGCTGTGCCATTGTTTCCACACTGGCCTTTGAAACTGGTTTCTGTGGGGGTTTTTGGTGGGTTCAGCAGTTAATTTTTTTTAACGTGGTTGTTACAGTTCACAGACCAGGATCTATGGGCTGTCTGCTCCAGCTATTGATCTTTGAGTAATATTTAAGCTGCAGCTTTGTCTGTTCTGTTATTAATGATCAGATTGTTACATGCAAGTTTCACTACAGTCCATCTTTACTATTATTAATGATCAGATTATTAGCTGCAGGGTTCATTCTAATCCATCTTTGACTTGCAGAACAGAGCCATGTAGTTCAGATAAAGTTCATCTTGTGGTCTAACAATTGCAGCTACTTATGTCAAGCAATTCAAATAATACCAAATTTTTAACACTAGGAATTTAGGCGTTTTTTTTATTTCCCTTCTTAGGTTAAATGTTCAAAGAGAATTGGTCTGCAAGGCTTTAGATTACTTTGATTAATCAACTTTGGGTAACTCTTGATTAATCAATCAAGGGTTTGCTTGACTGATTTTTATATGGGCCTTTTGAAGAGCCTGCCAGAATCTGACCATTGATGTAGCTTTTGCAGGTAAAATTCAGAGGTGTTTCAGAACAACTTTGTGCCCAGTGTTCTCATTGCACACTGGAAGAAGTCACTCATTCTGCATTCATACGGGGAGATAATGGGAATGGAAAATTTTTGTGAGTGGAACATCCTTGGGGTATGATTTAGGTACCAGTAAATCTCCTCTCTGATGGCTCCCTTCTTCTCTTCCCAGGTGCACTGTAACAACATGTTTTCCAAGGGGGTGAAGATTTTCCAGAGGGTGGAGTGTCTGTTCAAGCCTCGGCTGATCGCGGACTGGGAGCCCGAGCCTGTGGGGGTGGCCACGGTGCTGGATGACAAAAACCCCAGCGCCAGGTTTGTGACCGTGCCCCTGCAGCAGCGCGTGGGCAAGGCCATCCTGTGCCGCTTCTACTTCGCTGACACCTGGATGATGATGAGTGAGATTTCCTTCCAGTCAGGTGAGTGCTGCTGCAGCCAGGCAGGCCTGGGGAAGCAGAAGAGCTGGTGTGGGGCTGCAGGACGTGTGGGGTTGAGAGGAGAGTGGCACCGTGGGCTGCACAGGGGGAAGGAAGAGGTTGTACAGGCACTGAAGGGACTCAAAGGTGCAGTGGGTGCTTTCCAGGCTGATACTGATGTGCATGAACAGAAGCATGACCAGGGCATCCAAAAATTGGACTGTAGAGCAGTTGTTCTTTTTGAAACAGATCATAGAATCACAGAATATCCTGAACTGGAAGGGACCCACCAGGATCGCCCAGCCCCTGTCCCTGCCCAGACCCCCCAAAATCCCACCCTGGCCATCCCTGGCAGCGCTGCCCAAAGGCTCCTGGAGCTCTGGCAGCCTCGGGGCCGTGCCCATTCCCTGGGGAGCCTGGGCAGTGCCAGCACCTCTGGGGGAAGAACCTTTCCTGCTCTCCAGCCTGAGCCTGACACAGCTCCAGCTGTTCCCTTGAGTCACTGGTCACCTGAGTGAAGAGACCAGTACCTGCCTCCACTTCCCCAGCTGCCTGCTGGCTAGGACATTGGTTTTTGCTGCTCTTTACCAAATATTTTCTTAGGAATAATTCAAGTATATCTAGAGATGATGAGATCAAGTTTAGGAGATTAAAAAATATTAAAAATTATTATTAAAAAATAGAGGCTGACTTATTTTTCCTGAAGTCTTACCTATGATGCAGAAGTGAGTGCCATGAGGTGCTTTAAAAAGCTCTGGAGGGAAAAGGACAAAAATTTTGGAGAAAACCACCAGGACTGACAGGGAAAGGTCTGTCTGTAGCTTTCTACTCCAAAGTCTCTAATCAGCTGTAGTGAGAGGACATTCCTGAGGGAGGAATTTCCTGGGGGCTGCTTGTTGCTTACCTTGCCGGCAGCAGCCCTTCCTGTTCCTTCTCTGCTGCCTGAACAGCAGCCCCCTCTTGCTGGGGTTGGGATTGCAGGGACTGCTGGCAGGAGCAGAGAGGCTTTGTTGGGCTGACACACTCCCCTTCCTTCCACAGACATGGAGAGTGTGAATCCCAGTTTCGTTACAGCAGCCACAAGCACCACGGAGCTCCTGGAAACGGAGCACAACGTTACTGAGGGCACCTGGGGTAAGGACTTCTGCCCCTTGGCCATGCCAAGGGCTCCGGTGTTGGGGAATTTCACTGGAACATCCCAGTTAACGTGGTCTTTCCCTCTATTTCTGGAGATCTGGGGATGGCCTGATCAATGCCTCATGAACAGAGCAGCATGTGACAGTCCCCTGAGCCTCAGCTGGCTGGGGCTGCCTCAGAACATGGGCTGGGGACTTGTGTGATGCCAGTGAAACTCTGAGCACTGTCTGCTCTAGGATGGATCCACTGCAGGAATCTGTTCTGCTCACAGCCATCTTTGATTGCAGAAGTTCTCTGCACAGTCCTTAGCTTTTTGAGCTTCCAAAATGAGAATTTCTGATAAGAGCAAAATGTGGTCACGGCTGGTGTTAATGTTCAAGGAGCTGCCCAAGATCTTTTCTCTACCAGGCTATAGGGAGTTGGCTGGCACAGAAAACCTCTGGTGCTTTAACCTCAGATTCTCTGTGATTGCAGGAACCACATCTTCTGTAACAAGCACCTGGATAGGGGAGAAGGCAGATGACTCCAACACCTCCATCCTCGTGGGCTGCCTTGTGGCTATTATTCTGCTGCTCCTGATGATTATAATCATCATTCTTTGGAAGCAATATGTTCAAAAAAGGTTGGAAAAGGTAATACAATGGGGCTCTTTTGTAGACACAAGTTCTGAACTAATCATTAACCCTAATGAGCTCAGAACTATGTGAAAAGCAGAGCTCCATGGAGCAGCTAAAGCTGCTCTCACAGCGGGGCAGGATGCCAACCCTGTCCAAGATATTACTGGAAGTTGCTGTGGTTGCAGCCAAGGCATTACTTAACAACTGAGCATCACCTCAGTGTTTTGCTTTGTTTTTCCCCTCTCCTCTGCAGGCCCCACGTCGAATCCTGGAGGAGGATGCCACCGTTCGCCTCTCCTTCTACAGCTACACCATTGCCAACAACCAGACCCAGATCCACCAGTCAAATCCCACCTATGAACGTGCCTTCCCACTGGATTTGGAATATCACCAGCCAGCTACACTGCTCCAAAAGCTTCCAGAGCTCTCCCAAAGTGCAGAGGATTCGGGTAACATCATCAGTCTCTGGAAGCTGCATGTTTCTTCTTTTGTTATTTCTGTCAGATTGTAAAATGTGCCACTTGTCAGTGTCCAAGTTGCCATCTTGGCTCCTGTGCAATGCAATAACCCAGGGAGCTCAGGCAGTGTTGTGGAACACTGGCATTTCTTGGCATGGAGCTGTGACAGCTGGAGCAGCAGTCCCACTAGAGGCTGGTGGCCTTTTATTGTTTTATTTGAAGACTGTTTATTTATTACCCAGGTCATCTTTTAGCAGCTGGTTTGGGCAGTCAGAGCAATCACACATTGTTTGTGGAGATGCTGCCTGCAGCACTCTTAGGAGAAGACCTTTAACACTTTTTTTTGCAGCCAGGGCTCTTTGAAATTCCTGTAGAAAAACCACAAGGAAATAGAGCAAGGAATTGTCCGTGGTGTCCTGGCTTCCAGCCCCCTGGGAGCTTTTGGACCCACACAGAAGGGAATGTTTCCAACAGTGTTTAGTACTGAGTGAAGGCAATTCTCATCAGTGAATGGAAGGGCAGTGCTGCATTCCTCACACTGACAAGTTGCTAAGATCCAGCATTATTCTACACAGGGAGACTGATTGGATTGAGCCAGGGTGTGAATTTGAAGCAGAACAAGTGTTCTGTGTAATAGTGACCCTGCAGGGAGTTAATTCTAAAGCATTACCCCATATTTATGTGAATAAGCTGTAAGAGGGAGAGGAGTTTGCTACCAGGGGACATGGGAAATGGAAGCCTCCTTCAGCTCTTGTTGCAGGAGGAAATCCAGAGCAAGTTTGATGTTGCAAACAACATCCCTGCACCAGGTGATGGGAACTGATTGTACTTAGGATGAATCAGGAACAGAAAATCACTTCAGACTCGCCTCCCTGTCTGGGCAAGACCTGTAGCTCTCATGGCTGGCTAGAACAGGCTGTGTTGAGCAGGAATTTGCTGGCAGCTCACAGGTATTGTTCTAGTTAAAACAGAGCAGTGTGTCCCTGCTGGATGAAGCCCTTTTTTGACCTAGAGATGAGGCAACTGAGAGGTATTTTTAAAAATTTTATTTTATTTTTAGTTTTATATGAAGGGTGAGACAGTATAGATATTATAATTAATGCTATTATAATTAGAAGGTAACTATTTGCTAATTACAATACATTATAAGAGATTTTTGGTTTATTAGCATTTGCTACACTATGTTGTAAATGCTTTAAAGCCAATCATTTAAAATTACTCTATCTTTTATAGTTTTATTTCTCTAGAGTACCTAGTTTTAGTTGTAAGGATATCTTTTGAAACTTGTTTCTAGTTTTATTTCTCTTTTAATAATGTCTGTTTTATTTTATGGTATTTTTAAGTTAATATTTTTTATTTCAAAGTTCACATACAGATGCATACTGTGTGAGCCTTCTGTTGGGCTTTGAGAATTCTCTGCACATTTATTTCCCACACATCCCGTGTAGGTGTCCCTCGGTACAAGGCAGCAGGTGGCCAAACTCCCAGAGCTGTGGGGCTGGGAGGGGTGGAAACTGGGACAGACTGGGAGGGAGCGAGGTGTGACTCGCCCGTCTCTGGCTGCCCTTAGTGTGCAGTGGGGACTACGCCGAGCCCGACCTGACCAAGTCCACCCCTCACCAAGGCTTCCAGAACAACGTCCCCCACTACGCCGAGACGGACATCGTGCACCTGCAGGGCGTGACAGGCAACAACATGTACGCCGTGCCAGCCCTGACCGTGGACTCCCTCACCAAGAAGGACATCTCCGTGGGGGAGTTCCCCCGGCAGCAGCTGCGCCTCAAGGAGAAGCTGGGGGAAGGACAGTTTGGAGAGGTACAGCCGTCCTGCTGCTGCTCCTCCAGCAGAAAGGAGGTTCCTGGCAGAGAGGAATCTTCAGGGGGACTGAGGGTTCTGCATTCCAGGGTTTTAGTTAAAATTAAAATGGGTGTTGGCCCTTTGGGGAAAGCTGATATCCCCCACTGAGCCTTGTGCGGCTGTGAGGCTCTGCTCGGCACCACTGGGGTCTTCATCAATAGATGAACTTGCAAACTTTTTCTGTTTGCTGTCTATACCTCTGTAAATTCCTAGGATTGGGAATTCAGACTTTCACATCTTCCATGGACATCTCAAATCTGATGGCTGTCACCCAGCTTTAGACATGTGGGTTTGGAAAATTCTCCACAGTCCAGCTAACACTGATCCTGGCTGCTAAAACAGCTCTCCCAGTGTCAGATGGAGGTTCTGGGGGTGCTCTGCACACTGACCCAAGCAAAAACAGACATTTCCCAAGCACTGTGGCACCCTCATATTTTCTGGCATTGCTGTTTGCTCAAGCCCCAGTTTGTCAGCAGCCTCAGGCAGAATGATGCACACATCTGTCATCTGCCAAACTTTCCCTTGGCTCCTTGAGCTCCTTTCAAGCTGTTGATGTTTTCACCTCGCCTTTTCTTCTCTCTCTGCTTCATTTTCACACCATCTGTAGCTCCATCCTGAGCAGGTCTTTCTCTCTCCTGCTCTCACTTTTCCACTGTCTTTCTTCTTCCCAGCCTTTGTTCACTCGCAGCCCTAAATTCTGCTTCTCTATTACATTTTGATAAGTACAGCCTTTCACTGACTGCTTCCTGCTCTTTCATGTGCCCATCTTTGTGGTTCCTCCATTCTGACACCCCACCTTCCCTATCCCAGCCCCTTCCTTGTCTTACTTCTTCCTGGCTCACTGTTTCCTGGGGAGGTGCTGACATCTTCAGCCTCCTCGCCTGGCTGTCAGTGCAGCTGTTTCTGCTGTTGCCTGCATCCTGCTCTGTGCTCCAAAAGTGGGACAGAGAAGATTTTCTCATTGATTTGCTTCTGGTTTCTCCTTTCCTCTCAGTCCTTCTAATAACTGTAATAACTCCTCCTCTGTATTGACTGGAGATGGCTCTCCCATCTCCATTTTCCTTGAGGAAGGATTCAGAGCCTGTTCCTTTCCATGTATCACAGGCTCTTTTGCAAATGTACTGCACCACATTTTTCTGTCTCCCCTTCTCCTTAGTCTTTCCCCAGCTGGCCATCACGTGCTCTGCTCCACTACTCTGGCTGTGTGCTCCTAGAAACAGGGCTCATTGCTTCTTTCCGGTCTCCACTTTTCCTTCCTTCCAGTCTTTTGTCTTCTTTGCTCCCAAGGGAGCACCACCACCCCTCCCTGGTGACACATCACCTCGGAATTACCTGTGCTTAGTCCTGTGGCTCTTCCCTGTCCCAGGTCTGTGACTGTGCTTTCCCCACAGCAGATTCATTCTCTGTGGGACTGCAGCAGCATCTTTGTACCTTCACTCCCATTCTGCAGGTTTGTCCCATTTTCTCTGCTGTCTCATTTTTTCCCTCACCATGCTTGTGACATCAGTTCTTGCTGCTCTCTTCATACAAAATTCATCATGCTCCCATTACATTCCCCTCACTGCTGCAAGTCTTTGACACATCCAGTCTGCTCCTCTCTTCCAGTCTTGTTTCCTATCCACACCCTCAGGTCAGTCTGCATTCCTCACCCAGTTCTCCATTTGGATGCACATTCTGGTGACTTCTTAAGAAAGTGTTTTGTCACCCCTTCTTGTACAACCCTGGCAGTAATTTTGTATCATTAATCATTAATTTATTGGAAGAAATTTGGAATTGTGTGTAGTCATTAGAGTATTTATCTTTGGGTATACCTACAGGTGAGGTGTTCATATCAGGGACACATATGCACACACTTTGCTTTTTTTTCCCCTCTGGAATTTGAGGATTTTGGATAACTGTCTGTAGTTCTTGGATGCTCCTCAGTGAAGTCTGAGCAATGCCTTGAGCCAGGCCATGGTTTGATGGTTCTGGGGTTGTGTGAGGAACTTTAGTGCAGAGCAGACACATCCAGGCTCAGGGGCCTTCCTGAACATCCCCAGTAGGTGCTGGGTGAACTGGGCTGGCCCAGGCTGCTGCAGCAAACCCAGTGTGCTGGGGACTCACCTGGCTTTGGTCCCCGTGTGCCCCTCTGTCATGGCTATGTTATGTCAGGATCTGGGGCCAGCTCTTGGGTCATTTCTGATCACAGCTGTGTCACCTTCACTGGGTCATTAACTGGTTCATTCTGCCAGCAGTGACCCACCAGTGACCTGGCTATGATGTTATTTTCCTCTGCTTTTCTGCCCGTGTGTGCTCTTACAGCTGCCTCTGCCTTCTGCCCTGCAGGTGCACCTCTGTGAAGCTGATGGCCTGCTGGAATTTCTGGGAGTCTCATCCTCAGAATTCACTCACCAGCCAGTTCTTGTGGCAGTGAAGATGCTGAGATCAGATGTCAACAAAACAGCCAGGTAAGTGCACCTGCAGTGCCAACCAGCTGGGGAGGAAAGCAAATACCCCCAAGCACAGGGTAACCCTGGGGACTGCTGTGGGAGTGTCATGTGTCTGGGGTGTATATTCCATGTGCTCCTGCAAGGAGCAGGACACAGCAGGGAGTGGGGGGTAGAGGAAGCTGCAATGTCAGCCTGAAATGCTGCATGAATCCTGTTTGCTGGGAGAGCTCAGAACCAGTTTCACACTTGTGCATGCAAAGTGCAAATTACTCCGAACTGAGAACACACCCCTTTGTGCTGTCCTCAGACAAAGGAGCTGTTCAGGATTCAGAGGTGTTTTCTGTTTTACAAGGAATGATTTCCTGAAGGAGATCAAGATCATGTCCAGGCTGAAGAACCCGAACATCATCCGGCTGCTGGGCGTGTGCGTGCGGGACGACCCCCTGTGCATGATCACAGAGTACATGGAGAACGGGGACCTCAACCAGTTCCTGTCCCACAGGGAGATCTACAGCAAATTTGCCATTTCAAACAACATCCCCTGTGTCACGTAAGAGAAGCTGCTTGACTTGTTGGGATAGATCAGCAAAACAGAGCTGCCAGTTTTATCTGCTGGGCCTTCCCAGCAGGGACCTTCCTGCAGTCTGGCCATTGCCATGGCAATGGACACCAGTTCTGCCTGGTGTGGGGTTGTTCTTGAGGCCTCTGGAGGTCTGTGTACCCCTGACAGCTGTTCTGGTCACAGAGACCATCTTAGATGTATTTATTGAGGTGACTATCTCTTTATGTTATGGATATTTCATTGTAATGTTATAGATATTAGTGGATATTTCATTGATATGAAAATCAGTTGCATTACAAGAATTTTGGGACAAAAATCAAGAATCTCTCTTAGACTTTTAAGAAGGTTCATATGTTCTCTGGTGTCCAAAAAATATTGCATGAGAGGAGCTGAGTGTGGAGCTTCAGAAGGGAGAAGATTTCATCAGCCAACAGAAGGAGAATATTTGGCAAAGAAAACCAAAAAGCAGTTTTTGTCAGCAGTGGCACTTATCTTCCTACTCAGTTGAAGGATTAAATCTGCCATAAAAGCATCTCTGCTATTGCAGAATGCTTTCCCCAGAGGAGAATCATGTAGGACTAATATATTCTGCATTATAAGGAGCCCTGCACTGAGCAGGAGCTGCAGCATTGCTGAGCCTTTGGTGTGTTCCTCCCCAAAGGAGTACTTGGATTTGTGGTTCAGGCACAAGGCTGGCAGGCAGAGCCAGCTCTGATGTGCTGGGCAGGAGGTGGCTGGGTTTTACCACGGCCAGACAACACCAGCCTTGCTGCCAGGACCTGTCATTGGTCCTGTCAGGAGTGTTAACTTGGTGTCCTATAGGCAGGACATGCAGGAGGGAGAGAGGATTTGTGTCTGAGAAGAAATAGACTCCAGCTTTCTCCAGTCTCCTGCCCCTTCTGCCCATCTGAAGCCCATTCACCTTTACACTTGTGGCTTTTTTCTCCTGGCCAAAGCCTCAAAATGTTCTTTTTTTTTTATCTCCTCTTTGCTTCCTATTTGACTTCAGCGCTGTCACTCATGTTGCTCTTCCTTGCTTTCATTCCTTGGCTCTGCCTCTAGTTTTTCATTGTCTCCCACTGATCCTTCAGCCTCTCCTTTTGTCCCTGCCAGGCAGAGTGTGTCACACAGAGACATGTCTGAAGGGGTTGTGTCCTGGCAGTGACAGGAATGCCCCTGCCCCAGGAGCAGCTTGGCTCTGTTGGTGCCTGAGGGCACCTGATGGATGTGACAAGGTGCAGCCACCCCACCCAGCTCCAGACCCGGGGTTTGGTGCACCAGAGGTGTGACCAGCCCTTTCATGCATAGGGATCACACATTCTTAAGTCTTTATGGCTCTCTGGTATTTGAAATGCATCTCCCTGCTGTCTCTGGCTGTCAGGTCACAGAATCATTAGGTTGGAAAAGCCCTCTAAGCTCATTGATGTTCTCCCATCACTGCCAAGGCCACCATGTCCCAAAAATGCCACATCTACATGGCTTCTAAATGGTGAGTGGTGAGTCCAGCACTGCCTGGGCAGCCTGTGCTAAGACCTGACAACATTTTGTTGAAGAAATTTTCCCCAAGATCCAGCCTGTCCCTCCCCTGGCCCAGCCTGAGGCAGTTCTCTCTCCTCCTCTCCCTGTTCCCTGGAGCAGAGCCTGACCCCCCCGGCTGTCCCCTCCTGTCAGGAGCTGTGCAGAGCCACCAGGTCCCCCCTGAGCCTCCTTTTCTCCAGGCTGAGTCCCCCCAGCTTCTTCTCCATCAGCTTTGCTGCTCTTCCAAAGGCAGCTCTGCTCCTCTGCCTTTGGGGTGCTGCCCTGAGGCACCACAGTGACTCTGCTGAGAAGTTTGTCAGTCTGTCCCATCCAGTCCCATCCTCTCCTGGCTCTGTGCTCATGGAGCTGCTCGTGTGGAGCCTTGGGAACTACCTGAGCCAAGAGGAAGCTGCTGATGGGACCCTGCCAGGGTTTGGGTGGCACAGGAAGGATGGGAACCACAGCTGAGCAGGGGAAGGGGAAACCTGGGGTCTTGGAGGCTGTGCCCATTCCTGTGCCACAGGCCAGCAGCCAGGTTATCAGGGTACAGGTGAGTGGAAGAGTCACTGCTCTGGAACATATAAAAACTAGGAAGAAGGACTTTTTATACAGCCAGATAGTGACAGGATAGGGAGAATGGTTTTACAGTGCCAGAGGACAGGGTTAGATTAGATTGTAGGAAGAAAGTCTTTACTCAGAGGATGGTGAGGCCTTGGCACAGGGTGCCCAGACAGGCTGTGGCTGTCCCATCCCTGGAAGTGTCCAAAGCCAGGTTGGAAGGGTCTTGGAGTAACCTGGGATAGTGGAAGGTGTCCCTGCCCATGGCAGGGCATGGAACAAAATGATCTTTAAAGTCCCTTACAACTCAAATCATTCCATGATTCTGTGATAGTCTCATTTTTCTTTGTGTTCTGATAGCAAATACATGTTTTTCTGACCTTTACTGAAAAAAATACAGACTGTGAGCAGTTTATCAGATGTGTTCTGATGAGCACTTGGTCGTGTGAGGCATTTGAACATCAGCAGTGGGAAACAGGCAGAGCAGCACAGAGCAATAGTGTGGGAAGAATGCTGAGAGTCTGATGGTCCAAACTCTGTGTATCCTGCTGCTTTATTAATCCTATCCTCATTTAGCTAATGGAGGAATTAAAATTAAATTAGATGGAAAATGCATCTGTTTCTATTTTCAGTAATGTTTAGCATATTTAAAACCAAGTCAACTCTCTTTAATGTGAAGTGACACACTTATGTTAATATAAGCATTCAATAGTGGTGTTGTTTGAAATACCAGGCTAAGTGGCTTTTAAGATATGAGATTCTGAGCTTAATTTTTCATGTCTCCCTGCAAAAAGGTGGTGCTTTGATGCACAAACTCTTTGAAAATCTCGAGATTAATGTTTGATACTGAAAAATAAATAAATCTAAAGTATGTCAGGTTGTGAGGCCTGCATTTCAGGGAGAGCCTGTCTGTTCCTGCTTAGTCAGCTCAG
The DNA here is from genome assembly GCA_003676055.1 of Chloebia gouldiae. Lineage (NCBI taxonomy): Eukaryota > Metazoa > Chordata > Aves > Passeriformes > Passeridae > Chloebia > Chloebia gouldiae. The sequence goes on along the minus strand of QUSF01000027.1, from coordinate 7,262,467 downwards.
GATCTTGGCCGTTCATGCCCCAGAATGAGACAGTTTAGTTCCACTGTTATGGCAGAAAATAAAACAACAGGTCACTAACACATCAAAAACAATGAAGTCTTGAGTGTGGGGGAACTCCAGTGATTTTTCTTTGTTGTATTTTCCTTTGCTGCAGCCACTCCAACCTGCTGTACATGGCCACCCAGATTGCCTCGGGGATGAAGTACTTGGCATCCCTGAACTTTGTGCACAGGGACCTGGCAACTCGCAACTGCCTGGTGGGGAACAACTACACCATCAAGATTGCAGACTTTGGCATGAGCAGGAACCTCTACAGTGGGGATTACTACAGGATCCAGGGGAGAGCTGTGCTGCCCATTCGTTGGATGGCCTGGGAGAGCATCCTGCTGGTAGGCAAAGCTTCTCTTTCTTCTTGCTCTGATCTTCACTGTGCCCCTGAAGCAGTGACACAGCTGAGTGCCAGGCAGTCACCACCAATATCTGCTCTGCACATGGCCCCTGCTGAGACATCCATGGGGTTGTGTTGGACATAACTCAGATCCTGGGAAAGGAGCCTGGCCTTGGAAATACAGAATGTCATGGAATGGTTTGGGCTGGAAGGACCTTAAAACTCATCCAGTGCCATGGCAGGGACACCTTCCACTATCTAAGGCTGCTCCAAGCCCTGTCTAGCCTGGCCTTGGGCACTGCCAGGGATGCAGGGGCAGCCACAGCTGCTCTGGGCACCCTGTGCCAGGGCCTGCCCACCCTCCCAGGGAAGAATTTCCTCCCAATATCCCATCTATCCCTCCCCTCTGGCAGGGGGAAGCCATTCCTTGTGTTCTGGCACTCAGATCCCTGTAAATTGTCTCTCCACATTTCCTGTCAGGCTCTGCAAGGCCACTGAGGTCACCCCAAACTTCTCCTCTGCAGGTGAACAATCCCAGCTGTGCCAGCCTTCCCTCCCAGCAGAGCTGCTCCATCCCTCTGATCCCCTGGTGCTGCTCTGGATCTCTGCAGCAGCTCCAGCTCCTCCCTGTGCTGGGGCAGGGCTGGGGCAGCTCTGCAGGTGGGGTCTCAGCTGTGCACAGGGGCAGGATCCCCCTGCCCTGCTGCCCACGCTGGGCTCAGCCCAGGGCAGGGGCTCAGGGCTGGGGCAGCTCCAGCTCTCACCCACAGCACCCCCAGCTCCCTCTCCAGGGCTGCTCCAGCTGCTCCTCCCAGCCTGGATTGGTCCTGGGGCTTCTCCTGACCCAGGGGCAGCTCCAGCACTGCTGAAACCCCTGAGGTTCCCGTGGGCCACTGCTCGAGCTTGTCCAGGTCTCTCTGGATGGTATCACATCCCTCAGGCCTCATCCAGGCATGAGTGCCTGGCATTCCTGGTGGAATTTTAAGGAAGTTGCCTTTCTCTGCTTATTCCCTTTATTGGGAAGCTGAGAGGGGAAGGGACAAAACTCTTGAGCTTCAAGTGCCTGGTTTGAGGCTTTGGGGTTTTTTCACATCTAAGGGTCCTGCTGTCTCCCCTCAGGAGATTGTTCCACAGCCCAAATACATCCAGTCTGGATGATATTTTACTTTCTTTTTCTTGTAGTAGTTGGTGAGTCACCTTCTTACAACATGCTATTCAGGTACCCAGAAAAATTGTAATTACCTCTGCTATACAGGCTGCCAGGCCCAAGCTCTCCAAAATCCACCCTCTTTTCCTGGTTATGGCTGCATCTAAACCATAAATCATTCCCATCCTCCCCGTGTGAACGTCTTCCAAACCTTGACAGACTGCAAGGGTTGCCAAATAAGCCTGGGTGAAGTGGGGCTGGGATGTTTTCTGCCCAGACAGGCCCTCCAGCCCCCCAAGTGTTTTGTGTTATTTTCTGAGCAATCTTCTTTTTACTTCTCCAGAAACACATTGTTCTAAACACAGCCAGTTTGGGCACATTTTTTGAAGACAGAGAACAGGGACAGCAAGAGGATTGTCACTGGCTTCTTAAATGTGCAAAAATCAAAATTATCTTAGGCCTTTCTCTAAGAGTCTGGAGTCTGTCCTGGCTCTGCTTTCACCCTGAGGGCTTTGCTTCCCTTTCAAAGGTTTTTCTGTGAGCTCTGCTGGTTTGGGTGGAGGTAGGCAGTGACTGTTCCCCCTCCCTCAGTTTATTTCATCCTGCTGCAAACAGACTTTCAGGAGGGACAGGAGTCTCTGGCCTTCTCTGGGACCTACACCCTGTTACAAAGCTTTGTCCCTGTGAAAACTGCACCTTTCTAGGGCTTGTGGGGCCCCCACGTGCCACTGCTGCCCTACAAACAGCCCTGTTCACCCCTGTGGGCACAGCTCACCTGCTGTGCTGGCTCTGTGGGGAGCGTTTCCCCAGGTGCACCCTGCTGCTGGGCTGCAGAGGGAGCAGACTGGATGGAAGGGTTTTGCTGGAAGGGTTTTGCTGGGCTGAGCAGATCCTCTCTGTCCACAGGGCAAGTTCACCACGGCCAGCGACGTGTGGGCGTTCGGGGTGACCCTGTGGGAGATGTTTGTGCTGTGCAAGGAGCAGCCCTACAGCCTCCTCACGGATGAGCAGGTCATCGAGAACACGGGCGAGTTCTTCCGCAGCCAGGGCAGGCAGGTGAGGAACAAACAGGCTCCTCCCTTCCTTCTCTCCCACTCCCATCCTGCTGGATGCTCCTCCCTGCTGCCCTCTCCTCGTCTGCAGCAGTCTCTGCTTCTGCTCACCTGTGTCCTGTGTTCTACTCTGCTTCTCACCTGTCCTCCCTCTCCCCTCCTGTCCTTTCCCTTTTCTGGGCTCACTGCACCAGTTTTCCTCTCTTGGAGTCCCACTGGAAGAATCCCTTGGCCCTGTCCTGCTTATTTCCTCTTCTAAATCACTTTACTCTTCCCCATCTTGAGCTTTTCCAGGCTCTCCCCCACAGTCCTGTTGCTCCTTTCCTCTGTTAGCACCCTCCCACCAGCATTACCTCTGGAAGATGAGGAAGCAGGAGGGATTTGTGGTGGGAAGGAGCAGTTGTTAGTTCCCAGGGATTACATTCTCCCTGTAGTATCTCCACACATGCCAGGAAGCCTTAGGCCATCTCCAGCTGCTGAAGGGCTTTTGTGTCATTTTGTCCCCACTGCTGCTGCCCTCAATAGATACCAGTGATGTGCAGGACATTACATCTCAGTACTCAAAGCTGTGTAGAGCAGTTCTCCCCAAAACTCACCTTTAGCTCTAGAGAATTAAGGGAAAGAGAATGATATGGGGTTTACTCACCATCTCCCAGATACTAATGATTAGCCAAGAGCCTAAAAAATGAGAGGGAGAAATAAAATAATTCTGCCAAGCTGTGCTGTAGATAAGCTCTAAAAGGTGTTTTTTCTGTCTCTGCTAACAAGCTGTCACGATGCTTAGAAAGCCTCATGGGCTGTCTACGGTGAGTTGAAAGTATTTGGATTTTATTGTGGTAAATTTAGTTTTGGCTTGTGTTTTGCTGTCTCTCAGAGGACAAATCCCTCAGAAGCATTCATGTTTTCTGGGGGACAAAGGCCTGTTTTGTGACCAGCTCATCAGACAAGTTGGCAAAGTGTCCGTGGTGCTGTTTGAGAGGCTCTGTCCAGACTCTGCTGGAGCTGGAGGGATTCCAAACACTGCATGGTGGCTGTGTCTTGTAAACCTGGAATGAAACTGTGTTTTGGTGTTACTTGAGTAAAGGTTCAGTTCTTCAGTGAGAAGCCCACTGAAACACTGTGACTCTCTTCCTTTCAGATCTATCTGTCCCAGACTCCTCTGTGTCCTAACCCTGTGTTCGACCTGATGCTGAAATGCTGGAGCAGGGATATCAAAGATCGTCCCACTTTTGACATGATCCACCAGTTCCTGCTAGAACAAATGGAAGCAAACATTTGACTCCAGGAAAGAGGCAAACTGTTGAGAACAGAGTGACTTTGGGGTCTCCTTGCCTGTCCCTCACAGTCAGGCCACCTCGCTCCCCTCCCTATTTCAGTTGGGACGTCCATGGCAGCTGCTCATTCTCTTGGCCATGGTCTGACACACAGGACCAGAGGATCTCATTTGGTTGAAAAATCATCTCCTCTTCTGAATCATTTTCTGGGAATACTGTGAGAGGGGTTTTATTGGATACCCATACACCTTTGGGCAGAAATAATGAGTAAAACTTGGAGGGACTTGGAGCTGTCTCCTGGCTGGAGGAGAAGGCGCCGGTCGGTGAGAGCGCTGCCACTCAGAGCAGGTTTCTGGAAGGAAAGGCTGCAGCCTTCCAGAGCTCTTCCATGGAATCTGATGGAAGTCTTGTGCACATGAGCAAGTGTTTCTGTGTGCTCTTGCTTCAGACAATGGTGAGAGGCCAGAAACATCTGGAGCTGGGAAATGGTTTAATGGACTTGGGAAGTGACGGAGCATTTGGGAACCCTTTGGGAGTGACACTGCCAGGGTCCACAGAAGATGCTGAAACAAGAGTCCAAGATGATGTTCTGTTTTCCTGTGGTTGTTAAGCACTGCTTTGGTTATATATGTGCGTTTTCCCCACACTGGATTTTTTTTTCTTGTTTTCTAGAAAAAAATGATTTTAAAATGAATGTTAAAGGTTATTGGGAGGTCACTGTGTTAGAAGGTCTTCCTCTGACCTACAAATTAAGGTTAGGGTAGGGAGTTTGTATTGAGAAGTAGCTGATACTGTACTACTGTCACTATGTAGAGTTATTAACCTAATGAACTTGTAGCCACAATGGACTGATGTGCAATTAATCCTGTATAATTACCCATCAATATGAGATCTCTAAATCAATGCTGTTACGTGTGAGAGGGAACTTAGATTTGGTGGAACTGGATGGCTGAGAGCTGAACCCTCTTTGTCACTTGTCACAGCTCCCACGAGAGGGACAGGAGGAGCACACAGGTCACACGTGTGTGTCTGGAGGCAGAGGTTCCTCTCCAGGTGTGCAGCAGGTTGGTGCCATGGCCAGGCAGGGGCAGCTCAGGCCAGGCTCTGTCACTGCCCTGTCACAGGGGCTGGCACGGCCCCTGCTGTGGCCTGTCCTTTATCTTGGTTACTCATCCAACTTGGGGTTGCTTTTTGTGTGTCCTGTCACAAACAGCTCATTCTCTGGAGGGTTTTAGAGGGCTCTGAAGTCTATTTGGAGCAAGTTAGAGTATTTAGTGTGTTTCTACAATAAATCCATTGTGGATTTACCAGGTGCCTGGGGAATATTCTGCTATTCCCTCTCTAATCATTTAGCAAGATACTTAGGACCAAACCAAATATTTCATAAGCTGGGACAAGATGAAAGCTCAGCACTTGGAGTTTTTTTTTAAGTAGAATCCAGCATAAAATGTATTTCCAGTAAAGATTATAAAGATAATTTTCATCTTAGCCACAAGCATAGATGACAGGCAGGCTGGCTGTGAGAGGGCACTGCTGAGAGGGGAATGTCTGAGTGGTTACAACACAGGCATAATTGTGTTAAAAGAAAAACCCAGCTTCTGAATGGGCAGATGCCAGGCTGGAGTGTGGCATGGCTGTGTCTGCTCCTTGGGAAGGCTCCAGCCATGCCTGGCCTGTCCTGCTGGGGGTGTGTCCCCACCCCAGCTGCTCCTCTGAGCCCCTTTAGGGCTGAGGAGCCAGAGGGCCCAAGTGCTCTCATCTCCCTGCAGGGATTCCTGGAATCTCACCCCCTATAAGGTTTTATTTTTTCCCCCTGTGACTGGAGGGGTTGGGGTGAGCTGCCCTTCCCTGCTGGAGTCAGAGCCAGCAGGTCCTTACTGCAGCCTGCTGGGTGCTGCTGTCTGGCAAACCACTCAGACAAGCTATTTCTGGGCATTCCTGCCCCAGGAAATGTCCCCAGTGCCACCCAGCCATGTGTGGTCTCCTGTGCTCTGGAGCTGGGAGCTCCCAGGGCAGGGAGAGTCCCTGGATGGGCTCTGTGCTTCTGTGACATCTGGACATGCTGTTCCTCCATTGACATGGTGACATACAAAGTTTGTCTCATATCAATAAATTCTAATGATAACCTTGACAAAAGTGAATTTCTATTTCTTTTTATGTACCCAGGTATCTGCCCTGAGAACTGACACTTTGTGGTTGTTCAGCAGCTCTTTGGGGGAGTCTGTGACCCCTGGGTTTGGAGGGAGCAGCCAAGACCATTAAATGAAGAGTCTTGAAGGGAGTTTCTGGAAATGCTGGAAAGGTGCTGGCCCAAATCCCCTTGTGCTGGTGGGTCCTTGATGGGCCTGGGGTTGTTGGCTGATGCTACATTTCAATAAGCAGCATCTTCATCTCAGTGTTCAAATCAGATGCTTTAGACTGGGAGGAGCCTTTACAGGCTTATCAACCTGCCCACATAAAGCTGAGCTGATTTCAAAGTTCCTTGGGGTGCTCTGGGCTTTGAAAATTTCCAGGGCTGGAAATGCCATCCCTGACCCAGTCCCAGGGCTGTTCTGTGCCCATGAAGAACTTTTTGCTTGTGCCTGGTGGGCCTTTCCCTTGCATCCTGTGCCTGTTCCCTCTTGGTCTTTCCCTGTGCCCCTCTGAGCTGAGCCGTCGTGCCCCTGGCAGAGCCACCCACCCTGCAGCCCTGGGCTGGCTGGGCAGGACTGCCCCTGAGCAGAGCTCGGGTATTTGGGCAAACTCAAGTACATTTTAGGCTGAAAATACCAGATCTCTGTTTAGGCAGCAAGAGCAGGAGTCAAAGCAGCATTTTGATCTTCTCAGACATAAGTTTGAGGGATGTCAGGCACCCTAAGAGATAAGAAAAACCCTCAAATATTCAACAGGTGGCCCAGAGAATCTGTGGATGCCCCATCCCTGGAAGTGTCCCCAAGGCCAGGTTGGATGGGGCTTGGAGCAATCTGGGATAGTGGAACAAGATGATCTTTAAGGTCCCTTTTGACCCAAACCAGTCTGGGATTCTGGGCTATTTACTCAGTTCCATACAGGAGTTAGATATTCGTTGATTTATTATTGCCTTAAGTGACTGCAAATATTTTTCAAAGAGGAAAGGTCTGGCCAGAAAGAGAAGCTGCTGCTGCTCCATAGCAATCCAGTCAGTGTTGCAGGAGTTGTGAAACATCCACAAATCCACAACATCCCAGTGAGATTTGTAGGCTGAAGGCCCTGGGCCAGGCTCAGACAGTGAACTGCTGCAAATTTTACACCTCTCAAGCTGGATTTTAATCTTCCCTCCCCCTGTGGGCAGTGTTTGGGATTTGAACCACCCTGGGATCCCTCATTCCCCAGCTCTGGCCAAGCCAGACCCAGGCAGGGCTGCCTTGAGGCTCCACCTCAGCCCCAGAGGAGATAAAGGGCTCTAAACAGAGAGAAGGGTTGGGCAGCTTTAATCTCCTGAAGGAAACCTCTACTTCAATCATTTCTCCTTCCTGTGACAGTGAAATCACAGTAGGGTTGAGCTCCTCTGCATAATTCACCAATGATCCTGAGGCTGACACTGCTCACACACCAAAGAAATAAAACCTCCAGGTCCTGCATGTGGCAGCTCTGGGCTCACACCTGGGGAAGGGAACCAGCACAAGGTCTCCATCCTTTAAAGCTGCTGTCCTGCAAGAAGCACACCTCTACAGCAAACAACTACCTGAGAAAACTACAAAAAGACTTGAGATTGATGGGAAAATTGGTTTTAAAACTTACATGGTTATCAAGTACTTACTAGATTGTCTCACTCTTCTGTACACGACAAACACAATAACTGCTATAAGCAACAGTGCAACTGCAGCTCCAATTGCAATTCCAGTCAGCTGGGAGGGGAATTTAGGGAGAAAGAAGTTAATAATTTTCAACTTCAGAAGTTACTACATACTTTTTGAAGGGCTGAAGAACTCTCAGCACAGTGAGATGTCTAAAAGCCAAGCTTGTTCATAAATACTTAATTTATAAATTCAAACATCTCATATGCAAGATGTTTAAACTGCATCAGTGACCAGTCCTAAGATCACATGGAAAATATTCCATGTTTTTCTCCCCAAAGATCCGGGAGCTGACCAACTCAATGAACAGGAGGTGTATGAGGGCATGGAGGGACAGGACAAGGGGGAATGGCCTTAAGATGAAGGAGGGCAGGGCTGGATGGGATATTGGGAAGGAATTGTTCCCTGTGAGGGTGGGCAGGCCCTGGCACAAGTGCCCAGAGCAGCTGTGGCTGCCCAAGGCCAGGCTGGACAGGGCTGGGAGCAGCCTGGGACAGTAGGAGGTGTCCCAGCCATGGCAGGGGGGGGGGTGGAACAAGGTGATTTTTATGGTCCCTTCCAGCCCAAACCATGCCTGGGCTGTTCAACAAACAGGAGCCCCTGTTCTGGGCTTCAACTGGGCAGGGAGAAACCCAGCAAGGCACCGTGGCCATGAGATGTTGGGAATGGAGACAACCTTTATCCTGCAGGAATCAGCAGTGAAGGCTCTGAGTCCCCAAACAGCCAGGGCAGCAGGGAGCAGGCAGAGGAGGGGTGGCCGAGCTCCCAGGGAGCCCCGAGCCCGTGCCTCCATGTCCCTGATGGCCTGGGGGGCTTGGGCAGCCAGGCTCTGCAGAGCCCTGGGCTGGGATGTGAACATGGACACGAGTTTGTGCCAGGGCCACTCGCAGGGAGCACCTGGCACTGCTGTGTCCAGGGCTCAGGAAACCTGACAAATGCTGTAAAATTCCTGTGCTCCTCCAAAACTTCCAGGTGCGGAAGGAAAGGGAGAAGCTGAGGGGGTTTGTGCTGCCAGGTGGAACCTGTTGGGGGCTGACATCACAGAGGCTCCCCTGGTGATTGCACTGAGCTGTGTCTCCTTCCCCCCCTCCCCACCATGAGCTGTAACACCATCATGGCACTCTCCAAGGGAAACAGCATCTTCCCTCGAAACCCCTACTACATCCCTGGGTGAGTTCATCCAAAACATCCATTTCCAATGCACGTGGCTCTGGTTGGGGTCAGGGAGTATTTATAACTCAGGATGTTTTGGGTTTTTTTTAAAGACAAAATTCAGTATTTCATGTAACCATGCTCTGAAGGAGACAGAGCTCCAGGGGAAACAGCACCTTACAGAAGGGTAGAGCTACACGCCATGCCATGGCACATGGAGAGCAAAGCCAAAATGGTTTTTTCCCCCTTTTTCTCCATTTCTTTTAAGCTGCCAAATGTTAGCAGAGCTACTGTGCAGGGTTTGGCTTCCAAACTGTCTTAATATTTGCAGCAAGGGGTTTTGGAAATCTCCTTTGACTAAAGGATTGTGCAGAAGTGACACCCTCTGGTCACTGGGCTGGAGCCCTGTCCTGCTGCTGGGTCAGAGACTGGGAAGTCTTATGATCTACTCCATAAGTAGTTGGATTTCTTCCCAAAACTCTTTGTAACGCTCTCCTCTAAAGGCTTGGAAGGAAGAAACCCTGGATATGAGGCAGTGAGTTACAGGGGAGAAGGTAAGATATGAACAGGAGGAATTTGGGATTTGCTGTGAATTAAGATTTTGTGTGTGGGGTCCTGTGGTGAGACCTGGTCTGGGATGTGTAAAGGGGGTGGGAAGGGCTGGGTGGCCCCTGGGGAAAAACAGCTGCTGTGGGTGTGAAATCCCTGGGATTGGCCCAGGCTGAGGTGAACCAGGCCGTGAGCCCTGGCATGGGCAATGCCAGCCAGGCTCCTGGCACTGGAATGCCAGCCAGGCTCCTGGCACAGGCAGTGCCAGCCAGGCTCCTGGCACTGGAATGCCAGCCAGGCTCCTGGCACAGGAATGCCAGCCAGGCTCCTGGCACAGGCAATGCCAGCCAGGCTCCTGGCACGGGCAATGCCAGCCAGGCTCCTGGCACAGGAATGCCAGCCAGGCTCCTGGCACTGGGAATGCCAGCCAGGCTCCTGGCACAGGGAATGCCAGCCAGGCTCCTGGCACAGGCAATGCCAGCCAGGCTCCTGGCACGGGCAGTGCCAGCCAGGCTCCTGGCACAGGCAAGGCCAGCCAGGCTCCTGGCACGGGCAATGCCAGCCAGGCTCCTGGCACAGGCAATGCCAGCCAGGCTCCTGGCACAGGCAATGCCAGCCAGGCTCCTGGCACAGGAATGCCAGCCAGGCTCCTGGCACGGGCAATGCCAGCCAGGCTCCTGGCACAGGGAATGCCAGCCAGGCTCCTGGCACAGGAATGCCAGCCAGGCTCCTGGCACGGGCAATTCCAGCCAGGCTCCTGGCACAGGCAGTGCCAGCCAGGCTCCTGGCACAGGAATGCCAGCCAGGTCCCATGTGCAGGGCAGGGCTGGGGAGGCAGATCCCCATGGGGAGGCAGATTCTGGGCACAGGGAGAGGGTGGAGCACGTTTCCTTGAGGCTGCTCCTGGGGTGATGATGGAATCAGCCCTTCCCCTTAGAGTGACAGGCAGGATTTTCCATTACTGATCTCTACCTTCCCACTTACACAAGCTCTGAGCCTGGGGGTTTTTACTCATTTTTGCATTGCTGTGGCCATCTGATGTGACATTCCCTGTGTGCCATCAAAGCTGTGCTGGCAGCGGCTTGGGAAAGACGAGGGACAGCAAGGAGGGAGCTGTGGCTGGAATTGCAGCCCCAAAAGCCTCAACACCTTCCCTTGCTCACCCCTGCCTGCCTGCAGCTCCCTCAGGAGCAGCTCCAGGCTCCAGGATGGACACAACAGCTGGGGCTGCTCCTCTCCAGAGCTGCTTTGACCTCTGGAGGCAGGAGGAGGAGGAGGAGGAGGAGGCAAACCCTGCTGCTGCTTCTGTTGGTGCTGTGCAGGCTCGGGGCACCCCTGAGCCCCCGTGGGTGCTGAGGGTGAGGAGGAGCTGCCTGAAGAGCAGCAGAGCCCTGCACTGGGGTGCCAGGAGGAGGGTTTGTGTCCAGGATGTCCCCAGGTGTCCTCGTGCTGCACCTGCCTGTGCCTGTGAACCTACAAACACCACGAGAGCACCAAAGCACGTCGTTGTCACTCAGGCCAGGCAATGGCCACAGCAGGAGTTTGAACAGCCACCACAGCGCCCAAGGGTGCAGGGAAGCCTAAACCCAGCGAGTGGGATGGCTTAGGAAGGTCTGGGTGGGCAGAGAAGGGGTCAGTCCATGAATCCTGGGCGCAGCCTGGCTCTGCAGAGCTGGGAAGGGCTTGGAGACGAGTGAGGATGGGCGCGGGGCCAAGGCTTTGCTGGCGACCAGGGAGGCAGAGCAGGTTTGGGTGGCAGCCTGGGAGTGCTGATGGAGGAGATAGGGCTGAGCAAGGCAAGGGTGAGATGGGCTCAGCCTCGGGCCAGCGGGGCTTCACTGCTCACCAGCCTGAGCCCCCAGACAGGGCTCCCCTAGAGGGGTCCTTCATCAACACCCAGCACAGGGGCACAAACAGCCCTGCTGAGGCTGATCCCTTCCCCAGGTTTTTTCAGCAGCACTTGTGACTTCCTCCGTGGCAGATCCCTTCTTGTGCACCCAGACAGACTCTCTCAGGTGACCTCGTGTTTAATTCCAGGGGAACAGAGCCCTTGCTCAGCCCAGCCATTATTTTGTCCATGATCAAAATCCCTCCAGCCATCCTGTAATTATTGGGGCTGTGTCATTTGTGCCCTTGCTCAGTTTTATTATCCATGTTGCAAGACTGATTGAGAATCCCTGGGGATGAGGCACGGAGCTGCTCCAGGAGGAATCCTGCATGCAGAGTGGGGAAACCTGCCAAGAGTAAATGCACAGCTCTGCTCGCTGCTGTTTAAACTATTTGGAAGGGAAAGGACTTACTCATCATCTTATGATCCTCATGCATCATCTGGCTTTATCCCCAGATCCACGCTGGGCTCATTGATGGAATATTTCTGTCTGTCCATTGCAACTGGCTGCTCTACCTTTCCTCAGTGCTGGAATAACATCACCATTAGGAAATCTGAGACTGGAACAGCTCGAGTTTCTGATGGTGACTCGGAGCAGAGCCAGAGCTCCAGCACCTGCCCTGCCCTTGGCCACCAACAAGTCACAGGAACTGTGACTGCCCATCCCAGGAATTGAGCAGTGGAGAGATCCCAAAAAACCAGAGCAGTGTTCATTCCTAGTACTGAGCACCTTCCCTGTGCCTTCCCTATGCCAGGCAGTGCCTGGGTGGGCTCATCTGTCTGGGCTCACTCCTCGCTGTGAGAGGAATTATTCTGATTTTTGAGTTTCAATACTGAACAAGAGACACTGGGATTTTCTCAGTTAGGGTGTGTCAGAGCAGAGAGGCACTGCAAAGTTTAAACTGAGGCACACTGAACTGAAAATTGTATTTTAACTGGGGGATTTGTGGATGTTGGTGCTGCCAAAGCCACTGCAGCCCAGGCTGTGCTGGGAGTTTTCCCACCCACAGGTGCTGCTCCCTGACCTCATCCCGTGTTTCTGAAAAGGGCTGTGCCTGGACATGCCTGTGAATTGATGAGGCCGTTGCCATGCTGCCAGCATGCATGTGAAACACAGACACTCCCTCCTGGCACACTGTGGCCTCGGTTCTCCCCCCTGCTGCTGCTCCACCCGGGCACATCCCATCCATCACCTTCCCTGGGCTCCCTGACAGGCACAAACACTCTGCAGCAGACCTGCACTGCCAGAGGGCAGGGCTGGATGGGATATTGGGCAGGAATTGTTCCTGGGAGGGTGCTGAGGCCCTGGCACAGGGTGCCCAGAGCAGCTGTGGCTGCCCCTGGATCCTGACAATGCCCAAGGCCAGGCTTGGAGCAGCCTGGGACAGTGGGAGGTGTCCCTGCTCATGGCAAGGGTGGCACTGGATGGACTTTAAGGTCCTTTCCAGCCCAAACCAGTCTGGGGTTCCATGATTACCCACCAGTGGCATCTCCCACTGCCATCTCACCGGTGGCTCCTGTTTGGTTTCCTCCTCAGCTATGGGGGCTACGTTCCTCAGTTCACCTTCAAGTTTGGGGACACCTATGGCAGAACCACCCACGATCTGCTGACAGATCCCAACATCAGCAAGAGCCCTCGCTCCCTGCTGGCACCACTGGACAACAGGGAAAACCTCCTTGAGTTCCATTACCACACTGATCACCCAGGTGAGCAAATGGACCCTGCTAATGAGCACAGTGTTAATTACCAGTGGTGGGGTCTGCCCACGGGTCCTTGGTAGGCTGCTGGATGAAATGGGATATTTTCCTTGGAGCAATCACAGCTCTGGTGTGGGAGCTCTGACACCTGGACAGCAGCAGAGTGAATGCTGCAGCTCTTGGCCTCTGCTCATGAGGATGGGGATTCTGGTGTTGTGGAGAGGAGAGTTTCAGTTCCCAGGTTATCTTCAGTTAGATGAAGATAAGTGACTTTATGGCATATCATTAACTTACTCCTCAGATCTTCCAGAATTCCTGTTGGGGTTTAACCCTGGCTGGCAACTAAACCCCATACAGCTGCCAGCTCACAAATCCAAACCATTCTCTAAAGAGAATTACCTCTACCCCAGTCAAACCCAGCACAATTCCACAGGCTAAAATCCATCTTTCTGGGGAAGGTCTGGTCTCCTACCTCTGACTCTTTTCTGGCTCACCTTCCTGGTGCACAGCTCCCTCTGCTCTGAGCTCTGACAGCTTGGCCTTGATTCTGCTTCTTGCTGCTCCTCCTCAGCTCAGCAGAAGGGCTCCTGTGCTTTCCCTTTCCCTCCTTTCTCTCTTTTCCCTTTCCACTTTGCCAACAGGCCCCATCTCCATCAAACACAGACAGGCTCATGTGGATTCCCAACCCTGGGAATTTGCAGGAATCTCCTACCAAGTCCCAGCCCTTTGTGCAGAGTGCCTGGTCCCTGCTGAGCAGCCCCAAAGCAGGCACAGCAGAGCTGCCCTGATCAGCCCCTTGGGGATGTGCCATCCTCTGGGGACATTTGCCATGTCCCATCCTGTGGCTGTTGTGGATGCCCTGGAGAGTGGGAGTGAGCTTCCTCCAGGCTGAACACAGGGATAACATTCCCATGTGAGATCTGGGTCTTTATTTCCCTGGGGATGGCCACACCAAAGTGTTGCTTTCTCACTTCTCACTGGGAATTTGTGCCATGCAGCTTCTTGCAAACTTGTGGCCTCTCTGCTCCTCCTGGCCCAGTTTTCCATGAGCCAGGCCTCCACTACACACATAGTGTTTACAGGCTTCATTCCTGGAGATTTAAATTTGCATTTCCTTGGTCTAAAATATCGCTTAGACAGACCCAACTAACCAGTTGACCGAGTTGCTCTCTCATTATTTTGGTTCTCTCCTCGTTACCAAGGCTGGTGTTCATGTTTGCTGCTCTTTAGTGAGGTCCTGAAGAACCAGCCCTGGCTGGGCTGATAAGGTCACCAACAGCTCCTGCTGTCCAGCTGGGCCTGTGCAGTCCCTTAAACCTTGCCCAGGTGCTGCCTGGTGTCCTCTTGGGTGTTTCATGTGATGGTGATCAAGGAGCTCATGGCAGTGCTGGGCCTGTGGCTGCCTTTAGCAAACTCAGTCTCAAGATTTTTCTCAAGGTCTGGCTTTGATAAAGTCTCATTGATGGGCACCAAGTACTTTGATTGTTTCTATCAGTTGAATCTCATTTGTTTTCTTGCTGGAAGTGCAATCAGGCTCTGCTGTTGAGGATCTCTTCCTTCTGGTGACCAGGGAACGGCTGGAGCTGGGCCAGGGCAGCTCAGGCTGGAGAGCAGGAAAGGTTCTTCCCCCAGAGGTGCTGGCACTGCCCAGGCTCCCCAGGGAATGGGCACGGCCCCGAGGCTGCCAGAGCTCCAGGAGCCTTTGGGCAGCGCTGCCAGGGATGCCCAGGGTGGGATTTTGGGGGGTCTGGGCAGGGCCAGGGGCTGAGCTGGGTGATCCTGGTGGGTCCCTCCAGCTCAGGAATTCTGTGATAACATGAGATCAGCCAGGGATGTGCTGAATTATCCATCATCCATGCTGCAACTGGTTGTGGCACAGGTCAGTTGTACAGGCAGCAGCTCCTCAGGAACCTGACCTGAAAATGTGAAAATCTCCTCAAATCAGAAGCACGGTGATCTCCTGGCTTTCATTTTGTTCTTCACTGTGCAGTCTTTCAGAATCAATCAGTTTGCAAACTCCAGGGTCATAAAAAGGAGCCCACATGGATTTCTCAAGTACAGAACAACCTAAGTTTCCTTTTCCTTTGGTTTGTGGGAGAAAGAGAGTAGATTCAACATTCTTATTAATAACGAAGTAAAAAATAAACCTGCTTTAAAATATGCACATTGGATTGAAAAATCATTTTAATAAAGGATTTTCTTTATTTTGGTGCCAGCCTGGACACTTGATAATTCAGTTGCATAGAGCATATCCTATATATTTCACAAAGTTGTGTACCGAATATATACACATGATTATGTAATTATGGGCAGATTGCACACCTAAATGCCCACCAGAATAAATATGCTTGTGCAGAAAAGGGCAGATTTTGCTGATTTCTGCAGATTTGCAGAAATCGTGGAATCATTCAGCTTGGAAAAACCTCTAAGATTGATTCCAACACTAATCCAGCACTGCAGATGAACAGACTGTCTGCAGATGGAGCCTGTGCTGGAAGACAGCTCCTCATTCCCTGTGCTCTGCCCTGGGATGCAGATGTGCTCCCAAGGGGAGCGCAGAGGAAGGCTGTAATGACTGGGAAAAAATGACCTGTGAGCACAAAAATTGAAGGAATTTGGTTTGTTTTAAAAAGACAAGGCTGACCCAGTAACAGTTTTCCAAGAAGGAAAAGGTGGCTGTCGGGTGGAGGAGTGATTCCCCTCTGGAACTACAGAGGGGAAAAATGGGCTTCACTGCTGGCACAGAGGAAGAGAAAGTGTCTGAGCCAGGGGGTCACACAGGGCTGGGGCACCTGGGGAGCCACGTCAGAGGAGATTTTTAAGGGGAAATCAGAGAAAAGTTGCCAAACTCGGCTACCCCTGCAGAATCTGAAATCACAGGACTCTGTCCCTCATTCACAGTGAAGATATTTAGCATTTGCTGGGTGCAAGATAATTTTTTCCCAGCCAGTGAGCAGCAACGGTGCCCGAGCAAGAATTCCTTGGAGGGGGCTCTGTTTGGGGTGGGCTGACAGAGCCACGTGGAGTTAAGGATTGAGGGTTTTTTCCTCCTTTACGATTTTTTCACTTGGCTGGTGATATTTTACCGTTTAGGTGGCAGTTGGAATAAATGTTATTTAACTGGGATTTGTGCCGGTTTTCTGCGCAGGCTGGTTTACTGATGGGGCTGATGGCACAGCCACGGGATGTGCATGGAGTGAATCTTTGTGGTCTCTTCCAACTCGAGCTATTCTGATTCTACACCGCTGACCTCCAGGCTCCTTCCCATGGCATGGCCATAACGGGAATCCCTCATCCTCTTCGGGCCTGTCCCCTAACTCAGTGTCTGTCCTCCAGGGTATGTCACCCACCAGCCCATCACCAGCCCTGCCGAGGTGCCCCTGGGGCGCAGGCCGGTGCTGGAGGAGCCGCTGACGGCGCAGGTGGAGCCCCGGTACTGGCGCTGCCCGCCGGGCACGGCCGCGCTCGCTGCCCCGCCGGCCTGGCTGCCCCCGGAGCCGCTGCCGGGGCTCGCCCTGCACCCCGAGGCCGGCGGGATCGAGAGGGAGGTGGCCAAGCCACCCCTGGCCGGTGTGCTGGGAAGAGGGACTGGAACGTGCCAGTGCAACTGTGGAGGGAGCAAAACGGTGAGTGGCATGGGAGGGGCTGGGGGTGTGAGGAGGGAATTTCACACAGGTGTCAGTGGCTGTTGGATTAAGCCCTTTTCTGACCCAGAGATGGGGAAACTGGGAGGTGTTTTAAAAACTTTTATTCTATTCTCATTCTTGTGTGAAAGGTGAGACAACAGAGATGTTATAATTTATGCTATTACAACTAGAAGCTGACTATTTCTTAATTACAATACATTATAAGTGTTTTTTGCTTATTAGTTTTAGCCACACCATGCTGTAAATGGTTTAAACCTTCTGATTGTGATGGCGTGAATTATAAAATGTGTATTGTCTCACTCTTCACACAAGACTGAAAATAGAATAAAAGTTTTTAAAACACCTCTCAGTTACCCCATCTCTGGGTCAGAAAAGGGCTTAATCCAACAAATGGCAAGGGTACGAAGTTAGGAGTTTGTGTAGAGAAAGATCAGACACACAAATGTTTCCAGCAGCAGCAAATTACTCCATCTTCAGGAAACGGTTTTGATCGTTAATTACGCTTCCCAATCCGAAAGGTTTAATTTCTCCTTTGGGTGGGTTTGGCTTCAATCCCAGTCCCTAAAGTTGTGTCATGCTGTGCTGGGCAGCCAGGCTTGTGCTTCCTTAGGGTGTCCTTGGAGCCCTGATGCTGCCTTCCTCCTCCTCCTCCTCCCAAAAAGAGAGCAGTGCCAGCACCTTCAGTTTCTGACCCTGTACGTGCCCCCACCTGAATTTCCCACCATCATTACCTCTCCTTTGGACACCAGCACTGGGATTTACCTGTGGAGTTGGGGGCTGTTGAGCACAGCACAGCCAAATATCCCTTCAGACCAACATGTTTCGTGTTTTTTTTTTTTAATTATTATTATTATAGTTGTTATTTTTTAATAAAACATTTATTTTCTCTGGAGCCAGCAACAACCTTTGTCACGTTCCTGCAGCCGTGGCTTTGCAAATCCTCTGAAGGCAGAGATTAGAGGTTTGACGCATGGAGTCAAAAGCTGGCTTGGATGTAAATCCCAAGAAGGGGCATTCCTGCTCCTTGCCCTCAGAAACAGATTTGCACAGGAGCTCAGTGCCCAAAGCTCCCCTTGTCAAACCCCTTCTAGGTCTGCTACTTGCTCATCTCATAATTTGACTTTCCCAGAAATGGCTGGGGTAGCTCTTGAGTGAAGCTGGGGAGAACTGGAAATGGCAGTTGCCATTCCCAGTCCTGGCAGTGATTTAAGCAGCGGAGCCGAGGGGAGAAGCGGGTTTTACTGGTGTTTTGTTTTATTTTATTTTATTTCTCTTTTTGTTTTAAGCAGCTAGAAAACGGAGGTGTGGTACTGCCAGGAGGGGTTGCAACAGCAGATTACCCATTGCCAGTGCTGCCTGTCCCAAATGCCATCCGACAGAAAGTCATTTTAGGTAAAACACAGTGAGGGCATGTGCAGCATGAGGCCACCTCTGAGGAAATTATGTGACCCTTCTCCCCTTGGGGAAACCTCAGTGGCATTGCCCTGTGGCTCCAGCTTGTTTGGGATGGAAAATATCCCTGCTGCTCTCCCTGCAAGGGCATTTCTTTGGGATGCTGTCACCCTGTGGATGCTGTCACTCTGTGCCCGTGGGCAGTGGAAGGGATTCAGGAATCACCTCAGTTCCCTGCAGTGATTCCAGATTCCAGATTCCAGTGATTCCTCAGAGGGTGAGGAGAGCTGGTCCTTGGGCTCTGCCCCACCCTGCCAGGGTGGTTATTCATCTCCTAGAAATCAGATGTTTTCCTGAATCACCAAATCCACACACAGCAGGGTATGGCACCACCATAAAGGCAGAGACTCTGTCCTGCCAGGGGTGCTCTGTATCTTCCCCTTGCCCTGGGAGAACATTCCTGTGCAGCAGGAGAGAGAGCTATGATGGGTGATGGGCTGAGCTCAAGGATCCAGCTGCAGTGGGTGGGATCCTTCACTCTGCACTGCACCATGGGAATACAGGGATCACAATATTCCAGTTAAAATGAGAGACTGTCCAGGTTTTAGGGTGCAGAAGACAAATTTCCCTCTCCAAAACATTCCTGTGGAAAGACGGAGCTTGGGCTGCTTTTAGGTTCTACCTCGCTAGGTTTTGTGTAGTTTTAGAATTTATAAAGTTTCTGTTGTGGGAATTTGTTGGATGGGCACAGCAGATAAGGAAAAAAGGTTGGACATCCTGTTGTTAGCTCCTGAATATGTATTAAATTGAGAGAAAACATGAAAGAGCTGCAGATGTAAAAAAGAAAAAAAAAAAAAAGGATTAAGAAAATGAAATGGTTCTTCCATGCCACATGCAGACCAACAAAAATCAGTTCAGGCCATTGTGTTTTCCTTGGGAATCATAAAGAAAAAACCCTCTTTCAGAGAACATACCTCACATGTTAATTTTACAATTTAAACAAATTAATTTTTCCTTCCTATACTTTAAGGTTTAATATTCACCCCAGGCTCCTCTTGTCTCAGAGTGGTTGATCTTTAAATGATCTTTGAATGTTCTCAAGCAGAGAATGTCCTCTTTTGCCTCCACCCAAAGGGTACACTGGATTCATCCCCTGCTCCATGGACAATGTTGGCATGACCTACCTCTTGTCTGTGAAGAAAGCCATGCAGGAATTTGACCGTCGCCAGGTAAATTATAGATTATTGAAATAATGTGCATAATGCTGGTGCTGAATTTTCAGTAGTAGGATTAGAACTGGGGTACAAGTACAAGCAAAATCAAATGCTGCTAGTTGACATTGAAAAAAATCACCAGCAATTAAATTCTCTAACTTGTTTCCTTGGGACATAAAAGGATGGTAAATGAGTTAATAAAAGGATTAAGGAAATATATTGAGGGCTGGGTCAAGAGTGGCTGTTAAAAGTGTTGCTCTGGGTGCAAAAATACAGGATGCAACTATCTGCACTTCCCGTATAGAATACATCTCCTCTGTCTGGTTGGCAGTGCTGATGACTTCCTGTGATATATTATTTATTTGCTTGTAAGGTTGTTTCCTTTCCTAACACAATTTGTCTTAAAGGGATCTCGACCTTCTTTCTCCTCCTTTTGGGAAGGATGCACAAATATCCCTCCTGAAAAACTGTGTCCCCTTGCTGTAAGAGCTCCCATACAATGACACATAATCCTCCGGCACGGAAAACGAGATCCCTCCCGCAGCAGTTGATAGTTTGCATTCAGAGCTACACGTCCCTCCCTGCCCCCAGGATGGCGTGAGATCCTTGGATGCAGGGAGATCCTTGGATGCAGGGAGATCCTTGGATGCAGCGGGGGCCCCGGGGTGCAGCAGCCTCGCTGGTCCAGCAGATCAGCGCATCAAACACAGGCTGAGACACCCCAGCCCTTGCTGCGCCCCGGGACACACTGCCGTGCCTCCATCCCCGAGGATACGGGGCTGAGGTAGGAAAAACATCCAAGGCTGAGGGTCCCCAGCTCAGAGAAATCAGCTGGGCAGAAATGAGTCAGCGGGGAGAGCAGCAGGGCAGCGTCTGCTTTGGAGGAGACGCATCTCCCGGCGCTGGCTTCCGTCTCATTCCCTGCTGCCGTGATGAGGCATTGAAATGGAGCAAACAGAATAAAACCCGGGTATTTATCCCCGAATGTGCTGTTTGCCAAGCCTTCCCGCCCCTGGTGCTCCGGACACGCCGGCCATGCCGAGAAGCAGCCGGAGGTGTCCGTCCGCCGCGGGTTCGGCAGCAGCGAGGAGCAGACACGCTCAAGGGAGAATCACACCTCATTTCCAGCTAAGATGGCTTCTGACTTCAAGCCACTAATCTGCTGCCCTAAATCTTTGTTGTCCTCGGTTACAGATGTGCCATGGATCAGGGCTCACTGCCTGCAGCAGGCACAACAAAACCCCCCTGGAGGAGCCACAGCCTGGGCTCCATCCCAGGCGCAGGGGGCTCCGTGACCCACATCCCCTGTCCGCATCCCAGGCAAGCTCTGGGGACACCTTTAGGGGTTCTGTGGCTGCAGAGCTGTGACACCCAGCTGTGACACCCATCCTGCTGCCCAGCCCCTTGCCTGTGTCCGGCCTCAGAGGGCAGGAGATGATTTGCACTCTTCCTTCAGTTAATATTCCCCAAGCCTTCCTGTTCCTCCTGGCCTGGGAATTCTAGGCTAGTCCTGTTGGTGGGACTCGTGGAAATACAAATGGGGTCAAACCCAAACAGCCGCAGCTCAGGAGCAGGCCCAGCTCCAGGGACAGCAGAGCAGGAGCTTTGGGACTTGGGGAGGATCCCCAAGGGAATAAATCTCCACAGCCTGGTCTGCAGGGATCCCAAGGACAGCACCCGGGCCATGCTGTGGGCATGGGGGATGAGGTGATAGGGACTGCTGCCAACACCTGCCAGGAGAAAAATTTATGGAGTGGAAAAAGGGACAATGCAATGTAGCTCTTAATTAGAAGACAGCAGGACTGGAAGGAGAATTGCTTTATGTTGGCTTAAATATTTTATATAATGCAGAGTGAAAGCACATGACTTTGATAAAAATAGTGTGTTTTAAAATAAATCGTTCCATGTTGTTGTAGGGTCTGGTTTTTTTTTTTTTTTGTTTTCCAGCTTTTGGAGAGAAATCCACCTTATACGTTGGGCACGAGATTCCCCCTGACACACTGGCCGGACACCAAAATCTACAACCGTGCTGGACTCATACCTAACTATGCTGGCTTTGTACCATGTAAGTTCATCAGCTGAGTGAAAACGAAAGTCACTAATTACTGGGTTAAGTAGTGCTGTTACTATCTGGAGTGGCAAGCAGTGGACAATCACTGAGATGTTCCACATGGGTAGTAGGTTTTTTTGTGGTCTGTGCTGAGGCACTGGAACTCTGCCATGCCCGGGCTGCAGGAGAGCTCAGCATTCCCACTGCCAGCCTCTCCCAGGCTTCACATTTTCAGCCACCATCCCCTGCCAGGCTCAGTGACATCCCACCTGTCACGTATGAGGAAGATTTGTTCTAAAAAGCTTGAAGTCTGATAAAAAGGAAAAGGTAGATGGTATGAAGGGGTTGAAAAAGCACAAAAAGTGTAAGGAAATGGTATTTGCCATCAGGACATGTCCTTGCCTGAGCCCTGTGACCTCTTGGGCTGCCTAAAAGGAGAGGTCTGGAGGAATTTTGTGTGTTAGGCAAAGTGTGTCCATGCACCTGGAAGCATTAACACACCAGGCTAAAAAATATCAACAAATCAGCAACTAATGCTTTGTTGTGTTTGGTCACGGCTCAGTAATGTGGGTAGGAAATCATGGAGCTCAGCTGGGAAGAACTGAACTCATTGCTCATCCTTGCTGCAGTGCAGAGAGGGGAAATGGGAGAAGATATGAAATGTGGCAGGATTGAAAGCAGAAAGTGGGAAATCAACTCTCCTGGCAGGGCTGGGCTGTGGCTCATGGGGAGGTTCAGCCCAGAGAGGAGAATGTTGAGTGCAGGTCTGACACTGGGCCCTATTCTGCAGACATTCCCACTTCCCTGCCTCTGGTGCCACCAGTCAGCACAGTTTTAACTGCTCCAACCAGTCCAGCTCTGGGTGGAGAAAATTAATTAAGGCAGAAAACCTTTAAACAAAAGCAGTTATAATTTAGAATGCTGAACAGAATTTTTTCAGCAGGGAAGGAGCTTGCTCCCTCCTGTCCAGCTTCTTGGTTGGCAGTTTTGTCACTTGAAGTGACACCAAACATTGGAATTTGTTCCAATGGTTTTGGTTCTAATGGAGTTGTTTTTACAATGGAAAAACAACTCCATTGTAAAAACCTGCTGTTAAAATAGGGTTTTTGTAAGACAAACCATGTCAGATACTTGTCAGGTGTTCAGCTCACCCAAAAAGCAGAGGCTGCATCAACACCTGGTTATCAAAACCTCTACTGTGATTTCTGAAAACACTGCGGAAAGGCTGTGTGCATGGGACAGCTTTGGTGTCACCTGTGACAGTGTGCCCAGCACCCTTGGGCCAGGCCAGGGCTCCCTGCTGGGTTTGTAGGGCTGAGGAGCTGCAGTGCAGCAGCTCAGCTGCTGCAGGAACAGCCCGTGCTGGGTGGCAGCTCTGTGGCACCATTTTGTGCCCAGGCAGCTCAAACCTCCCAGGGCCCCTGCTCAGCTCCTGCCAGGCCAGGCTGCACCAGGCCACAAACAGGTACCTAAATATAGCTACAGCCTGGAGTTAAATTCACCCTCCCTGTTAAACGTGCCCCC
Organism: Chloebia gouldiae; assembly: GCA_003676055.1. Lineage (NCBI taxonomy): Eukaryota > Metazoa > Chordata > Aves > Passeriformes > Passeridae > Chloebia > Chloebia gouldiae. The sequence goes on along the minus strand of QUSF01000027.1, from coordinate 7,239,677 downwards.
TCCAGCAGTACCTGATTGTAAAGAGAACACCAGGGAGTGTCTTCGATCTGCACACCAGCAGCAGGACTGCCACCGTGACGGTGACACAACGGGCATCACCTGGCTGAGGGCAGGACAGAAGGGTGGCTGCCATGGACAGCGTGGCAGTGCTCGTGCCCAGCCCTTTTTTTTTGTGTTGCAGACCTGCAGGACACCTGTGGGCTCACTTACGGGGACAGCACACGGGAATCGTACCGGTGCGAACAGAGGAGACGGGGACGTGCACTGTGAAAACTGCTTTAATGGTGCCTGTACAGCATTGGGAGTGACTTGGAAACAGCAATAATAACACAACACAAACAGAACTTTTGAATGAGAGAGTTCATACAACTTTAAACAAAATTTACAGGTGTTCAACTGCATAGCTTTATTCTGCTTCCTCCTCAGCTTCCTCCTCAAACTCTCCCTCCTCCTCAGCTGTGGCATCCTGGTACTGCTGGTACTCAGAGACCAGGTCATTCATGTTGCTCTCAGCCTCTGTGAACTCCATCTCATCCATGCCCTCGCCCGTGTACCAGTGCAGGAAGGCCTTTCTGCGGAACATCGCAGTGAACTGCTCAGAAATGCGTTTGAACAGCTCCTGGATGGCCGTGCTGTTGCCAATGAAGGTGGCAGACATTTTGAGGCCGCGAGGTGGAATGTCACAGACTGCTGTCTTAACGTTATTAGGAATCCATTCAACAAAATAGCTGCTATTTTTGTTCTGAACGTTTAGCATTTGCTCATCCACCTCTTTCATGGACATGCGGCCCCTAAAGACAGCGGCCACGGTCAGATAGCGGCCGTGACGAGGGTCACACGCCGCCATCATGTTCTTGGCATCGAACATCTGCTGGGTGAGCTCTGGCACGGTTAGAGCCCGGTACTGCTGGCTCCCACGGCTCGTGAGTGGGGCAAAACCAGGCATGAAAAAGTGCAGACGTGGGAAGGGAACCATGTTCACTGCCAGCTTCCGCAGGTCAGCGTTGAGCTGGCCTGGGAACCGCAGGCAGGTGGTGACACCGCTCATGGTGGCTGACACGAGGTGGTTCAGATCACCGTAGGTGGGGGTCGTTAACTTCAGTGTTCTGAAGCAAATGTCATAGAGCGCCTCGTTATCGATACAGTACGTCTCGTCCGTATTCTCCACCAGCTGGTGCACTGACAGCGTGGCGTTGTAGGGCTCTACTACAGTATCTGACACTTTAGGGGAGGGCACCACACTGAAAGTATTCATAATTCGGTCTGGGTACTCCTCACGGATTTTGCTGATGAGAAGGGTACCCATGCCAGAGCCGGTGCCACCACCCAGGGAATGAGTAAGCTGAAAGCCCTGGAGACAATCACAGCTTTCAGCCTCCTTTCTCACAACATCTAACACAGAATCGACTAATTCAGCACCTTCTGTATAATGGCCCTTTGCCCAGTTGTTTCCTGCTCCGCTCTGACCTGGAAAAGAGCCATTTTCGTATTAGATTACGGTCACTGCTTCCTGCTTATTGCTTGCAAGCAAAGCCTAAGAGCATCAGGCTCCATGAAAGCTTTCATCTTATCGAGCGCAGGGCTGTGGTTTCACACAGGCACCTCTGCAGTGGCTCGCCAGACACACACAAACATTAATTACCAGTGACACAGCAGCCCCTCCATTTCTCCCGGTGGCACGCACGGAGGTGGCACCCAAGAACCGAAGAGCAACGACCTCTGGTGCCACCTCGGAGCCGCTCCCCGCCGCAACCCCGGTACTCCACGCCAGGATCAGCCCCGACCTCCGGAGCATGTGCGGCGGGGCAGCCCCGCAGCGCCCTGCCCGCCCCACCCCGCGGCGCCTCCCGCCCCCGCGCACTCACCGAACACGAAGTTGTCCGGCCTGAAGATCTGCCCGAAAGGGCCGGAGCGCACCGAGTCCATGGTGCCGGGCTCCAGGTCCACCAGGACGGCGCGGGGCACGTACTTGCCGCCTGCAACACAGCGAGAGCCGTGACCGCCATGGCCGGCGCCGGGGGGCAGCGCGGGGGCGGGGCCGGGCCCTACCTGTGGCCTCGTTGTAGTAGACATTGATGCGCTCCAGCTGCAGGTCGCTGTCCCCGTGGTAGGTGCCGGTGGGGTCGATACCATGCTCGTCGCTGATCACCTCCCAGAACTGCCGAACACAAGCGCGTCAGCGGCGGCCGCGCCGCACCGGCCGCGCTCCCCTCCCGCCCCCGCGCCCTCTTTCCCCCGCCCGGACCTTGGCTCCGATCTGGTTCCCGCACTGCCCGGCCTGCAGGTGCACAATCTCCCTCATGATGGCGGCGGCTCCGAGCTCTCCCTACAACCCCAGGCTTTCCCCAACCGACTCTGGCTGCGCGAAGCAACCGCCAGCCCTTATATAGCAGCGGAATGCGCGCGCAGCCTTCTTCTCCCCGCCCAGGCGGCCACTCGCCGCAACGATTGGATGCTTATAGCGAGGCTCTACAAACGAGAGAATCTAATTGGCTAGGGCGCTGTCAATCAAGCCGACGGCTCCTATTCGCCGCGCCCACCTGTCTGTTGGCGTTACAGTTGGGCAACCGGGAGCGGCGAGTGCCCGCCCCAGCTCGCTCACGGCGCTCCCCGTTGGCTCAATTGAATGATTGATGTCGAAGCCGATTGGCTGCCGGCCGTGGGGGATGAGCTAACGCCGTTTGATTGGCGGAGAACGAAGCGCCCTGGTAACCGTCGCAGTGACTCCGCAGCGGGCTCGGGGCGGTGGCCGCCGCAGCCGCCCATTCACAGACGCGAGTGCGCGCTTTGCGCAGCGGAGGCGGCGGCTCCTCCTCACTGCGGGACAGGGCGGGTTCCCCGCGAGTCCCCAGCGCTTCCCCCCCTCGCCTCCGCTCCTCCAGGCAGGTCTCCCTCCTTCCTTCCCCGCCCGTCCCCCCGTCCCGCTCCAGCCGGCGCCGCAGCGAGTGGGGGAAGGAGGCCTCGTGCGCACGCGCGGGCTGCAGCCACATTCCAGCACTTTCCGGCGCGCGGCCCCGGGCTGGCGGGGCCGCGCGCGGGCGTTGCCATGGCGACAGCGCGCGCGGGTGGCGGGAAGGGGCTGGGGCGGGCGGTGTGAGGGCAGCGGGAGTGTGAGGCCTTGGGAGGCTGAGGGGGACGCTGAGGGCTCAGGGAGCCTGGCTCCTCGGAGGGTTTGGGGGACCCTAAAGGCTCAGGGGTTCTGGCAGCTGTGAGAAGACCGGGGGGGCTCGAGGATCTGTGAGGGCTTGGGGGTTCCATAAGGGCTCGGAGGGCTGTGAGGGAAGTGTGAGGGCTTGAGGGGATGTGGGGGCATGAGAGGACTGTGAGGGCAGAGGGGGGTCCTGGCAGCTGTGAGGGGTGTATGGAGGTTTGGGGAGTCCAGCTGCTGTGAGGGCTTGGGGCTGCTCTGAGCCTTGCAGTGGCAGCTCTTTAGAGGCCCCTGTGATGTGAGGGGAATATCCCCTCCTGCCTGTGAGGGGATCTGAGGTAGACATTGCCTAGTTATCAAGGCCTCCCCACATGGGCACTCCATCCTGGGCTGTGCGTGGGTGCTGCAGCCGTGTCCTGAGGCAGCCAGACACCCCATGCTGGATAAATACCACCCTCGCCCTTCCTTGTCCCTTATTCTACCTCCCCGCTTTGTGAGCACATTCTTGCCCAGACAGTGCATCCATTGGTCACAGTTTTATTAAACATATTTGATTATTGTTTCAGCAGAATCTTTTTATGGTTGTATGTATTCATTTTGATTCTAGCTTGGTTTACAAGTCCCAGCATCTCTTCTTGCTTCATACTGGAGCAAAAACTTGAAAGAGGCTTTTAATTGGAGCTCCCAAGGCAGGGAGTCTCATCCTGCTGCCTTGCTGTGGGGTGGGCTGAGGCAAACGCAGCCATGACCTCAATTGTGCTGACACAGACCAGCTGTGACACACAAACGGCTCGTACACATCCTGGAATCTGTGCCTGGATAACAATAAGCCAATCCTGTGCTGGGCTCAGGTGAGGAGGAGGTGGCAGGGTATAGAAGCCCTCTGAAGGCTTTGGCTGGAGGTTGAATGGCCTCTGGTAGTTGGCTTAATATAAAGATTATGAAGATCGATATTTCTGGCATGTAAACAACATATTCCTGCAGAGGTGCTGGAAGGAGTCCAGGAACACTTGGAGCAGCCCCAGGGCATCAGGAGTGACTGAGAGGGTCCTGGGAGAGGCTTGAGTCTGCCTGTGGGGTGTCTGGGGAGACACACACGGCTCATCCCTCACATCCACAGCCGGAATGCAGGAGGTTCGTGCAGCTCCCTTTGAGAGGAGGTGCAGAGGCGTTAGGGTCCAGATTTATTCCTCTAATTACAGGCATTGATTGAATAGTGTTCATGCTGGAGTAAGTGGAAAGGGATGGCTTGGCCCGCTCCAGCTTGGAGCAATCCTCTGACATCACCTTTTTGTTCTCTGTGATGGTGTTTGAAGTGACCAATTCCAAAAAGTGCAGCATCATTTAGGTACTCAAGGCAGCCAGGGTGAATCTGGATAAGATTTGCTCAAGGTTTCACATAAGGCTGTGCTAATCAGTAAAGACAGCTTTTCCTGCAGGATGTGATGCCATCTCTTCAGAGCAATGTACAAAAAGAATCCTGGCTCCTTTGTGATTAAAAGCGGGGAACGTAGAGCGTGCTGCCTGTGTGGTGCTGTCTGGAGAGTTACCTTCAGCATCAATTCTCTTCAGGTGTGCTCAGCACAGCGTTCAGAGGCACATGTGCTCGGGAAACCCTGGAAAACCTGCCCTGAGATGGAGTGGGGGAGCCACTGCAGCGTTTGGGGGAGGTTTTCTGCTACGAATGCTGCGTAATGCAGATACAGGTTTGGGTTTTTTTTCATCCAGGGCCAGAAAGCAAAGGCCTGTGCATTAGTGCCATCCATTTTCTCACTGTATGAGCAATCCCGAGCCTGTGTGCTTCCCACAGCCTCTACTCCAGCCTGCACTGCCTTTCATGTTTGGGAAGCTGCTCTGTAATGTGTGGAGTGAGCAATTGTTGCCACCTCCAGCATTCCCAGAGGGAGTGTGAGAGTGGAAATGATCTGCTCGGTTAAGGCTCCCATACTGGTCTGCAGAACACCAGCAGGATTGTTCCCAGTGGAGCAGGGCTAAGATCCTATGGAGCAGCTAAACCTTGCTCTTTGATTGACCTTCTAGAGGTTTCCCCAGGAGATTCAGCCACCTGAATATCTAAGGAGGAGGCATTTAAAATTATTTGTGCAACATTAATTTTTGCCAATTCTAGTCCAGTCAGTGAGTATTTCTGTTCTTAGCTACCTGCACAATTCTATCTTAAATATTTTTCCGTTTTAAATGGAAGTAAAATGCCAGTATTTCTAAGATCTCTCTGAGAAGGAGTACAGTCAGGAATCTCCATGGAGAGCTGCTGGAGCTGCTGACCATGTCAGCCCTGGTATTTCTAACGCTGTGGCAGGCCAGCATTAATTAGTGTGTGCCAGGAGGTGAGCTGGTAAGTGCCACAGCAGGCTGTGCCAGAACCCTGGCTCACATGGAGCATTCCTCCCAGGGTGAACCTCTGCATGGAATACTGAGAGTGAGGCAAATTCTGGGACAAAAAGCTGCACATTCCAAAGTCCTGCTGAGCCAAATGCTGAAGTGCATTTCTAGTGGCCCTTGGTTTAGTGGAGAGGCTGCAGCTTGCCAGAGTAGGGAATGCTGGAAGGCAGTTGGGAGGGCAGAGAAAGGAACAGCACTGAGGTGGGATGTTTGTGGCTCCCACATTGTGTTTTCATTTTAGACGTCTGTCTTAGCTGGTATTTAATTACTTTGAAAGTTCTCCTCAAACTCTGCTGCAAGTGACAAGCAGGGAGGTTTCACCTCATTTAGGGGCAGATCCCATCTGTAAATGCTGCATAAATTAATGTAGTAAGAGGGGTCCTAGAAAACATCAGGGCAGTGTTACATGGCCAAAGACCCTGGGTATAACCCAAAGACAGACACAGGGAAGATAAAACAAATTGGAAATTGCACTTCTGTTTTGCTGAATTAGGTATTAGGGTTTTTAAAAGCTTTTTATTGCCATTGTTTTGGCTTTTAACTACCTGTATTGCCTTTAGCTTGGAAACGGATTTTACTGTAAACATAACTGGTTTGGTCAGAGTGGGGAGGGACTTTCTTTTCACTCTTGGATATTGCCTTTCCCTTTAGCTCAACAAGTGTTCTCTGCATGTGTGTACAGAGCTGATCCCTCCCCTCAGCAGGCAGGCACACAGCGACTGTTGTTCCTCTCTTGGTGCTTAACCAGTGAGATTGCAGCCTGTGTCTCTGAAACAGGATCCAGTCTGAACTGAGCCTCTACCTGAAGCTGGCAGGAACCCAGACAGAAATCACAGAACTAATTATGTTTCTGTAGGTAAAAACCTGCAGCCCTGAGTTAAGGGAGGGACACGGGAGGATGAGTGTGATGGGAGCAGCCTTCAGAACCAGAGGGTTTTTGGTGTTGGCATTATTCCAGGTTTATGGTAACACTGAAGTGAAACATGGGTATGTGCAGGTGTTTCCTCATTTTCGTCTGATTGTTACTTCTAAGGATAAACAGTCTTGTTTTCCAGAAATGACTGCTGCTGTGATATTGAAGTTATGAAGGTGAGAGGCTGATTCCAGAGACCAGTGAGTGAGAGGTGCAGTTGTGGGATTCCTGCCTAAGGGAAATCAGAATAGCTGAATGGGATCAAGCCACAGACCCACCCAGGCCAGTGTCTTGTCTCTAATGCTCTGCAGCAGTTACCAAAGAGGAACAGGGCAAACAGATATGGATGTGGCAGGTGGTTCGGGCAATTCTTTAGCCACAAGCAAGTAACTTTTTGTTTTGCCCCAATGGGTTATTATGAGTTTATCTAATCACCTTTTGCAGCCATGTAAACTTTTGGCATAAAGTCTCCTGTCCTGATGAGTCCTGCGGTTTAATTACGATCACTGTGGAAGAAGATCTCCTAACATTTGGTTTGATGATTTCCACTGGGTAACTCCATTCACAATATAGTGAGTCTGTCCCTTCAGAGCTTTCACTCCAGGACTGTTTCACAATTTTTTGTGACACGGTGAGACAAGGTAATGTTAAACCAGCTTTTACTTTGTGCAATATTTGGCATTAATTCGTGATTTACATCTCCTTCATGTTTGAAGCCTGTGAACTTTGAACATTGTTCCCATGTGGGTTCCACAGCTCTTCTGCTGTTCCTTGTCCAGTGATAAGCCTGGTAGCTGTTGCCTTCTTCCATGTGGAGGATCTGTTTCTCCTGAGACTTTCCACCAAGAAGTGGTGACTAATTTGGTCATGAGGTGCACATATGGTGACACCCCTGCTGCTGACAAAAATAAGTTATCCTTCACACAAAAGTTGATTTTATAATTCCTCTGTCTCTCTCAAACCTCCTCTTCATTCTCAGGGCACTTGTCTTCCTGGTAGGGATTATTCTTTCTCCCTCGTGTTTCCAAAGGAGCTTTTATCCATACTCCATGCTAGTGCCTGTCTCCCTGCATAGAGGACTTTTTCCAATGCCATGCTTCTTACATCCCTGATCAGAGTGGCTTTCACATCCCACGCAGAGAGTTTCCATACTGCAGTGTCTTTGCCCTGCATCCACAAGATGTTCCTGGAGAAGCCTCCCTGCTAACTGATGTCATTTGTGGTGGGAGAAGCTGCTGGCTGTGTCAGAGATTTCCTTAGGCTTTCCGAGGGGTGCTCTGCCAGCCTCCCTCTCGTGACTGATCCCTGGCATTGCACACTACTACTGCAGCAGTTCCTGTTCTGTGTTTGTCTGACTTGAACAGGGATCTGACAGCATCTGACTGCAGGAGGGCTGTGAGTATCTCACGTGGAGGGAACCTGGTCACCTCAGTGTACAAGTACCTACTGATGTCTGCCCTTAGAAAACACCAAAACACTGGCACTTGCCTGGGTTTGATGGCATTGTGGAAGGACTTTTATATTAAGAAAGCTGTGGCAAAAATTGGAGGTTTTCTGATCCCAGTATTCCTTCAGGCCTGTTTTTCTTCAGTGTGTTCAAAATTAGCTCTTGAAGTAGGAGTGACAGTCCATGAGGTAGGATATAAACATCATATGGCTGCCTGCTTCTCTGGAGAGACACTCAGATACAGGATCAGAGGCAGGGTAGAAGGACAACATGAAAATACACTGATACTAAATCCAGCCATCCATGAAAGGCATTCCTCTCATCTTCTGCTGTGTTTGCTTCATGAGAGGTTGTGGATTCCAAGTCCTCAACTTGGGTGTCTCCTACCACAGGGAGCTTGGATATGTCAGAATGGGAAGAAAGAAACAACTCAGGCCCTGTGGGTACTGCAGAGTGGAACTGCAGGCAACAAACTGTTTCCCTCAATATTAATGAGAATTCACTGGGACAACTCAGATGGGAGTACTGGGAGAATCCATGGTGCTTTGGGATGCCTAAATGACACTTAAGCCCTAATAGCCAGGAGCAGGTCAGTCACCCTGTTGTGTGTCTGAAGCCAAAATAGAGAAAGTGCTTTCTGGTGTCAATTTTTTAAAATCTAATACTTTTTATTTCCTTCTTATTGGTATTTGCTGACAGCAGCAGAACTGCAGTTGCACATGAGCAGACTTTATTATCTGCCAGAAGATCTCTGCCATGGTTCAGCCTGAATGAGAAGTGAGGGCCCTGTATACAAACATAAAGAATTTACAGACAGTTAGAAAATCCTCATTATTTATCATTTTCACAGTTGAATTGTAACCAAAGGCCTGAAAGCATCTTTGTTTCAAAGTGAGTGAGTTCATCTAAAACCTCCTTTTAAGTAGATTTCGACTGTCTAGGCAATCTGGGGATTTATTCTGCAAACTTATTGTGGGGATGACATGAACAAGCTGCTTTATAGAGACCTGTGAGGAAGGAACATATTACCAATATTAGTCTCCTTTCTTCTCATAGGTTCCCCATTTTGTTACTTTATACATTTTTTAATTCCAAACCACCAGTTTTAAAATCCCAATCTATTTTATCATGTAGTGAAACATCTATAAATGTTTTTATCTGTCAGAAAAAGAAGTCACTGTGGGTTTCTGCATGGCAGAGCAGTGTTCATTGTCAAAGTGGCTCAAGGGGCAGGGATTTAATTCAGTGGCATGTGCAAAGCAAAAGTGAAATGTCAGGAAGCCACGCTGAGCTCATTGCCTAATTACACACTTATTATCTGTGTGGAAGTCCCAAAGCTTCTAAACAAGAGCTTGGGGAAGTTCTGGCTGATATCGTTTTCTCTTGGACCTGTGATCTATTCCAGTTCAAGAAGGTGCAATGATTGACAAGCCAGAGCACCTGGAGTCCAGGAGTTCTTGGCATCTACTGGTCTGTTTCCATTTCTGACAGTGGTAGGATTCTTCCTCAGCAGGTTCCAAATCTGAGCCAGGAATCCCAGAGCTCACCCCTATGCTGTCAAGTCACTGAGCCAGAGGATTGCATTTCCAGGTGCAGGATTAATGAAGTCTCAGGAATTTCCCTGATATTGCTGACTCCATGATAACCTCTTTATTTTTTCTATGCCACCTTGCCTGGATGCCTCCTACCTTCTTCAGATGGTTTGTGCAAAGAACACATCAAAAGGTGTAGGCATGTCTCTCATCAACTAAATACCAGCAGCTGGGTTATCTGAAATCTTTTTCTTTCACTGGAAAGAAAGTGCCTTCAGGAGTTCTCATTGTGTACCCCAAAAGTACACAGCAAAACAGCTCTTGAGTAGAGGCAGCAGCAGCACCCCCATCCTGCTCACTGCAACACTCTGTGTTCACAATAACCCCCCTGCTTTGATCTCTTGCCAAGAATAACACAGACAGTCTATTAAAATATCTTTAATGACATGATATAATTAAAAATATCTAACGTGCAACTCAAAGAAATGAATATGAAGCTTGTTTAAGTCTGTTTCCACAGCCCTCTAAACTTGACTGGCAGGTTCCAAACCTTCATTAATTGGCCTGAAAATGTATGAATATCCCAATATTATGGGGTGTGTGTGTCCTATATTATCAGCTGGGAGCACAAGGGACGAATTATCAGATTTGAAAGGATTTAGGTGTATGGTAGCTTTAAAAATCCTGCAAGGCTCACCACTGCATCTGTGAACATTTACATTTCTGTTTAAAGTGGTCTGAAAAGCCTTGGAGACACTCCTCCCTGAGGCTCTTAGCAGTCTGTGTATTTTAAGTCTCTGAAGCAGTTGAGAAGTGAGCTCTAAATGCCTTAGTCAAAGGACAGTGCTTGTGAATCGATCCCTTTTCTTCACAGTAACACAGAATTTGTACAACACCTCATCTTTCAGACATGCAGAACAGACCAGAGGAGCTGGAATGACTGCCAGGTCCCAGGGGAATGCTGATTATTAGATCATAAAGTAACTCTGGTCATGGTGAAATATGAAAGTGACAATTAGGAAAGCTTCTGTTCCTGAGTCTGCTCAGGTCTAAAGGGCCATGTCAGCTGAGACACTTCCAAAGTCAGCAAGAGAAGCAGGTCAGTGCAAATGAACAAACAGGTGAACCTCAGCCCAGTGTGAGACCAGCTTTAGCAAATGTGAAATTAAATGTTAATTTGAGTCCTTGCTAAAGAGTTTAAACTGGCAATTTTAACCCTGTATGGCCGTGACTCAGCTGAGAGACAAAAACTCGGCGGTGCATCTGTGCCCTTTGTTTCTCCTTTGATCCTCTGCAATTTTGTAGAGGCCAAGACTAAGAAGGATTGGTTTTGAAGGATTCCTGGTCAGCAGGAGTGTTCATTGAAGAGACACATGGCCATCATCACAGAGGTGGAAGCACAGACAGATCAGGCAGAACATACTTGCATTTTCCCTAGAACATGGAAGCAGTTGGCTCTTATATTCTGACTGTATTTTAATGTCCTTCCAGTCTTCACTAATGGCAATACTGCATGTATCATCTCTTGAGAGACCACAGAAGATGACAGAGCACACTTTTCAGACATCACCTCTTCTGATTTGACAGGATTATACAATATTAGCTTCACAATAGCTAATATTATATTATATATATATATATAATATTAATAGCCTGCCTGCTCAGAGGCATCATTTCGTGCCTGACATGAGTAATCCCAGCTGTAGCCCAAGGAAGAGGCATGCAGGCTCTTCTTGTTTGGAGAATTGCCATCCACAGGAATCACAGACTTCCTGTGGAGCAGGATCCATTGTCTCCAAGTACAGTAGCACAAGTACCAGCAAGTTGCCAGGAGCCCTTCAGGAAAATCACTTGCATCGCCCAGTGACTTACACCTCTGTGATTTCTGCCTGGACCCTGTTGACTGTGCTCTGACAAGAGTCTTGAGTCACAGAAAACCATCAGTCATCAAAAACACTGCTGCTCCTGTGACTGGAGCTGCTCTCCTTGGCCATCACTCGGTACGAGATGCGCAGGAAGGAGCCCATGAGCAGCACGACAAAGAGGATCAGGAGCAAGGACCACACCCCCGGCTCGATCCCCTTGAGGAAGCTTGGGCTGTCCTGGGGGATGGTGCTGGTCAGACTCAGCAGGTACCCAAGAGTCCAGCCAGATGATCTATCACCCATCTGTTGAAATAAAAAGGAGAGGTCAGAAGAGAAGCAGACAGCCTGGACCCCAGCTGTGTTTCTGTGCATGGGCCCAAGGCTTTGTATGTATTACTTGAGACTGATGCAAGAATTTGGCTTGCAATGAGGAGCTCTCCCACTCTCAGTGCCCTGAGTACACCAACAGGCCTTAATGGCACTTCACCCACACCCCTGCCCACGGGCATGGGCACTCCATGTAAGCTCTGGCCTGGACAGGCCCCTCTCTCCTGAGGGAGACTGTTGTAGGGATTGTTGTTCTCTGCTTACTGATGGGTTTTTCTAGTGGATCTCAAGTCTGCATTGTGGATACTTGTCTCTCTGGCCCTGGCTGAACCTCAGACCTATGGTTTAGATTGCTTGTCTCTGTCTTTCCAGGCTGGGCTGCCTGAGGGTCCTGGACCTACCTCATTTCCCTGCCTTTTCTGATGGTCACTACTTGGCCCCGCTCAGTGAGACCATGGCTGTGATTGTCAGTTGTGAAGAGGTCTGGGAACAGGCTTTCTTTTCATCTGTGAAGGGAATGATCTGAATCAAATCTCCCTGTCCTTAGGGCCTCCAGATCCTAGAGCAATTTCGTACCTTATTAGAGATTAGGTTAGATTATTAGATATTAGGAAGAAATTCTTCTCTGGAAGGGTGATGAGGCCCTGGCACAGGGTGCCCAGAGAAGCTGTAACTACCCCTGCATCCCTAGAAGTGTCCAAGGCCAGGCTGGACAGGGCTTGGAGCAACCTGGAATAGTGGGAGGTGTCCCAGTCTATGGTGGGGGGTGGAATGAAAGGAGCTTTAAGTTTTCTTCCAATCCAAAACCAGTCTAGGATTCTATGATGATAAGGTATTTATCAACCCTCATGAGTATAAAGGTGGTTGCAAAAAGGTAGGGAAGCACCTTTTGGCTTAGGAAATATTATCAGCAGCTTGTCCTTAGTGTTAAGTGGAGATCAGGCTGTACTTCCTTCCCTGTCAATACAGATTTCTAAAGATGGTGTTGAACCAGAGAAGATTTTTGACCCATGTGTTTTTCAGAGAGGACAAGTGTAATCTCTGGCTCTTTGACTGGTTTTCTTATTTATCACAACTGTGAATCCATTTTACAAAACTGTCCTGCTGGAAGAGCCCAGCTGGTTAGGGCTTGGCAGTGTGGGAACAGACTGGCTGTACTGGGACCAGCCCTCCTGGTAACTGGGAACACTGTGCTGTAGGAACTGACCTTCTGGAATGCAGTCCAAGCAGGCTGGTCAAAGTCAAGTGTGTATCCTCTTGTACTGAGATGGAAGATGAAGGCAGACACAGTGCAGTAATCAGCAAGTGTATCCAGGCTTGCTTGGGACTCCCTAATCAACTGGTGCCATTTCCAGAACAAAAAAGGACAATGCGGGAGAAAAATAAAAGAAGTAAATACTCAACAGCTGAATTTCAGGCCTGCTACAGCCTTTCCTTTCCTGTTCTGAAACTGACTCTGGGACTGGAGGAGGGGTTTGTGTCCTATGCAGTCTGCAACCACATTTCCTGCATTCACTGGGCTGTGGGGTAGAAATCCATGTCACCTGTTACTGCCTTTGTTCCCATATTACTAAGCCAGATCCAAGAGCAGCAGCACTGACAGCCAGGTTGCCTTGCTGGTGAATTGCTTGGTAGGATTGATTCCCTGCTCTCTAATTAGGTTGAGCTGATGCTGCAGCCTTTCTCTCAACTGGCACATGGGGATCTTTCTCCTCTTTCCAGAAGAGAATGCTTTAGGGCACTGCTTATGGCTCATTAACAAACCCTGGAGAAATTGCCCCATTTGAATGTTACTGTGGATGCTCCATTAGTGTAAATGCAAATGAGGGGACCTCATAACCACCAGTTCAGGGGAAGAAGTGACAAACTCCCTCTGGCGTGGGCCCAGGTGAAATGGGAGGAACTCTGGAGTCTGAGTGGATGTGTCCCTTGCACTTAAGGACAGAAGGATAACAGAAAGACGAAGGTGATGTGCAGGAGTGGGTAGACAACCTTCCTGTTTACTCCTTAAAATACTGTAGAAAGTATTTATGGCATTTCATTTAATTAGGTCCAAGTGTTATCAGCAGCAGCTGGGATTTGAGAAGAAGGAAAATAAGTGGAGCCTGTTTCCTCAAAGAAAAAAAACAAACAACCAAAGAAAAGCCCCACAAAAAACCAAAACCCACAAAATCCAGACAAATCCAAATTTTTCCCTGAGGGAGCCAGTAAGTTACAGCTCTATCAGTCTGAACCCTGAGTGCTTTTGCAACAAACTGTTCCTTGCTTCCCGCTCTCCCTGCAGACCGAGCTACTCAATTACCTCTTTGATGGACATCCCACACAGCCTCTTGACAGCCTGACCCAAGTCAGGAGAAGGTGCAGTTCCTCTCATGAAATCCATGGCCTCAGAAACCACCTACAACAGCAGCAGAAATAATATCAGGTGGGACTGTGCTCTGTGTCCTTGCACACCAGAAATTACCCCTAGGGAAGTGAGGGGCAGTGGCTGAGCATTGCCAGGGTGCCCTTGGTGTGCAGAGTTGGTTCCAGTGCCTTGGAAAGGGCTCAAGGGACATGAGCAGAGCTGTTGCTGTCTGGAGATGGAAACAGGTCTGTTCCTAGCATGGATCCAGCAGCTTTCCTGGCCCTGCCTAGATAAGTAGACTGGTCACAGAATCAAACAATCATATTGCTTGCAGAAGATGTCTAAAATCAAGTTCAACCATTAACCCAGCACTGCCAAGCCTACCACTAAACAATGACCCTAGGTGCCACATCCTACACAGCTTTTAAATCTCTCCAGGGATGGTGATTCCACCACTGCCCTGGGCAGCTTGGGCAGGGCTTGACAACCCTTTTGGTGAAGGAATTTTCCCTAATATCCAGTCTAAACTGCCTCTAGCACAGCCTGAGCCCGTTCCCTCTCCTCCTGTCCTTGGGAGCAGAGCCTGACACCCCTGGCTGTCCCCTCCTGTCAGGAGCTGTGCAGAGCCACAAGGTCACCCCTGAGCCTCCTTTTCTCCAGGTTGAGCCCCTTCCCAGCTCCCTCAGCCTCTCCTGGAGTCCAGCCCCTTCCCCAGCTCTGTTCCCTTCACTGGACGTGCTCCAGCTTCTCAGCGCCCTTCTTGCCCAAAACTGAGCACAATATTCATGGTGTAACTTCACCAGTGCTGAGGACTGAGATCCCAATGCTCCTCAGCACCACGTCCATGGGAGACTCAGGAGCAGGGAGCTGGGGAAATTTTCAGTTACCCTCCCTGGAAATGCCCTCTTCTTGTCCTAGGATCTTGAGCTACTCCTGGCTTAAGAGTCCAATGACTTTGGCCACTAAGTCCGGGTTCTCAGGTAGAAGGGTGCTTGTGGTGCAGCATGACCAGAATTTTGCTAAGAGAGGGGCAGAGGATCTTCAGCTTTACCACAGACCTGGTGTGGGAAGACCTGCTCAGCACACAGCTCCTGACTGTCCCGTCCCTGCTGGCTCCATGGAGCCCTAGAGTTGGTCTCAGCAGCAGACATTGAGGAGACAGAGATCAAAAAAGCTCCCCCACAGCCACTGTGGAAGCTGTGATCCACGTTTGAACAGCTGTGTGGCAATGAGGGGGTGAGGGCAGGACTGTCGTGGTCTGGATGTTGCTGCTGTATTTATTAATGGTCAAACTGGTCCCATTTCATGGGTTCCTCATGCAAGCTGCTTCCCCCAGTGTAAATGAGAACTCACCAGAAGCCTGGTCTGAAGGGGTTTGAGATCACTGCTGAGGGAATGCTTGAAGAAGCTGCAGGAAGAGGAGGAGTTGAGCAGGCTTTGCATGAGGTTCATGCAGGCTGTGGGATTGCTGGAGCCCGTGATGTTGAAGACCTCCTTGGGGCCAGGGGTGTCCCGTGTGTCATCACTGGCAGCACAAGGCCCAGCAAGGAGCGATTGCCACTGCACTTCCTGGGAATAGGTGAGGGGCCAGCAGGGATTGGACACGGTTTTAGCAGTTCTCTGATCCTGGAGGCAGAATAAAACAGGGACAGAGGCAGCAAGAGAGGGCATTGGCATCCCAGGGCTTCACACAGGAAGGGAGAATGTAACATTAGGAAGAGCTTTCCCCAAGCACCACAGGGCTGAGATGGAGCAGGGAGGCTGTGAAAGCTTTGCTAAATCTTATGTCATCGAGTCAACCATGAGACCCAGCCAGGTCCCAGCTCCTGCTGAGCTCAGGACCAGTGCAGTGACTGTACCTGCTGATGAGTCCCAGCCCTACCACCCCCGCTTAGAGCACAAATACAATTTCATGCATCCTGTGCTCTTTCTAGTTGAAAAAAGGAAGCTGTTCTGATCTGCCTTCCAGATGGTTCAACCCCACAAGAATCAGTGTTTCTTATCTCCAGCAATTTAGCACTATAACTGCGGTGAAGTTGGTATTCAATGTGCAACATTCAGGTCTCAAATAAAGGCTAGTGGGGTTTATAGGGAGGAAAGTGAATGGGCAGGGAGCAATTAACTCCCGAAAAACACAGTTTTGATGAGAACTACAGTGATTCTTGAATTTGTACCATCCTATGCCACTCTTTTCTTCCCCCCCCCCCATTCCCCAAGTGAAATAAAGTTTGGAAGAACCAAAACACTGGCATGTTTTCAAGATAAAGTCAGCAAAGGAGATACCCCAAATGGAAGATTCCAGTTGGTTCCTGGGTGCTCCTATTGGAGTAGTTCCTAGGAACTGCCAAGGCAAGGCTTGCCTCTCCTCACCCTGAAGGTGATGTTGACACCTCTGAAGAGCAATTTTTTGCTTGTGTGTATTAAGTAGGAACCAAATAGAACCTGTAAGCAGGAAACCCTTGAATTGGTGCCTGTGTGTCTGCTTGGAGGGAGAGAAAGTTTTACAAATGCACTGGGTTTTTCTAATACATGCAAACAGCCTCTACTGAGAAGGGATTGACTGTAAAGTGATTGACACTTTGCCCATTACCACACCTTGTGCAGCTGCCGTTTGGTATGTTGTACCCCTGAGCAGACACTCACCTAGATGAGTCTCACCTGGATGAGCACAGGGAGCAGAGACTCACCTGGATGAGCACAGGGAGCAGAGACTCACCTGGATGACCAAAAGGAGCAGAGACTCACCTGGATGAGCACAGAGAGCAGCCTGCGGCGGAGCTGCTCCGTGCCGTGGCAGGGGCACTGGTGGGTGTGCACCCTGTGTGTCTGCCCATAGAGCTGCAGCCTCACTCCCTCCTCTGGGGCCTGCTTCTCTTCTTCCAGGTCAGAAGTGAACTGTGCCGAGGTTCCTCCCATGGACAGGACTCCTGCCATCCCCTTCTTGGAGGGGACCAACTGTCCTTGCCAGTCATACTGACCCAAAAAGAACAAGAGAGGTCAATCCTTGAGACTTCTCCATCTCAGTCACAGCCAAATGCCAGCATTAGTGCACAGAGAGAGAAAGCAGCTCGAAGGTGCCCACAGCCCAACACTTTTTTGCCCACATAAGGATGCTGAACCAGTGGCTTCGGAGGGAACAGAGGAGCCAGTGCACAGGCACTGCCACCTGCACAGAGCAGCCTGTGGGGCAAACAGGGCTGCCCAGCCTGGATGGCTGCACTAGGCAGTGGTCTCAGCAGGCAGGAGAAGGGGATGGTGGAGAGGGTGCTGAGGAGAGGCAGGGACATTTCCAAGAGGGCAGATACAGGTTTCAAGTGCTGCCTTGATGTTAAAGTGATCCTTCTGTCAGAAGAACCTTGTGGGATCATCTCCTGCAGTCTTGCAGAACTGACTTTGGCAATGCTGAAGTTCACAGCACAGGCAGGAGAGTTTACATGGGGTAAACACTCTGAGCCTGGCTGGAGGAGTCTGTATTGCTCTCAACAGGTCTGACAGTTCCCTAAGCAGTGTGTGCTTGCTGCTGGTTATCAGAACTGCTTTTCACATTCCTGATGAGGAATAACTCAGTCTAACCCACCTTTCTCTTGCCTCTTGTTCTTTTTGACACCCTTTGGTTTAAGAAGCGTTGGGTGAAACAAGAAAACTGAAATTATTTTCTTTTTGTTTAGCAAGTGCCTTCTAAATACAGAGCAGGCCTCCCTGATGTCTCACTGAGAGAGGCTTTTGCTTTGGCAGCAACAGAATCCACTTCTCTACCACCCACAAGACTCCCCATGGGACAGCTGGACTCCCGTGGCAATCCCAGCACTCCACAAACAGCAGAAACTCCTGTTTGATACCCCATGGCCAGGCTATGTAAGGTCATCTACGTGAGCATCCTGGATGTGCTGGCCAGACAGCCCCACGTCTGTTAGGGCAACTGCATGGATGTGTTCATGGAAGGCCAGAGCACAGATTTTGTTCTTCAGCCAAGTTATGACCATGGAATCACAGAGTGGTTTGGGTTGGGAGGGATATTAAAGTTCACCTCATTCCAACCCCCTGCCATGGGCAGGGACACCTTCCACTGTCCCAGGCTGCTCCAAGCCTCGTCCAACCTGGCCTTGGACACTTCCAGGGATGGGGGGGATGGGGCAGCCAGGGCTGCTCTGGGCACCCTGTGCCTCACCACATCACCTCAACCAGCTGGTGCTGGATCTAAGCTGCCTCCTCTGAAAGGCAGTGGAAGTTGTGCTGAAGCATTGTTTTAAGTACAGGGGTTTACCCATCCCACCACTTGTCTCTGTGGCTATCTGTTAACAGGAGCTGCTCAGCCCAGCTCTGTGTGCCTCAGGGAGAATCATCCTTTACCTTGAAGAAGTTCTCCAGAACGTAGTTAACAGCAACCCAATTGAATGCTTCTTCCTCTGGGCTGGACAGGATTTGTGCCCCTTGAAAGTTGAAGGGGGATGACTTCAGGGTGCCAGTCAGAGCTGCAAGGAGACTGTCAGAGAGGATGGGATGGGAGAGGCTAAACACAAAAAAAAAAAAAAAAAAAAAAAGAAGGCACATTTGATGTTACAGGACCTTGCCAGGAGCTGCCTGCCGTGGGGGCACACTGCAGAGCTTCTGCTGTGCTCCCTGCTTTGGGTAGTAGCCCAGAGACACAGTGACAATTCCACTCCTGTTTCGCTCTCTCCTCGCATGGCACTGGAGGCAAGAACAGCAGAGGGCTGGTTTGAACAACTGTGCCACTGTTTAAGAATTTAGGACCTTAGTACCCTCTGTCACTGAGGAGATCCTCTGGCCCTATCCCACTGGCCTGGTCCCCTCCAGACCTTACTTTTCCCCAGTGTCTAAAAAGAGATAAAGGTCCCAGTAATGTGGTGACTGAGAAGAGGGTCCACAAGACTGTGATAAGGAGAACCTTCCCACCACCATTTCCAATTTGCTGACAAGAAGCACTCCTGCAAGCCCATGTGGGCTGTCACACAAACTGAAAACACTTCAGCTTCCAGACTGATGGGTGTTTTCCCAAGCACTAATTGTGAAAGTGTAATTGTGAAGGAGACACTGTCAGCCTGGCAGCAGTTGCAGGACTGTCATCTTCATGGCTGCCTGAGGCAACACAGGGAGACACGGCCACGCCATGCTCCTCTCTTAGGGCCTGAGGAAGGTTTACCTGGCTAGCAGGTTAGGGATGGCTCACACTGCAGAGCAGACAGGGTGAGATGCCTGTTACAGAATGATGCCGTGATGTGTGCTGGTCTCTGGGTGTGGGTTTGAAACATTCACTCACTTCAGCTGCCTCATGCTGGCAGTGGCTCCCAAGTACAGGGGGGTTTGGCTGTGCTGCTCTGCTGGGATCTTGTTCTGGGCCCAGTTCAAACATGGCTCCAAGCTCTTCCCAGCTTTCTGAGGAGAATCTGAGTAGCTGGAGACTCCCGGACCTGAGGACCATGGAACAGAATGGAATTTTAATGGAAGTTTAGGGAGAACTGTGAGAGCTGTTACCCCAGAGATTGCTATCCTGGGACATGGTTAAGACAGAACCTGTCACAGGTGATGTCTTCCAGGTATCCATCCTGCTAAAATATGGAACTGAGACCAAAACATGCATAGAAATCCCAAATTACACTAAGACTACCCTTGCTCTGCAGATGAGACATCTCTACCAGCCACATGACTGCTGCAACAGCTGAGGCTGTCTCAGCCCACAGAGGAAGAAATGTGGCTTTAGTTGCTATAGAAATAAGCAAAGGACATACAGAGGCTGATGTATCACCTCTGTCCTCCAGCCACCGAGCCCCTGCTGGCAAGCAAGGCACCCCTGCCCTAGAGGAAGCCAGTGCTCTGCAGAAGGAAGCTGTGTGCCGGCCTTGACTAATTTTCCCAGCAAATCAGTAAGGTCTTAAATGTTGGTTTTGAACTACTACCAGGAAGAGTCTCCCTTCCCCATTCTCCTGATTCCCTCACCATGTGCTTTGCTCTCTGTGGCTGTGCTCCCATGCAGACAGGGCCACTCACACCTGGGCTCGAGACCTGCCTGGGTCTCTTTGCTGCTGCTGACAGCAAACTGCCTCACAGAGCTGCTGCTTAGCCCAGCTGCTGAACGAGGGACACGTACAAGGTTTCAGGGAGCCCTTCTTGCATCTTCTCTGTGTGATTTCAGTTATTTACAGTCTGCAAAGGCACAAACCCTGTTCCCTGCTTGCTGTGCAGCTGCCCTCCCACAGCACACTGCTGCTGAGGGCTCAGTCCTTCCCAGCATCCCACTATAACCAGGCTTCAACATCAAAGCAAGATTAGGAGATAGTGAAGGAAAACCCCATGCATTAATGCATGAAACCCTCTCAGCTGGCACTGGCAGAGCCAAATAATTCAAATTTGTGAGGAAAACCCCCAGATTCTCTGAAATAGGACACCTAAAGGCAAGCTGAACTCATGCTTGTGCTGTCAAATGCAATATAGGGAATTGGAGTCTTTGCAGCTCTCTTGTCCTGGAGCTATCCCACTTACTGCCCAGGGCACAGTCAGGAGCAGGTCAGGAGTCATCCTCTTCTCCACAGTCAGGAGAAGATACCAGGCGTCATCCTGCAGTTATATTTGTCTCCATTGCTGTTCACTGCCTCTCCTGGGTGAGAAGCTCCAGCAACCTTGGTTCTATCACTGATCCCTGTGCACATCAAGACAAGCCACATCCCCTCTGCATGCTTCCCTGCTTGCAGCAGCCCCAAATCCTGACACCTGCTACTGCCAAGTGCCTGATGTGCAGCTGTGTGTGGCTAAATCCTCCCAGCTGAGAAGAGTCATGCTGAAAATAAGCAACTTGTGCTTCACTAGTTCTGTGCACAGCTGGGTGGTGCAGGAACGAAGGAATTTATGGCACTGGTCCATGCACAGGTCTCTGTTTTTCCATCCATCCCATGCCAGCTGCATGGACCATTGAGCAGGAAATGGGCACCTTACCTTGCACAGGACAGGAGCTGCATCCTCTGATCACCCCGGTCTTGTTTGCCTTGGTGGTTGTCCACTGGTAGATGAAGAGGATGGTGTGGGATGGGCCAGCATCCAGAACAATGCCATACTGGAAAAACCCCAGAACATTCTACTGAAAAACACTATTGAATGCATGCTGACTGATACTGTAGGGTTACCAAGCATATATAGGAATTCTGGGTGACCCCTGGGTCTGCACTGCAGTGTTTGAGTTTGCTTGTTACATTCAAAGATCAGGCGAAGCCAGAAGATGATGAGGATTTGCAGGGAGCCATCTGCATTTCTGAATATATATGAAGAACAGCAGGAGTGGAGAAACGCCCAGAAATAAATCAGCCCTACAGTGGCATGCACTGGAGCTGCTCCTGAAACCAGGCAGAGGGCTTCCCCTGAGAGCTGAGCCACCTGGTGCTCAGGAAAAGCAGTGGGAGATGGCACTGTTCTCCACGGATTCTGGGACTCAAACTGCTGCTGACTGGTTTGCTCAGGTTTTTGTGCAGGGATTGGAGGGCTGCAGCTGACTTGTCCCAGGAAACCCAGGACTCCTGTGTCTCTTTGATGTCCCACTGTAGTGATGGTGTGACACAGGCTAGGTTTATGTGCAGAGCTGTAGGAGCTGCAGCAACCAGCACAGACACTGTGCAACACAGCAGCCCCTCAGAGACAGAGATGATGCCTTGGCAGGAAGAGCAGCAGCAGTGGACATGACCAGCTCAGCCCCTTGTCCCCGGGCAGCTCTGCTATTACCCAAACCAAGGGCTCTCTGTCTCTTTGTCCTCAGTGTTTGTCTGTTTGCTGCTGACCAAGCCTTGCTGCTTCCAGAATATGAAGGAGAGCAAGGAGAGGCCACTGGACTACCCTGCAGCACAGGTCTGGATGTCCCCACACCCAAAATAGCTCCAGAGCTAGCCTAGGGCTCCTCTGCTCCTATTACATGACCCCAGTTTGGGACATCTCCTACACAGACAGGAAGGAAACTCATGAGCTGCATGCTAGTGCGTGGTCAAAGCTGGATCTCACACACAAATAGAGCTGTGACTGAATGAGAAGAGAAACCTCCTGAGAGGCTGACGTTAATGCCACCAGAAGGGTTTCAGCACCAGCCAGAGCTGGCTGCAGCCTCTGAGTGAGGCTGGCTGCCTGCTGCCCTCCTGGAGCTCCCAGTTGCTCCAGTCCTGGCAGCCAGGCCAGGGGCTGGCGGGGCTGGGCTGGAGCAGCAATGCGGAAGGAGGCTGGAGCTCCCTGCCCCAGCCTGCTGGCACCCTCCCACACCAGTGACAGCTCGGATTTCTAGCAGGGATGAAAGAGGAAGAAAGGAATGGCATTGGTGGAGAAACATGGAATTTTTTTCCTCCTTCAGAAAATTAGAGGCTGCTGCTGGGAGCGCAAGGGAGAAAGGGAGGGATCACCACATTTATGCCCAGCTCAACACCAGGAAAAGACAGAACAGGGAGCAATAAGAGGGGTTTTAATAGAGTTTTGTTTCTGAGAGGAACATGGAGGAGGGGTGCTATTTCTAAACACGTAGGATAGCATTCTTTTGTTGAGTGAAACCATGGTGTGCCACTGAGCTCACCTCAGCAATGGGAGCATCAAGAGACAGAGCAGGTGAGCATTAACCCCCCCAAGACCTGACCCAGGTGTGAGGAGCACACTGGCTCTTTGACTGAAATCAAGATAGCACCAAAGAGAAGAAGGCATGAAAGACAATTTGTCTTTAGGACAGAAGCAGCAGTTCAGGGGCACATTCCTACTGACTTTTGAGAGGGACCTGGCTCTTTCCCTGCACTGACACCACTGGTTCCTTGTTGCTCTGGGGCAGCTCCTGACATGGGTTGCCTCCCCTCAGCCTGCCCTGAGCATCTCCACTGATCCATGGACCATATCCAGCCTGCATTCCCTGACCAATGAAAGGAGGGGGCTTGTTTCTGGTTTGAAAACCTACAGTGTGTTGAAAGATGCCAACCTGTCCTGACAGTTTTGTGCCAGTTCCCTCCTCGGTTTGTAAGTAGCTCAATAATAAAATAATGTCAAAAGCAACAAAACAGCCCAGCTTAGCTGCCTGTCTCCCCCCTGGAGAGCCCTTACCTTGGTCCTGAGTGGGGCCACGGGCACATCCTTGGTGGAGACACAAAGCAGCACGATGCCCGTCAGCCCTGCTACGATCACCAGCCAGGGGGGAAGCAGCTCTCGCCAAGACATGAAGAGCGTTCTCCTTTCACCAAAGAGGAAGCAGTGGAGCAGCAAACCGGCTGCTTTAATAACCTTTAAAAAGAGCAGAAAGGCGTGGCCAGGGCCAGGCTCTGACTTCAGCCCAGCCCCAAGCCACAGGGACCACAGAGACGGGTGGGCCTGGCTGTGATGTGTCAGGGAGCTCTGCTTTCCCTTCCATCCCTGCTGCCCATAAATAACAAGAGGGCTCTGTGCCCATCCTGGTGCGAGCTGTGCAACGGCACCGCTGCAACCTCGAAACTGCCCCAGGCAGCGGGGTTGAGGTAAACACAAATGTGGGGTTAACTCAGCTGGGTAATAAGCAGAAGACAGGCAAAACTCATCCCTTTGGTATTCCACGTCTGGCAGTGTGAGCTTTCAAATTAGAAGCTGGGGAAACTGCTTGTCACTGGATTTACTTTATTTCTGAGGGTATGAGCCTCCCTGACAACCTCCCTGTAGAAAATAATGTAGGCTTAGGCTTCATGAAACACACGCCTGCTTTCTTCTGACAGTGCCACAAAGTCTCATCCCTGCAAATGGAAATTGTGAAGAAAACTCTGTGGCTGCTCGCATTGAGGCATTTGGCTGATTGCTCATGTCCACAGACTGGTCATGGATGTAAAGATGAAACCAGGAATAGGGAAAGGCCACTTCTCTGTTTTTGGCGGTGTTTCCTCTTTTCATTGCTGTCTGCCCATGAGGAATCCTCAGACACCCCCAGGAACTTGGAAGTGACCCACAAGGATCAAGTCCAACCCCTGACCTTGCATAGAACACCCCCAAGAGTCCCACCATGTGGAAGCTCCTGGAGCAGGTCCTGTGGAGAGCTGTGAAGTTGGTCAAGGCTCTGGAACATTTTTCTTGTGAGGAAAGGCTGAGGGAGCTGGGCCTGTTCAGCCTGGAGAAGAGACAGCCCAGCGGGGACCTCATCAGTGTGTATGGGTATCTAAAAGATGGTGTCAGAGCATGGACCAGACTCTGCTGGTGCCCAGCAGTGGACAAGAGGCAGCACCTGACACCCAGGAAGTTCCACCTGAATATGGGGAAGAATTTCTTTCCTCTGTGGGTGACCAAGCACTGAACAGGCAGCCCAGAGAGGGAGCGGAGTCTCCCTCACTGGAGATGTTCCAGAACCGCCTGGACACAATCCTGCGCCGTGTGCTCTGGGATGACCCTGCTTGGAAAGGAAGGTGGGACTAGATGACCATCTACGGTCCCTTCCAGCCCGAACCATTCCGTGATTCCATGTGCCTCAGAGCGCTGTCCAAAGGCTCCTTGCGCCCCATCCGCCCTGCCTGGCGCTCAGCCGAGCCGCACCGAGCTCCGCGGTGGCCGCGGGGAGCCCGGGGATGGCCGGGGCCGCCGCCGCGGAACCTTGGTGCGGCGGAACCTGGGTGCGGCGGAACCTGGGTGCGGCGGAACCTTGGTGCGGCGGAACCTTGGTGCTGCGGAACCTGGGTGCGGCGGAACCTTGGTGCGGCGGAACGTTGGTGCGGCGGAACCTGGGTGCGGCGGAACCTGGGTGCGGCGGAACCTTGGTGCGGCGGAACCTGGGTGCGGCGGAACCTTGGTGCTGCGGCGCGGGGCCCGCGCGCGGCGGGGGCGGGTTGGGGCGGACGGCGCGGAGCCGGGGCGGGAGCTGAGGCGGGACCGGGAACGGGACCGGGACCGGGACCGGGATCGGGATCGGGATCGGAATCGGAACCGGGCCCGGCCCCGCGGGCCCGGCCAGGCCGCCATGTACGCGGGGCTGCAGGAGCTGGGAGTGGCCAACGGCGAGGACCTCAAGGAGACCCTGACGAACTGCACGGAGCCGCTGAAGGCCATCGAGCAGTTCCAGGTGCGTTGGCGCCGCGGCGGGGCCGTGCGGGACAGGGAGCACGGGACGGCCCCCAGCACTGTCTGGGCTTTTCCTGGCTTTATTTGTAATCCCGAGTGCCGTTGTCGGTTCCCTCCGCGGGTTGTATTGCAGACGGAGAACGGGGTGCTGCTGCCCTCGCTGCAGTATGCCCTGCCCTTCCTGGACCTGCACGGCACCCCCCGGCTCGAGTTCCACCAGTCCGTGTTCGATGAGCTACGGGAGAAGCTGCTGGAGAGAGTCTCTGCCATCGCTGTGGAGGGGAAGGTCGAGGAGAGGTTTGTCAGCAGCCTCCTTGGTTCCTTGGAGTGAGCTGGGAGTTCTGTGTGATAATGCAGTGGGTGGGTGACTTTTCTAAAGGAGAGTTGGGTTCTTCAGGGTCTGAGTTCCAGTGGCTTTGAGGTGGCCGCTTTGTTCCTTTACTGCTGCCTGGTACCTAGTCTCGTGTTTTCCCATGATTTCAGATACAAGAAGCTGGAAGATCTCCTAGAGAAGAGCTTTTCCCTGGTCAAGATGCCCTCGATACAGCCCGTGGTCATGTGTGTCATGAAGCACTTGCCCAAGGTGGGACCACTGCACTGGTTGGCCTGGTGTGACGTGGCGTGTCACTGGTGTGACATCTCTGCTGTGACATCTCTGCTGTGCCTCTGGCAGGGGGGCTCTGCTCCCTCTGCACTTTCTGCAAGTGTGTTGTTCAGTGTCAGGAACTGACTGAAGATTCAATACATTCTTGTATCTGCTAAATAGCTCAGTGGACTAATTCAAAAAGCATTTCACATTTTCATTATCAGACAAGACTATTTCCCTATTTTCTTCAATCCACGCAGCTACCTAAAAAGTCAAGTTTGCTGATAGGTGAATTTTTCCACAGCTGTTTTGCAAATCTCTGACAAGTGGAAGGTAAGACTTGAGGAGTGCAATTAAAAGTAGACAGGAGGCAAAATCAGATCTGTGAAACAAAAATCTCTAGGAGTGTCCTTACTAAAAGCATCATGTGGCACTCAAAGTAATGGACTCAAAACACTGCTGAAACTTCAGTAAATTAGTGAGTTTGGAAACATCACCTCAAATCTCAGCATTGGAGATTTAAAGTAGACCTTTTTTCTTCTTTGAAAGAATCAAGGGTGTGTAATTTCAGTGTTGAAGAAGTCTTTAGGGCTGGTCTACTGCTACACCAGATGGGCGAATGCCCAAACTGCCTGAGGTGGGGATCAGGGCATGGAGAGGATTGTCCTGCTCTGCTCTGCACTGGGGCAGCCTCACCTTGAGTCCTGGGGCTGTTTGGGCACAAGATGAAAAAAACATCTAAAGCTGTTGGAAATGTTAAAAGGTTGGGGAAGGGTTGGAGGGGCCTGTGAGGAGCAGCTGAGGGCACTGGGATGGTTCAGCTGAGCAGGCTGAGGGCAGAGCTCCCCGGGGCTGCAGCTCCTCCCGAGGGGCAGCTCCAGCTCTGCTCTGGGACAGGGACAGGAGCCAGGGAACGGCTGGGGCTGGGCCAGGGCAGCTCAGGCTGGAGAGCAGGAAAGGTTCTTCCCCCAGAGGTGCTGGCACTGCCCAGGCTGCCCAGGGAATGGGCACGGCCCCGAGGCTGCCAGAGCTCCAGGAGCCTTTGGGCAGTGCTGCCAGGGATGCCCAGGGTGGGATTTTGGGGGGGCTGGGCAGGGCCAGGGGCTGGGCTGGGTGATCCTGGTGGGTCCCTCCCAGCTCAGGAGGTTCTCTGATTCCATGGTTTAGATGGTTACATGGACAGGCAGGGAGGTGAGGTGCTGCTCACTGTGTAACTGCTCTGTGGATTGTAGGTCCCTGAGAAGAAGCTCAAGCTGGTGATGGCTGATAAGGACCTGTACAAGGCCTGTGCTGTGGAGGTGAAGAGGCAGATCTGGCAGGACAACCAGGCTCTTTTTGGGGATGAGGTGTCACCCTTGCTGAAGCAATACATCCTGGAGAAGGAGAACATTCTCTTCAGCAATGATATTTCCTTCTTGCAAAATTTCTTCAGCCCATCTCCCAAAACGAGACGTCAAGGAGAGGTAAGGACAAGGAAACCCTCACAATGTGCTGGTGAGGGGAATTTATGAGCTTTAAGTCAACCGTCACATAACCTGGGCTGTTTTTTTCTGCCCACCTTCACCACTGAAGTTGTTTAGCTGAACAAACTCTTTGCAGGAAACACCAGACCATTTTCTCTTACACATTTTGGTGAAAGCAGCAGGAATAATTTTAATTGTTGTGTAATAAATGATGAATGTTCTAAGTTGTTTACGCACTTCAGAAAAAGAAAGGGCAGATTTTTTTTCTCTGTTGGTCAGTCTGGTTTTAATACACTTCAGCTGTTCAGCCTTCAGAACACTACACTGTTCTGAAGGCTGAACATCTCTTACCACATCAGTTTGAGTATGCCAATATGTTAAATTGGGTTTCTTAGGACCTTTTTTAGTAGATGTAGCTCAACTGAAGTTGCATTAAAAAAAAAAGTATGTAGAAAGTTGTAGTTAATTGGCATCTGGAAAAGTTGAATTAAGGTAGCATAAAGCTTTAAGTTCAGAGAGGGCAGCACATCTGTTACATGAGGGGTTGTTTTAGGATTGTTTTGCTTTCAGAATAATTTGGTGTAAATGCCCTCGTGCAATTTACTCCAGGTTTGCACTGCAGAGTTGTGCTTTAACCCCAGCTGGACACTCAGCACCACACCTCCACTTGGTGCCTCCCCTTGAGGGGATGTGGGGAGAATCAGAAGGGTAGAAGAAAGAAGCTGTGGGTTGGGACAAAACCAGGTTATGGCTGTTTTTGGTTTTTGAAGATCTGGTCAACATCTCTTGAACAAATGCTCTTGGAAATCTTGGGGTAAACAGTTCCTTTTCAGGACCTCATGTCCCTGCAGATGCTTCAGTCTTGGTAAACCAGGTAACATAATTGACATTTGTGTGTGTAGAATGAGAGCATGTCTTGGTGCTGAGCCCACGTGTTCCCTCTGAGCTCAGGTGGTGCAGAAGCTGACGCAGATGATCGGGAAGAACGTGAAGCTCTATGACATGGTGCTGCAGTTCCTCAGGACCCTGTTCCTGCGCACCAGGAACGTCCATTACTGCACGCTGAGGGCAGAGCTCCTGATGTCTCTGCATGACCTGGAGATCAGTGACATCTGCACTGTCGATCCCTGCCACAAGGTACCAATCATATGGGACAGATGGGGCTATTTATGGACAATTTTCTGGAAAAAGCCCAGAGAAGATGAGTCCTTTCTGTAAAGAGAGTTCAGACCTTAAACCTAAATGTCATCTTGCACTCCTTGGACCTTTGGGAGAAAACTTCATCTTGGTTAACCAGCAGTTTGCTTTCATCTCATAACTCATGAATCATTCAAGCTTAGGGTACTTTGGCAGTGTTAAAAGCAATGTCTAATCTGACATCTATGCTATGTAGATGCTGCACAAATAATAAAAAACATCAGCTGGGCCCAGGTTCTTACTCCAGGCTTCCCTCCCAGTTTTGGATATGCTCCATCTGTCAGTAAACTGTGTGTATAACAGTAAATACTTTGGATATTGAATTATAAGAAAACATGAAACTATTAAAATATTAGAAAGTGGCAGATGTGGTAATGTCACAGCAGGATCTTGTTACTGATCCCTTGTTCATGGTAGCATCACTCTGATCTGGTACAATGCCTTTTCTCTGAAGTAGTTGTTAAGTTTTACATGTATTCTGCTTAAAAAATAGTTCAGGAATACAGCTCTAAAGGGGGAACACCTCCACTGTCAATATTCCTTTATTTAGAGAGTGGGAGTGCTATTGCAATGGCCAGAATAAACCACATTTTTATTTCTAAGTCATGCTGCTTCTTTCTCAGTCTTCTACTTGTATAAATCCACAGATGTGCAGGATGGTGGTGGATTTAATAACTGTTCCTTAATTGCCAGGGAATGCCTTCCCTGGAAGTGGAGAAAGTGACCCCAGGTGAACTTCCCTGGGCATTCCTAACCTCCTTTTGGGATGTTGGCCTTTCTGGCCTCTGTGTTAGTCACCAGTGTGGTACTGTGCCCAGGTGCATTCATGAAGCACCTCAGTTGCAGATATTTTGAGGTCATTCTGAGCCTGTTTTCTCTGACATCCTGTGTTTTACTGCTGGTTTAATGAGTTCCTAAAGCTCCCTCCATCTGCTGACAGTTCACCTGGTGCCTTGACGCCTGCATTCGGGAGAAGTTCGTGGACAACAAGAGAGCTCGGGAATTGCAAGGATTCCTGGATGGGGTGAAGAAAGGACAAGAGCAAGTGTTGGGGTAAGGCACTTGGGCTGTTTATTGGGAAACTGAAAATGGCTTCCTAGCACTCACAGCACCTGACAGGTGCTGTAGGTGTTAATTCTTCCCTAAAGCCAGCAAACCTCCAGCAGCCCCTCTGTGCAATCACATCCCAGACATCCCTCAGTGTGCTGGGGCACAGCCAAGCACGTCCTGGTGGCAGAGCTTGCACTGCTTCACTTGCCACTCTTGAGTCTCCCCTGTGGCCTCATGACAAAATTCAGGAGCCTTTCTTAAGGAGTCAGAATAACTTATTACTAATGACTTGTCTGGCTGTAAACCCAGAGAAAATGGGCTGGTGATGTTTGTCAGTTGAAGTGCTTCATTAGCTTCAAATGACAACCCTGCTGTGATCTGGTACACTTACATTTCTGGAAGGTTGCTCTCACAGTATTTTATTTAGCTGGTACTTTAAGATTTTGTCTGTTGGTATTTTAAACTATTTAAGAATTCACTTCTACTTGTTGTTTTTCAAAAACCTCTGGGACCTTTTAGTTCTCAGGACTCTGGAGATGGTCAAAACCTGCCAGCTAAAAGAGCTGGACCCACCAGAGCCTCACTACCTGTGGGCTCTCTCCCAGTGGACCTTAACTGCCTGTGGGAGATTTTGTGCTTGATCTCAGTGCAGAAGACTTTGAGCAATTGTTATTTGTGTTCTCTCACTTCAAAACCACCATGAATGTTACTTCTTTACAAGGCAGGACAAGGTTCATCAGGTGCACACAACTGGGTTTGGACCTGTACAATGGGGTTGTTGGTTGTGTATGACAAGTGTTTGGTTTTTACTTCTTCTCAGGGACTTATCAATGATCCTGTGTGATCCCTTTGCCATTAACACCTTAGCCTTGAGCACCATAAGGCACCTACAAGACCTGGTTGGGCAGGACACCTTACCCAGGGTAAGCATTGCAGCTTGTGTAGCTAACCTGAATTATGCTCTAGGCTGACTGACAGCCATCAGGGAAGGACTGGCACCATCCAAGTCTCATTGAGTTCCCAAATGTGGCAGTTGGAGCAAGGGAAACATGATTCCTGTCCATTTGCAGCACCTGCTGCAGAGCTCTGCAGGAGCACTTTGGACATGGTGAGCATTTTGGAACTCTGCAAACTTTGCATGGCTCATTCTGCCTGGCAGCTGTGCAAATACAGAATAATATGTAGAATCTGTGCCTCCCTGCTTTGTCCATCCATCAGTTTGTCTGACAGCAGCACCTTTCTCCTGCCACAGTGAATGCCATGGTTTGCTTGACAGTTCTGGTCTGGTGGCTGAGATAAAACACAGTTCCTGCAAGTGGAGTCTGCAGGAGGTGCTGAAGGGCAAAAGAAGGGCACCCTGACAGGTGTCTGAACAATGGGACCTACTTGCTATTTTATCCATGAGTTGTTAAATGTTCTTGTTGCATGGAGCAACTTCCTTGTGACAGTTTAAGACTGAAAGTCATTTGGATTTCAGGACACAAACAATCCAGTCTTACACACCCTTTCTCCTCTTTTCTTCTGCTGAGATGACTTGGTTTGTCCTCTCACATAATATATTCTAGTGCACTAATTGGGCTGGACACATTTTGAAAAGTTGTGCTCAGGTGGCTGCAGACTTCTGGTGCATTATAAATTTACAACCCTCCACAAACCCTGAGGTGTGGCAGTTATTTGATGCCCATTTGAGGATCAGTTTTCAATTAACTTGAACTGAATGCCTTTAGCAGTCTTGGACAAAGCTGCTAATCCAGAACAGCTTTGAATATAAACCACTTCTTCCAAATAAATATCTCATGTGAAGATCAAAATAGCTGTTTTTCTTCTCCCCTTAAAATTGGAGGAAAGCCCGGATCTGCTGCTGCTCCTTAGGATGCTGTCTTTGGGACAGGGGGCCTGGGACATGATTGACAGCCAAGTCTTCAAGGAACCAAAAATGGTGAGCCTTTTTGATGTTAAGAATTTTAACACAAGTAATCAAATTTAGATTTATTATTTTATTGCATTCCTGATTAAACATTTGTTCTCCAAATGTCTCATCAGAGCTTTCTTGGGGAAAAAACAGTGTCACAGAGCAGCTGTTCTGGACATGCTGTGAGCTTCCATTACCCACCTTTTTATTTCCATGGGTGCCTGGTCCTTACTGTTCTAAAATCAGCCTGTACCTCTGGTAAATGCTCCACTGGTTGCTCATTGCTCTCTCATTTTTCCTGGAGTCTTGCACACAACTGATGGGTTTGTAGAACACTTCTTGCATGAGGAAAGGAGGATTTCCAGGACTGGTCTCAAACTCTGGTGGCAGTTCAGAAGCTTTTCATTGACAAGAAAAATGTTTTTTCCTCCCAGCTCTCTGTTACAGCAGTTTATGTAGTGCCACATTGAACTGTAATCTTTCCATGCTTAGGAAATCCTTTCCCAGTGTTACAGGAATCCCTGGTGTAGTTCAGCTGAGGGTAGGAGGGCCAGCCCTGGTATTGCACAGCAGGGCTGTTCCTTAGGAGGAATTTGCTGTTTCTGTTCTGAACTATAAAGCAGAAAATGTTTTATAAACACCTAGGGGCACATTTGAAGTCTCCAAAATGCATCCACTTCTGGCTGCTAGGATGTTCAAATTCACCCAGGGAGGGTATGCATAACACTGGGACTGTAGCAGTAAGAGTCACCAGTAATTCTGAAGGTAGTGCTGTGATTTGTGCTATCTCATGAACCTATAAGGGAAAATGCTCAGTTTCTTTCCAAAGGGAGTCTCTGAATCAGTCTTTAAAATCTGATTTATTTGTGGTTGTGTTACCACAAATAAGCCTGGGCCATGCTGGGAGTGAGTGGTTGTTGATAAGAGCAGTTTGATGTCATCCTGAACACATGCCATGCCTGCAGCAGTGCTGGGAAGGGCCTCTCAGAAGAAATGCTACACAGTTGTCCAAAGACAGTGTTTGAGCAGCAGGGTTTCTGTAGTGAGATGAAGGAGAGTTTTCCTAATTACCACGGAAGGTGTGGAAATTAATTATTCAGGAATTTTGACTGGAACTGGATGTCTGTAAGCTGGTTTTCCTCAGTGTAGGATGAGGCTCCTCACACTGCATTGCAGTTGTCACAGCACTTGGGGACGATCAGGTGGCAAGAAGTGACTGGTGATGGCTTTGTTCTCTTCCCTCTGTCCTTCCCTCCCTCCAAGGAAGCCGAGCTGATCACCAGGTTCCTGCCCCTGCTGATGTCCTTTGTGGTGGATGACCACACCTTCACTGTGGATCAGAAGCTGCCCTCGGAGGAGAAGGGACCAATCCCCTACCCCAGCACCATTCCCGAGGCTTTCACCAAGTAGGTGCCTGGCCCCACCCACTGCAGGGTCTGGCACCAAAGCAGCAAGGAGCCAGCCAGACCTGGCAGGGGAAAACTGCCTGTGGTAAAGGCAGGGCTTCCTGGGATAAGATTCAGTGCTAATTAATCAAGTTTGAACTTTCCTTTTAACAAAACAGGTTTCCCTTGTGCTCCCTCAAATAAAATCTATCTACATGAAATAATATTTCCTACAATGGACAATTCTCTCATTGAATCTGAGAGTATTTGGTGTTTCTGTCAGGCAGTGAATGCTGAGTTTTGGGTGATATTTGGGTGCAGCTGGATGAGTGCCCCTGTTGAAGAGCACTACTCTAAATCATAAAGTTGGCATTTTTGACACCCACGCTCTCTCTGTCGATAACTTGTCACTCCAGGGACATCAGAAAGATAATTAAAACCTCTGTGTGCTCTGCTGTGTTCAGATCTTCCACTGATTTCTAGCACCATTCTTGTCTGTGTGCCAGAATCTGGGATACTGGGTCCTGGTAGCTGTGCTCTGTTCTATCACAGTGTTGATCTTTGACTTTTGGGAGACTAAATCATTATTGGATTTTGTATAATTTTTGAGTATTTGGGTTTATTACAAAGCCCATTTTGAACAGCACTTTTATCATGAATACATTATAAATGTTGACAGTTGAATTCAGCTGTTTGCTGAATGTTCAGTTTTTCTGGAGTGTGGTAGTGAACATAGGGATGATCCATCTGCTCACTCTCTGAATAGCTGCTCTTCAGTGGGTTTGAGGTTAGCCACTGCTGTACCTGCTTGATAACTACCCCAAAAGTACTTCAAACCTCTTAAAAATTAAAGAAAAAAAGCTTTATTGATGAATAAACTTCTCTTGTGCCATAACAGGTTCCTGCAGGAGAACAGAATAGCATGTGAAATTGGGCTGTATTACATCCTTCACATCACCAAACAGAGGAACAAGAATGCTTTTCTGAGGCTGCTGCCAGCACTAGGTAAGTTTTTGTTTCATCTTCTGTTCTGTGGGTGTTTGCCTTGTACTGGAGACCCAGGAGGGCACTAAACCTGGAGTGACAGGGATGTCAGAGCCAGGGACATAATGGCTCTTCTGGTCACTTAGTTGTGAGTCCTTGCAGGAGTGTTTGGGTTCTGCAATTTTCTGCTGATGTGAAAGTTTAGGGACAGTGGCTGAGGTCAGTGGTTCCTTACATCACGGCCTCCATTAACAATGAGATCAGTTGAGAACCATTTGGAATGAATCTGAGGGGTAACAGAGCAGGTGCCCCAATTCTGCTGCTGCCCACAGTGATTGCATGTGGCCAGAAGTTGCTGGAACTTGGCTTTGTGTGGTGGAAAAACTGGTAACAAAATAGGACTGAACACAGCCATATTTTTTCACCAGTAGTATCTTGTTCACTGACTCCTCTGGAATGAGTTGCAGGAGAGCTCTGGAGCAATCTGCTCCTAATCTTTTGTGTCTGAAAGATCAAAGCCACCTGCCTGGGCTGTCTGTTACCAAAGGAAATGAGAAAAAATAATGACTGAAAGGAACTGGGCTTAGATGAGGTACTGGGAAGAAATTCTTCCCTGTGAGAGGGGGGAGGCCCTGGCACAGGGTGCCCAGAGCAGCTGTGGCTGCCCCTGGATCCCTGGCAGTGCCCAAGGCCAGGCTGGACAGGGCTGGGAGCAGCCTGGGACAGTGGGAGGTGCCCCTGCCCATGGCAGGGAGTAGCACTGGATGAGTTTTGAAGTCCTTTCCAACCCAAACCATTCTGTGAGGAAACCTCAGTGCAGGGTTTTCAGCAGGAACAGGAGCTGTGTGGACAGGTTTTGGCACATCCTTGTCAGTCTCTGTCTCTTTCCTTTCCATGATTTGCAGTTGAGACATTCAGTGACTTGGCCTTCAGTGACATTTTCCTGCACCTGCTCACTGGTAACCTCACCCTGCTCAGTGATGAGTTTGCACTCGAGGAGTTCTGCACCAGTCTCTTTGATGGCTTCTTCCTCACTGCCTGCTCCAGGTAAAGCAGATTTTTCTCACTGGAGAGAAGGAGTTTTCAGAATGCCTGACAGAGCTTAACTGCTTTGAACAATGGTTTAGTAGTTCACCAAATTCTTCACAAGCAGTGGAAATAAAAGCCTGATGCTGTTTTCCTTTACAGAAAGATCTATGTTTTGGGATGAAGTTTTTATCAGCAAAATGGTTATGTCTTGACTGTGAATTATTATCTAAACTGCTGTTCATTATCCTTAAGGTGGAGTTGCAAAGGAGAATATCCTTCAGGCTTTGCAGGAGCTCTGGCTATGTAGAGTTAACTTCAGCTCTTTGCAGTATCAGCAGTGTGCAAAAAATCTGTTGTTACCTCTGGTCAGTCACTCTGGTTTAGCTGGTGGTCTGCAGACAAGTTCAGCCTCCAGAAAGCTTCCCTACAAGTGCCTGAAATTACTGCTGGAGCATAGCAGCATGTGCTGCTGCCTGCTCCACACACTCTGTGCTTAAAATCTCCCCCTCCCTCCTCATGGTTGTGCAGGTAATCCACTCGTGTTGAACAATTCCTTGAATCCTTGAAGGTCTAAGGCAGTGTATAGTGCTGACACTAAGTTAGCCCCTTCCAGAAGCTCCAATTCTCAGGGTTTTGGAAAATTATTACAAAGTCTGTGGTGGGGTGAATTATTCTGGTGCTGTTGCTGTGGCTTCCTTGTTCTCAAGATGGTGTTTTTTGTCTTGGTTACTGTGCTTTCAAATGGCTCTTGCAGGAAGGAGAATGTGCACAGACATGTGCTCAGGCTGCTGCTGCATCTGCATCACAAAGTGGCCCCAGCCAAACTGGAGTCTCTCCAGAAAGCTTTGGAGCCCACCAAGCAGGTAGGAAGGGAAGTAGGGGAAAGGGAATACTGATTGCAACTGAAAGCAGCTGCCTTTCCAGACGTTGTTTAATGGAACAGGAGCTCTGCTTTCCAAGTGTACCAAGCTGTGGCCTGATTACCCTGTGGCTTCCTCCTCCTCTGTTGGTTTGTGTTAAACACACAGAGTGAAGGCACACTTGGTGTTCTGGAGTGTGACTGTCCTGTTTCCCTGTCCTGCAGAGTGGGGAAGCTGTGAAGGAGCTTTACAGCCAGCTCAGTGAGAAACTGGAGCTCCGCAAGCCCAGCCCAGCTGAAGTGACTGAGACTCCCTCCATGGAGCTGCCCCTGCCCACCGTGCCCACTCCAGCCTCACGCTGAGCTCTGCCTGCAGGGCAGGACTGAGGGGAGAGGAGCTGAGCCTGTGCTGCCTTCTGAGTCTCTGCTCACGTGGTGGAAACAACAACAAAGCCACTGAAGCTCCTCCAGGAAATGCTGCAGTTCACCCAAGTCACTGGCTCTGGCTGGTTAGAAAACTGTATACAGTGCATTGTAAGGTTTACTTTTCTTAAAGATAGCTGAGTGTCTTCTTGTAGATCCACTTAAAATCTGACTGTACATTTAAAAAAAAAAAAGAAGAAAATGCATATTTTTAAGCTTAGCATCCTGTGTTTTTAAACTCTTCTCAGTGAGTGTGGAGCCCTGGTGTGGCTGAGCAGGTGATGTAGGCTCTTGAGGCTGGTCATGGCTTCCTTTGGCCTTGGTCTGCCCCTCAGGGTCTCTGGACAAGATGCTCAAGAGAAGGAAGTGTCAGAGGAGATGAGCTCCACTGAAACCAGTTCCTGTTTGAGGTTCCAGCTCTTGTGGCACATAGTAAGATGTGCTCCACTATCAGATGTCCAGTGCTGTCACCAACCCAAGCAGCAGTCAGCAGCCTCTTCTCAGACGGGCTTTCACAAAGAGAGCCAGAAATTGAACCAGTCTTCCCTTTCCTTCCAGCTTTTCTCCAGAGGAGTAGCTCAAAGTGAGTCCTGGAGCCAGTTACAAAGAGCAAGACTGTGATGTTCCTCAGTGACAGTAGGGCATGAGTGTAGGTGGAGTGAGATTCAGTTTGTGAAAAAATAGAATTCTAGAAATTTCTTGGGTTGGAAGGGACCTCCCAGCCCCTGCCATGGCAGGGACATCTTCCACTGTCCCAGGTCCCAGCCCTGTCCAGGCTGGCCTTGGGCACTGCCAGGGATCCAGGGGCAGCCACAGCTGCTCTGGGCACCCTGTGCCAGGGCCTGCCCACCCTCACAGGGAACAATTCCTTCCCAATCTCCCATCCATCCCTGCCCTCTGGCAGTGGGAAGCCATTCCCTGTGTCCTCTCACTCTAGGCCTTTGTAAAGAGTCTCTCCATCTTCCTTGAGGGCTGCCTTCAGGCATTGTAAGGTTGCATTTGGGTCACCCAAAGCTTCTCCAGGCTGGCAGGCCTGTTCTGCATGGCTCACTTGTGTCACTGTTTCTGTTCCACTTCTGCTTTTGCTTCTGCCTCGGTTGGAGTGTGCAGGAACCTGTTCAGTACCCAGCCACCCTCTGAGGAAAGAGCCTTGTCCTGATACCCAACCTAAACCTCCATCCTTTTTCCCCCCCATCAGCTCTTGTTTCCTGGGACTTGAGTGCCAAGTCATGCTCAGGAGACTCTTCTGCTTCCTGAAGCTGTGTCCAAAAAAACCAAACATGGTAGTAACTAGAGGGATGGAACTCCCTCCTCAGTCTTGCTCCTTCCCCTTCTGTGTGTTTTTCTTCCTCCTGAGCTCAGAAATGCTGTGTGAGGGCAGTGACACCCCTCCCTTCACCACCTTAGTGCTTTATTTCGCCTGTGTGATACCCCGTGGGGGAACAGGAAAGGTGG
Source organism: Chloebia gouldiae (assembly GCA_003676055.1). NCBI lineage: Eukaryota > Metazoa > Chordata > Aves > Passeriformes > Passeridae > Chloebia > Chloebia gouldiae. The sequence continues at coordinate 7,202,324 of QUSF01000027.1, read as the reverse complement.
GAGATGTTTATGTTTGACACAGGTGCACTGTCCTGCATCCCACATTTCCTATGTTCCTCTTGTCTTCACTGCAGCTCCTGGGGTCAGGATTGCTTTTGGGAGCCTCTCAGCAGTTCTGATACTGGATTTCTTGGAAACAGGACCTGGGTGTAACAATTGGGGCTTTCCTGCAGCGTTTTGGTTTCAAACTGTTTAAACTGTCCTGGTAACATAGACAAAATAACATCCCATGCTGCTGCCAAACCTTGCCCATGAACCTGCTCAGGCCCATGCTCTGCTCAGACTTTGAAGTTGTTTTAGAGTTGTTTTGGGGATTCTTTTGGTCACTTGAGGTTCCCCAAATCCCAAGCCTAATGTGGTGCTCTCCTGCTGCAGGAATTTGTAATCCAGGATGATTATTTTTTAAGTGCTTGGTACAAAGCCCTGTACCTGTAGAACTGTCACACACAATGATGATTTTTCCCAGTTTTTTACATCCATGAAGAAACTGAATCCCAGAATATCAACTGACCATTCGCAGTGCTGGGGGCAAGTTTGGCTGAGAAGGGGAGAGCTGGGCAGCTGGGAGGGAGTGGCTGCCAGTCCATGCTCTCCTGGCCTGGTGCTGCCCAAGAGTGTGAAAAGAGAGACAATTTCCAGAAAACAATTTTAGTAGTGAACATCTGCATCCATGTTTTGGTAGTGAAAACCTGCTTCCATGTTTTCAGGTGAGAAAGGTTTCACTCCTGTGCCAGGAATTACACAGAACCCTGTTGTGCAGGTAAACCCTGCATGGCAGGAGCTGGGCTGGCTGCACTGGGGTGCAGGGTTTGGGATTCCAGGGATCCAGGAGTATGGGGTGCA